>SZYC01004148.1:2510396-2638550 GCA_010883035.1 Poeciliopsis occidentalis | reverse complement strand
TGCAAAGAGTAACATTGTGTCCGTGTTTTCATTACTCCCCTTTATAGAGGCGTAACACCTGCAGGAAACCAGTTTTGCACGACATTGCAAACTATTATCTCGAAAGCTCGGCAACATTATGATGTTGAATCTTAGCTTCAACACAAGATGCCCTGATAAATATTTCATATTCTCTGCACTGGCCAGCAAAAACGCAGGATGAAAAAAGGAGAAAGGAGGCACAAAAACTGCAAGGGAGTCACAGAGTGGTCACAGAGTTGTCAATACAATAACGTTGAGCAGGGCCCTCATATGGAAATTTTTACAAGAATGTAGAGCGGCAATTTGCAGAAACGAGGCCTTACATTTACATGAAAATACCCCTAATGGACCGAATAGACCTCTTTGCATGTTCCTCGGCAGAAATTGATGGCATTGAAAATTATTTTATATTTTATTCCAAAGCAGACAGAGTCATCGTACAGAGAGACGTACCTTCTGTCATCTTTAATCAGGGACTATTTGTGTTCAGGAAGGAGGAAGGGGTGAAGCTTTTGCACCAATTGCAGCCACTGATAAAGTTCAAGGTAAAATAAAAATATGAGGGAGTGAATGAAAACCGGAGGGAAAATATTGAGATACCAACACTTCAACAAATAGTTTGCCTTATAAAGCTTCTCTCCATGGATGTTGAATTAATGTGGGGCTTTTAAGGATTTATTTAAACAGTCCTTACTCCATCGTGGAATGATTTCATATCAAAACAAATTCAACTAATTGGAAAACCAGCATTTGTGGTGGATTTTATCAAACATGCAGTGTTGTGAGTTTTTTTGCACCCTTAAATATCTCTCCTGTTTTTTTCTTTCTTTAAAATTACACTGTTGCCTTGCAGCAAGAAGATTCTGGGTTCAAAATCCCAGCCTGCACAAAGTTTGGGCGTTCTCCACGTGTGTATGTGGGTTGTCACTGGGTATTCCACTGCAAAGGCGGTAAATAACTTTTCATCGCACTGTACATATTTGAACCTAAATTTATGATGCTGATCCATAAATATGAAACAAGAAGTTTTAAATAGAGGTAATCATCATAATGATTTTTTACTAAAACCCAATATTACCTCTGGTCCTGCTTTTCTTTGTCAGTATCAGCTGTTGTTGCAGCAGTTAGACTGTCCCCAGAAGCTCCAGATGCAGAAAAGGACGCTTGGGGAGATCTGCAATTGATCACAACAGAAAGGTTATTGTTCATAGGGTGTAAAACTGATGCACCGCTTCTTAAGCCAAACCATCCACAGAATCCTCTGGGACAAGAACAGCATACGTTGATCAGAACCGAACAAATGCAGCAGAAACATTTTTTAAACAAAGTTGGAGAAAATTATTCTTTGTTTTCAGCAGTAAAGCAGAAAAGGTGCTGAGGTACCAGATAACAGCTAAATATAATATTGTTAAATTGACTATTATTGCAGTGGTATAGTCAGATTAATCTTATTTTGACAACCAATATGCTTGATTGCATTCAATGAATGTGAACTAAATGTAGAATACAAATTAGACTTAGTGGGTATATACCGTTTATAATATTTGGGGAAAACATTTATTATAAGAATTTGATATGTAGTTTTCCTGATAAAATGCAATTAAGGTTAAAAAACAAAACTATGACAGCATTATAGGAAAAAAGTTGTTTTTACCATTTTCTTCACAGTTTGTTCTATGAGAGTTTCAGGAAACTTCAGCATATTTGAAAATATTTGCTGAATTTTTTCAAATTTCAGCAAATAAATTTGAAAAAATCTATTTTTTCAAATTTATAGTTACTTATATAACTATATAACTGAAGAAGACTATTTCAAATGGGGACGTTTTCCAAGAACAGCTTTGAATGCAGAAGCAAAAAAATAATTTGTCATAATTTTTATCGTCTCAATAATGCCAAAACATTTGCAATAAAAAATAAAGTCTATATGACACACCCCTAAATCAGACTTCAAATTATAATTTGTGTTGAATTCATTTTGGGTGTGTGCAACACTATTTAAAAAGTCAACAGGTGAAAGGTCAAAAAGTCCCTTTTGGCAGAGCTTCAAAATGTTCCTGGTGTACAGTAGTAGCTGTGCTTGACAACTGCTTGTTGTTAGGGCCAACAGGTCTGTAGCTGCTTGAAAGGCTGGAAGCAGGGGTCCTGTTAAAGGCAGAGTGCAGCCAGGCTTCCCTCTGTGTTGCATGCCTGCCCCGGGGCCAGTGCTAATACAGCACATAATGAGCAAATTGCTTCTAGTTGCCGCTCCCATAGAGACGCTAATAAAGCCAATTAGAGGGAGCAGCTGAGGAGGGGTTTGAGGTGGGGAGGATGTTGTGAATAGTGGCTACGTTGGCAGTGGCAGTGGTGAGAGAGAGTGCACGTAAAAGGGTATTTTGTGAAGGTGAACACGCAGTACTATGCTCACACTTTCATTCCCTGCTTTGCATTGCTTCCCCGACTTTCGTTTCTTCTGCTGCCTCTCTCTCAGCGCTCTTGTCCATCCCCAGTGGTGGCTGTTCAGCTCAGTCCGGGCCTGACTGTGGGTGATTTATGGCTCTGCAGCAGTGTGGAAGTGCTGTGGTGATCAGCTGCTCCACATCAGCATGGGGGGACAGTGCGCTGCAGTGCAGCAAATCCACTCATTAACCTGGGCCCAAGAGCAATCACTGTCTCCCTGGGTCACTACCAGGAGGGGGAGAGGAGCACTAGCACCTCACCCGTTTGCAGAGGAACTGAACTGCATGTAGTTAAAACCAGGTGGGTTCATCTGAACTGCACTGGGAGATAACCAATGAGTTCACTGCAAAGAAACAATTTCTTACCAAGTATTTTTGGTCTAGTTTCTAGTGTAAATATATTTATGCACTTGAAATATTAAATAACTAACTTACAAGTAACTTTTCAGTAATCTATAGAACCTTGTTTTGGCTCAATTTCTTAATTGAGTTCAACGAGTTCCTTGAAATCACAATTAAAATGCGCCAGTTTAGAGTTGTACCATAATAAATTAAACACTAACATTTTGATGTGTAATGATGACACTTTTACCTTTTTATGATATAAAGCCCTTAAAACTGCCTTGTTACTGAAATGCACTATGCAAATAACCTTGAATACCGATGAAAAAGTACTCGTTCCCTTGGCAAATTATTTCACATTTTCCCATATTATACATAAAATAATTACTAACTTTTTGTCAATATTAAATTATTGTTTACCAATCGTGTCTGATTGGTAAAGCAAAGAAAAGAAGAGCAAGAAAAAGAGATTTGTTTGGGAAATCAGGATTGCCGCACTTGGTTTGTCTATTACTGTATTGAAAAGAATGCAACGCAGATTTTTTGCGTTGCGTTCTTCCTCCAACTTTTAGTTCATCTTGGTGGGTTTATGACACAAATTATTTGTGAAAGAGTTTAATGTTTTTCCTTGAATCACTGTTCTCTTTCTAGAGTCATAGATTGGAAAAAACCCTTTAATGATTAATGCCATTGATCGCTTCTCACCTATACGTTACAGCTGCATGCTTCAGATGAATTTAAACAGTTATCCAAGTGTACTGTATTTTATTATCAGCATCTGGGTGACACTTTTCCTAATTAAACAAAATTGACTAATATGTCCAATCTTAGAATTGAAAGAGTTTTTAGCATGTCTCCATCTTCTTCAATTCAAGATGAACAGATGTAATTGAAGGTAAATCACACAATGAAAGCACAAACATTTATGCTGTTTATGTTTCCATCACCATCTTTAGTAGTGGCAAGTAAAACTGATTAACAAAGGAAAGAAAAATGTATTTGACTAATTTGAAAATAAACGGGGGATATCAAACAGGTGCCATCCTAATGTTCTGGAAAGTCCTAAAATCTAGGAGAGGTAAATTGACTTCAGTCAAAATTGTCTTCACAATTACAGAAAGCCAGGCAAAGGAAATTGTCTCTCCAACAGAAATAGCATCAAGCTTTAGATTGCTTTTTGACGATTTCATCCATGACAGACAAAGAGATTAAAACTGAAGGCAAGGCCAAGCTAAAATAAAATAAAATAAAATAAATAATAAAAAAGACTAAACTAAAGCACATCAAAATTCCAGGTTTGATCGCTCACCCTACTTCAAATGCTTTTCTCAAGATCTCAAAATGTCCCTCAAAATTGAACTGCACCAGCTGATTGATAGACTCTTTTCGATTGGGAACCAAACTGTTGGACGTTAGACAGTAAACAAATAAAACTGGTTCTTATATTTGTTCTTATCCACATCTGGGAGAGACCAAAAATTTAGAAATTGCAAACCTTTTCTAGAATATTTGGTATGGTATTAATAAGATATATACAAGCAATTTCTTTGCCATCATTCCAACAAAACAAACAATCCAGAAGCAGGAGGGATTGCAGACAAGCAAACTGCTGCCTTCTCATTACTGCAAGAATTCCAGGGTAAAGCGTCAGAGCCTGGTTGATCCTGGCATGTAGCTAACGTGGGGATGAGCAGGAGTATCGACTGCCTTCACAAACGAAAAAGGCCAGTGGTGGGATTCATATCTATCCGTCTCTAGTAGAAACCATGATCAAAATTACAGCCAGGCTTCACCCGGCTACTGCCAGTTGGGTGGGCAGGAAATCAGGTCAGATCTACAATCTTATGATCCACAGCTTTCTGCCTGTAAAAGGCCTGGAGATCTAAAGACAGGATAGACAGTCCGGAGCAAAAAGAAGAAAAAAAAAAATGGCTGAATATCCAAATTGTGAGGACTTGGGGCAGCAGAGAATAGCTGTGACTGAATTTGAGGAGAAGGAGAGAAATGAGGCGAGGCATTGAAAATGCCAGAGAAGATAAATGAAGCAAGAGCACATAAAAAAAAAAAAGTTCCAGTGAGATATCGTGAATGAGGACACCTCCTGTGGAGGACCAGGTAGATTTTGTAGAAAACCATACAAAAAGACTGACAAAAATAAATTGTTGCCCAGGTTCGCCTCTGGGAATAGCAGACTACAGATATCACATTTCTGAAACTGCATGGAAGTAATCTAGCAACTGCAATCCCTGCTCGCTTTGGATGCCGAATCCCTGGGTCCAACGCCAGGGAGGTGCTGTGCTAACAGGTCTCACCCTCTCACATGCTCTGATTTATGAGTGAGCAAAGCCAGGGCGACACCCTGTGACATATGGCGCAAGTCTTCATAAAGGGACAGGGGCTGCGGCTGTAAGGGTAAACAAGATGAATATCTCTCCAATGTCAATACGATTTACACGGCCAACGCACGGCCACCTGTCTTCCAAACAAATAAGGCCCGGGATTTACGACCTCCTCCCGCTTGCTCCTTCCGTCCTCCGACGTGATGCCACATATGTGGGAAAGCATAAAAAACACGCACAGAAAAAAGAAATGTAGGTTACACAAGAAATATATAGTCTTGTCCATTTATTCCTGCAACTCCAAAGACATGCCCCACACAGAGGTCACAGAGTAAAGAAATCACTCGGTCCTGTCAAGTCAGGAGGTGGATTTGTTTTCTTTTTTCTCTTTTCCAGCAGAGGGAGAATGGACTATGAATGAGAGAAAGTCTATTTCAAGGTGAGTCTGTAGACATGACACAGCAGAGAGTCTAACATCTGCAGCATAACCCAATAATTCATCTCTCACATCAGCATTCAAGGCAAGTTCTGGCCTGGAAACAACAAAAGGAACCAAGGACTTAGAGGGACTGAGAATAGAACGGAAAAGCTACAGAGATATTAGCTAAGCCATGACACTTTGTCATAGTTATACACAAGTTAGCGTTGATTTTATGGTAACTTGTCATATTCTGATTCACTAATTTTCTTTTTCAACCTGATTGTATCCTAGATAACTGATCAGGTTCTCAACCTCTACATTTTCAGATAATCTGTATCAGAATTTCAACATAAATTTCATCCAGATCTCTGTTGATGCTTCGATCTGATTTTCTCCACTGCATCCCTGAGAATCACATTCCTGCTCTTTGTCCAGCTAGTTTTATGAAACATCTGCTTCAAAAATTACACAGCTTGTAAAACTATATCATTGCCTTATTTTGTTGCCCAACAATCATTTTTGCATCGACAATGACAGTAACAGTAAAATGGAGACTGTATTGCTGAAGATGTGTAATGAGACCTGCTCTGCTTGCTCAGCTAATCATTAGTTTACAATCCCCAAAGCAAAATGGTAATGTTATGAAGCAGGACAACAAACTTTCTGTGACTTTTATGAGATCACAACTGGAGTGAAAAACGGTTATCAACAAGGACTATCAAAACATAAAAAAACAAAACAAAAAGAAAATTAATCTTGAAGAAATAAAACTTGAAAATATCTTTGCCTGATAAAAGTTGTATGAATTTTACAGGAAACTTGGAAGAAAAAGGAACGAAGAAGAAGAAAGAAAAAAAAAAACGGCCAGCAGAATAAATCTGAAGCAAGTAAGAGGGTTTACTCTGCTACAAGTTAAAGGAAAAAATCAATTTTTTAACCAGAAAAAAACTTTCAGTCTGTAAAGGTTGTTTCAACTGCAAGAAACCCAACAGTTTGGTAAACAGTCTTGTTCTCTTGTTTCATTGAAATCTTTGATCAGTGAACCAACAATACGTCTAGCCTTGAAGGAGAAGTGGGCCAAGCAGAGACGTCACCCACCTGTGCATGACAAAGTGCTTAAAGTCAGAAAATATCATAACATCATGTCAAATGTGCGATTTTACATGGCCTCCATTTCTCACTGTAAGTTCTTAAAAGTTTAAGCAAAGCTAGGAAATGTTTCTGCTCTAAATGTGCATCTTTGTGTTTATTCCTCCCCAAACATGGCCAGTCCTCAAGTACAACACCGGGCACGGTAAATGGTCTCGCAGCTGCAAACTACATAAACTGCTTTTTGTTTTTAAGATAAAACAAATTCAAGGTTTTGTATCACAGGATAATCTTACATGGAAAATTAAACTCAAAACCAACATTAAGAGGTGATCTAAGACAATGTGATGAAATACAGATGTTATTGCAGCTGTAGAGGTAAAACAAAACAAATTAAATCTGGGACTATTAGTTAATGGAAGGCTATATAACAGGCAGTGTTTAGTCTCCATCTCTGACTCCTTGTGATGTTTGGTAAAGAAAAAACAGTATTTAAATAGTTAATGAGCACACAGTTATGCTTATATGCTTAAATAACAATTTGTTTTCTATGCCTGATTATTGCAGGGTAATTCATACTAGTAAGGCAGCCCACCTTAATGCTATGAATTAGTTCTCATTTATTAGAATTAGAAACAGTATTAATTTTTGATTGGTCATACAAAATAATAGAATTTGTATTGTATGAAGCCACTGTTGAAAAACAGCAAAATATATTGCTTTAGATGCATTGCCGAGTTCTGTTCATCAGGGTTTTTTTTAAAGTTTTATTTCACCTCCACCATTTACATGGTTATGTTAAATACTAAACTTTAATTATGGCACACTTTTAAAAATACTGCATACAAAATAATAATGACAACTTAAAAGTACTTTACAGTGATAAAATATATAGAAACACAGAATAAAACAGGAGAAAACACAATGCACAGTAAAATAAAGCAAAAAATAATGAACTGAAAAATGTGCCACTGAGAGAGTTGAGAGAATGTACCGAGAGTTGCTGCCTGAGCTGAGGCTGGCGGTGAGCATCGGATGGTCGGCCTTCTCCAGCTCAGAGGTGGAGGCCGACGACGACTGGGACGACACGGACTCATTGCTGCCCATCGAGGTTTCTTCTGCTGTCAGGACGGAACCGTCTCCCGCTGCCGAAAACACAAAAACAGACAATAAGAACAAATAATCTCCATCTAATCAACAAGTTTGTTAATAACATGTTTTTATTGTTTGTATTCCACATAGACTCAGCTCATACTGCTCAGTGATGAAAGCTTGTTTGATAAAACAGCTGAATAATTAATCAACACAAAGGGAACAGTGTATCATCATGGGTCTTTAGAAACCAAACCTTTGTCAAAACAAGCGAGACAACAAAGTTCAGTGTGTTCCTGGTGATGCAGTCAAAGGCAGGAACCTATGGGAGAACCAACTTCTTCTATTCACTTTATTTATTAAAAAAAACATTTAAGTACAAACAAACTTCATTTTCAACAACAATAGAAGTATACTCCAACTATGTGGAACTATGTATCATTAAGCTTGTTGCAATTAATCGTTCAGTTAATCGCATAATAAATACACTAAATAAAACTCATTTAGAGTCACAAGTAAGATGAACTCTTAGAAAAAGAACTTGTTAAATTATGATGAACATTTTTTAAAGTCTCTCTGAAACAAATGGGATGTGTGAAATTCATGATTCGTCAATCGAGCATACCTCATTTGAATAAATGGATAAATCACTGTTAAAAGTCTAATATTGTTGTAATAGGTGCCTCTGAAATTTGAATGTAAAACAGTTAATTTACTTAAGTAAACTCAAGAATGATATATGGACTCATTGCGCACCAAAACATGTTTATTTTGGTGATCATCACTCAGGTAATGAAAATGGAATCTGAGAGAATGTAATTTTTTTTTTAGTAACACTAACTTAAAAACATTTGTTATACAGGAATGTTGGCTACTGTCTATGAATAGCAAAAATTAAGCCCCCTTCTAAAAATGACGACCTATTTTAATAATTCAAAAGCTAAATATATCTAGCATTAACACGCACAGAAGAAACGCTATCGTAGAAGTTAATATCTGTGGTCTTCTTTATCAACCCTCTTCATGAAATGCCACTCCTGGGTTAGCTGCTTTGCAAATGGCAGCCAATAGTAGCACTGCATCTCAGCATGTCGGCATCCAAAGCTAAAATACCTTTCTTTTCAATATTTTAGAGATGTTCCACAAAAAATTGCAAATGGATGAGTTTTCCATGCATAATTTGGAAGATATACTAATATACAAATGGCTGGGGATCTACTTTAATGTCCAGTTTATGCATTTAACACTTGGTCTTTGTTGTCATTGAGTGAAGAACTATTTGCATTTGTAACATTTTCAACAAATAACATCCTACTGAAGAAAAAGTGTTCATCCTCATTTCGCAAATGTTTTTCATTTTAAAACCAAAGAAGAGAAATAAATGGCATTTTTTTTTTTTTTTAATGAAACCTAATTTCCTAAAGTAAATATCAAGTAAATTATCAAAAAACATTTTTTTTTTGAACAGGTTATGTACTTTGTGAATCTAAATGAGCTTTCTTTAGCTGAAGTGAAGGTTAAAAAAATGCTCTCTGGAGTGTAAAAGTTGCAAACTCCTGCTCTGAACAGCAGCCAGTAGATTCTTTTTGGGGTTTAGGTTGGAGCCGTTTGCTGGCGAGTCAAGCAGAGTGATACCATGGTCAATAAAGCAGGTCTTGGTACTTTTGGCAGTCATATGGTGCTGCTGGAAAAATTAGCATTTAAATAAAACTCATCAGCAGAAGGAAGTGCGAAGATGTGCACAAATACAGTGGAAAATGCTCACCAGAACTCAAGCAACTTTGATTCTGTGGCTCTCCTCTCTCCCACCAAACCTTTGAATTTTTGATCTTAAAATACAGTGGAACATTTATTACTATGCTATTTGAAAAATCTAATTTTAATGCTCTTTTGTAGCATTTTCAATTTCTGAGGAACAATATTTTGTTTTGTGTTACATCTGAGTAGTATTCGCTCTCACATAAAACATATCGCTTTGCATAAAACATGAGTCTCACTTCTTGAACTTTTTAGTGGTTTTCAACATTATTGCACCTCTATGTAATGTAACAGTCAGTAAAAATGCTAAAAATAAACAGTAATCTGTTCAAAAGAGATAATTTATTCATTTATTAATTTCATATGATTTGATTTTGTTTTGTTGCGATTATAAAACTTGATAACATTTCAAATTTGCTTTCATTTTGATAATTCAGAACAGTTTCACTCACTGGAAAACAGGTGGCACAAATTTCACCAGATTTTTAGACACAATATGCAGTTTGATAACCTACTGCAGCATAAAATATTTGCCTTAGCTGCTCCAATATGCATCATCTACAGTGAGGCTTCCTGACACAAACAGAGAACTAAATACACTTCTTTACACTTTGTGTGTTCTCTCCCCACCAACATAGCTGCAGGTTGATTAAAAAAAAATAGCCATCTGCATGCATCGCTCTTCAGCCTTTCAATACCCTTAAATTTGATTTGGACCTCATTAAGTTGGACCCACATAAAAAAACACAAAGGTTAAAAAAAGGATTACGCCTTCCATCTCCCGATATTAAAATAAGCCACACAAAAGCTGGTGCAAAGAAGACAAACAGAGGCAATCTGGTAAGCAGATTTAGACTCCTTTGGTGTTGCAGACAAGGGGGGAGGGATTCGCCTGACCCTGGATCAGAAATTGCAGAAGCTAGATTTTGGGTCAGCAGGTCGGTTGATCTGCTTTCCTTATGTAACCCCCAGGGGAGCTTCTTATAGTGTCCTGATTCAATAAACTTGAGGGGAAAACATTAGTACACAAGGGCACATAAAGGCCACAGATGCAATTATGTCTACACGGTATTACAGACAGGAGGTGGCAGAGTTTAGTGTGTCATGTGTAGATACCATCTTATTTGTAGTAGGCACTGTGTCTGAACGAGTGACTTTAAGGCTTACAGGAAGTGAGAGGGAAATGCGACTCGCGGCTAGCTTTTAGTAAAACGTTATTTTTCTACTGTCATCGTAATGCGATTGAAAAATAAGTATATTGAAAAAATAATCGGTCACAGTACAAGACTTGCGCCAGGAAAATTTTAATTTTGAGATTCATTTCACAAATTTACAAGAAAAAAATCTTGGATATTCTCTGATGTCAGAAACGTTGTAAATTTGCAAGAAAAACAATTACAAGTTTAAAAACATAAATTTACATCATCGAAATAAAGTTTTTCAGACATTCATTTAGCAGCCAGATTTTTTCTTGCTTTTAATAAATCGCTGATGAACCTGTTGCATAATATATTCCGTCAACTGACAGGTGCCACAATAACGAAATGATTAAACATAAAATCTCCAACTTATTTCCTCCCAAGTCCAATTCAAACTCCAAATAAATAGCAGCTGTAAAATGCAGTTGTCAAACAAGATGGTGGCTTTGGGTGTGCCATCATCACTAGGAATTGGAGAAACTCGAGAAGAGCATTGGTGGGGGAAAAAAAAAAATCAAATTTTTCAAAAATTTGATTTTTAAAAAACAAAATAACTGATTAATCAGTTTGTGCTGCAGCCCTACTGTCAATGTAAGCAGTCATAACATTACAAATTCATGGTGTATTCCACAAGCTTACGTCTTTATATTTGCTGTTTATTTTACTGTGTGCAACTGGATAAATGTGATGTGATGCTTGCAGTGACCCTTCATGACCTCTCCAGCAAACCAGGAAATGTGAAAAGATACAGATGGAACCTCAGAAATCTCTTACCATTCTGAATGTCAAGGACTTGTGGATTGTAGACGGCTAAAGGCCGACTCTGTCGACTCACTTTCTTGGACTGCCTTGTAGGAGCAGATAACACTGGGCCAGCAGGTGACAGAGGGCTTAATTCTGGAGAATCTGTGAAGATCTGTAACGCACAAGTGAGTAAGTCTCTAACCAAACAACATGCATCGCACAGAGACTCTATTAGCAGCAGCACATCCTCAACTGACCTCACAAGTTTGAAAACTCAAGTCTTTCTGTTGTGGTAGATGGGGAAAAAGTATTTACAGATCTCAGAAAAAGTTGCACAGCACACTGACTGGACAAAAAATATACTGCTCTTAAGAAGATTTTATTTCTCCCTAAAAAAAAAAAAAGGAGAAAACAAGAGCAGCTCCACACAGACCATAAATCACACCCTATTCAAAAATCTGTGTCTAAGTTAAGGTGACTTTTCCCCTCAGAGAAATTGACCCACTCTCTGAAAGAGCGAGAAATAAAATAAACACACTTTTGGACTAGAGAAAGGTTGGCCAAGTGGTGCAGGCTGTTTACATTGGACCATGTTTACATATAAACTTTAGATGTGGAGTTGAAAGAGAATAGGGCTACAGAGGAGAGGAAGTCTCAGCAGAGCCTTGGAAAGGATCACAGACGAGGGGGGAAGAGGGGATGCAGAGGGAAGGGAGGAGAGAAAGTGGCAGAGAAAGTGAGACGGAGTGTGAACGAGAGACGCAGAGGAGGGGAGGGCATGAGAGAGAAAGTTTGTAGAAAAGAGGCAGATAGGGAAAAAAAAAAAGAAGTGAGAAATCTGATATGGCTGAGAGTTTCTGCTGCCTCGCTCTGCAGATGGAGGTGAATGTAAAACAGAGTCTAGTGTTGGTATCTGGGGGTATCAACAGTCTGGAGTGGGACTCAGCTGTGAGGAAAGTTAATGCCTGCCTGTCTGTCTGCTCAGCTTTTCCCCTGCTCTAACATGCTGTACTTTCCAAAATGCTCTTGCTGCATTCTAACACTACATCTTTTATCACCAGGCCGGCGTCGGGCAGATTCAGAGTGGAGCTGTATACGTACGCAGGGCTGCTGATGCTTTTGCTTTAGCACATTTATATACCCTGTTGGTTTTCAGCTGCCTTCTGTGGGGCTCGCAAACAATTTTGGGTTAGTGATTTTGGGTAAAAACATTATGCACAACGCATATTTACAATTTAATGAACCAAGAGGAAGGGGGTAAGAAAAATCTTTTAAAAGCTCCAGGTCTCATTTGATTCTGTGAAGGAAAAAGAGCTGCTCCTAACAGATTAGAAACCTAATCTCAGAACCTTTTCTGCTTTGATGCAAAATCTCCTTTTGAGGAATGGCACAGATTAATGGCTTTCTTGGGGGTCACAGATACATTTTTTTTTAATTATTGCATTCAGAAAGATTGAGAATTTCAGAAATAGAGAAAATATACACAATTATCTGATCATTAATCAAACTATCGGAACACCAGGTGTAGCAGCCAAGTTTAAGCACTTGGAGCTCCCCCTATTGGTCAGGTTGAAAAGTTTTGCAAGTTCAGAAACTTCAATTGGTACCTTTCTTACTGCTGTGCCAGAACCATATTTATATTACTTGTTATTTGCACAGAATCAGACAAAATTTACAAAATTTTACATAATTCATGTTCACTTCCTAAACATTTGTTCAAAACAGAAAGATTTTGCTGCAGCCAACAGGAAAATCACATATAATCTGGGTTTCTCATTGTCACCAGAAATAACTTAACATGATAAAAATAAAACAAGACTTGCAAACATATTTTTGCTTTGCTTGCACCTTCGTTATCCTTCAGTATCAAGTAATTATATGTCACCAAAAGTGGTAAACATAGCCGCCTCTTACTGCTTTCTGTTTGTCACTTGATATTTCCGCATATTTTTTTGTTCATCTTGAGTTTCACAGGACACATTGCCTTCAGTAAAAATAGCTGTGAATGGTGAGCTGAAACACAATTATGAAGAAAATTTTGCACTGCCAGAATGAATCAGTCTCACAGTAGCTTTGTACAGTGGGGGATGCAGTTATTTGATGATCTCCTGCTGATTTTGTAAGTTTGCTCACTTAGAAATAAATGAAGACCCAATTTTTTATTGTCTGTTTATCCAAAAACAGAAAATAATACTTTTTTATGTCACTAAGATTAATGTGCATTATATCTTTTACTGTCAAGCCACAATTCTGGCTCTCAGGTTTGTCATGCGCCCTTGTAGCACACAAATTACAATCAATCAATGTATATATTTATTATAGATAGCCTTGACCTTACCCTAATGATGTTACTAAAGAACATCTACTCAAAGAATTGGTTTCTGCCATTCTAACATTCCCACAAGAGATGCATCAAGAAGCAGGCTGGTGACTGGAATAGGCAGCATGTCAGTTTGATTGGCCCTGAGTGGTGACAGCAGAGTCAGAATGAAAAACAAATCTGATCAGTGAAGAGACCCTGCCTTTAGGACTGCTGGTTCATGGGCAACAATAACACTCTTCAATGTGGAAGCTGGTAATGAGAAGGAAGACTTCAAATTATCTATATTTAGTGTCAGTGAGAGCACCGTCTAAGGGTCAGGAATGGATGTATTGAACGTGTAATTAATCCCCAAACTGAAAAACTGCCTAGATTGGTTACTTTGGTACCATCTGTATGTTTCTGTGCAAGTTTTTACAGTTTTGTATAAATTTGTTTGGTTTTGCATTATTTTCGCCTAAGCCCATCTCAGTGCTGGCCTCTTTAGGCTGAGCGCTGCCTATGCAGGTGAATTCTCCTCGATGTTTAAAATGGTGTGATTATACTTCGGGAATAAAACCATCTGAGTCAGACACACAGCCCTACCTGGTGGCGAGTCAAGAATTATCACAAACCCTGCAGCTGATGCTGCTAAACCAGTTATTAGGTTGAGGGAATAATCACTTTTCACCCAGGGCCATATAAGTTTCTTATTTCCTTCTCCTTTAATAATAAACAACTTCATTTAAAAACATGTGTGTTCTGTATTGCTAATATTTAAATCGCTTTAATGTTCTGCAACATTCAAGTGTGACAAACATGCAAAAAAATAGGAAATGAGAAAGGGGGGAAAACACGTTTTCACATCACTGCATATGTGAGGTAATCTTTCAAATCAGAAAAGGATCAAATAGTTATTTTCAAAACCAAAGTTTTAAGTTACATCCCATAGAAAAGGCGCTTTATGTTACATACTTTATGTTACATACTAAAACAATGATGCATGCAAAAAAATATTTTTTTGTAAGTGCTACATAAACGATAAATCTGCGCTACCTTTTCATGGTGTTCAATGAGGATTTCCACAACAATGTTTTGGAACTTGAGATCCATGATGGCAGCGACAGTATCTTCCTGCGGCCTCATTAGCGTTGGACCAAACACCACGCCCAGGTTGGCAACCGTCATCAGATTCTGTTTGCTGTGAGCTGCGACGCTGAGGGAAAAGAAAAAGAACTTGTATAAAGAAACAAATTGCAACCAAATGGCAACATCATTAGATTAGGAAACAAATTATCCAACTTTGCTCAGTTACGCATTTGAACCGCACCATAAGGCTGAGTTTTATCTATAAAAATAAAATGTGTAAATGTCTACTCAATTAATGATAGGACTACACCCCTGGCCAGCTTTAATGAAGCCATATCTTCAGCCTATCTTAAGTTTGATACCATTAAAATTACAAATTTAAATTTTTGAGAGGACTTTATGTTACATACTAAAACAATGACGCATGCAAAAAAATATTTTTTTTACAAATAAAAATCTGAAAAGTGTAATGTACATTTTTTTTTATTCAACCAACGAATGTTTTGCCAATTCTTCTCTGTAAAATACCTCTGATTCAGTTTGAATATAGAGAATGTATATTTATATTTCCAAAAATTCATACAAATTATTTAAAGTGTTGTGCTCACATATAACACATAACTGAAAACATATTGGCGACGCAAAAGAAAAAAAATTAACTGCTTTAAAAAGATATTTACAAGAAAAACTAAACTACTACTCCTGAATCTTACATTGTATTATATACTTGTGTATGGCTTTCCCTACATGGGTTGCTCAATATAATGAAGTCTATGTTCTTTTGCAGAATGTTTTCAAAATAGTATAATTAGTTTTGATCTGTGGCCATCATTTTGAATTTTTTTATTTTATTTTTGAAGTTATTTTTGTAATGAATATGTTTGGGCCATATATTTTAGTTGTTTAAGTTGAATGTATGGACCCCAGGAAGAGTAGATCCAGGGAACTGCAACCAACGGTGATCCAAATGATAAATGGACTGAACTTGTATAGCGCTTTTCCAGTCATTTTGACCACATTCACCCATCCGCACACACATTTATACACCGATACGCAGACAGGGAGGCAATTTGGGGTTAAATGACTAATTCAAAGGCACATCAGCATGTGGCAGGAGGAAGCTGGAATCGAACCTACAACCTTCCGACTGCATTACGACTACTCTGCCTTACAGCCACAGTCGTCCGCAAAAGACACCAACAAATGTCCAGTTTTTTCACAGATTCTTTATGAAATGCGGATAGCTTGAAAATATCTTTCAGGATTTACAATATTTAGTTCCGTCCATTTTCATATCAATTCTTACCTCTATTCCTGCCTTATTTCAGAACATAATCCTATAATAATGCTGTCACCACCATGTTTGACTGTGGGAATGGAGTGTTCAGGGTGATTTGGTGTATGCCATTTTCCAAGCTTACTAAATGTTAAAGGATGGTCTCACCTGACCAGAGAACATCGTTTCACATGTTTGGTCTTTACATGTCTTGTGACAAACTGCAGAATCGATTATTTAACTTCCGTTTAGCAATTATTTAGCTTTTATTATGGCCAGATTTGTTGAGTATTTGACTTCAACTTGTCTTCTGAACATATTCCAGAAGTGAATATTTTCAGCTAGTTTCTATGCTGTTTGATCACCAATGGAAATAGTTTGCATTGGATTTTCTTTTACAGATAGAGAAAAGATAGATGAATACAAAATAATGCAGCACTACACCACTCTGTGTTGGTCTGTTGCACAAAAATCCTACTAAACTCATGGTAGTTTGTGGTTGTAAAATGAAAGAAATGTGAAAAAGCTCAACAAATATAAGTACTTTGAACATCCAGCTCAAAACTAGGACATCACGGTGGTCATAGGACCAATTTCAAGTTATCTAGACCGGTGAAGAGATTTCACACTCAAAACAAGATGATGCGTGTCACAGCTGAAGAGAGACAGTTTAAATAGCTTCAAAGAGTGCCTTTGAAGACAAAAACATTGGTGACACTCACATTTATAATATCTCTGCAACCATTTCAGATACGAGTGTGAAATTCTGGCTTTGCTTCCTTCCCCTGCAGGACATGCACACACGCCAACTTTAGAAAAATATTCAGGTCTCCAGTCTGGAGAATTTCACGCTGGATAATCCAAATTCAATTTCAATAGCGCAGCCTTATTTTTTTTTCTAAACCAGAGCCTGATTCTACAGCGGGTTTCAATGAAATAAGACTTACCAGACTTCTACTGCCTCAGGGAAGAGGGATTATTTACTTATCTTCAATTTGCTCATATTTAGTTTATAAAAAGCTTGCTGAGGTAAAACCTTGTAATGTTGGCAAACATTATTTCCTAAATCTTTTCCTTTTATCTAAATGCTAAATAAGTGATTCATAATAGAGGCCCAACCAGGGGTGAAAATAATGGTCTGACTAAAATAAATAAATAAATAAAAGCTCCACTTTGACTGTATTGTTCTTCTGAGGCAACAAATGGGTATGGTAAACAGGTACAATACGCTGATATAATTATCCCCCTTAAGCAACTTGCATGAAAATTGCCCAAGAAAAGGCAAAAAAAGTCAAATTTGTTAGCAAGCAGTGAGTAGACATGGAAGAGATGGAGTGACAGCAGGGAAGGGGGAGTGAAGAGAGTGGGAGTGAGGGAGATGGAGAGAAAAAGCATGTGGAGTGAGAACAAGGAGACAGACATGAAGAGATGAGAGCGAACTGAGAGAGAGGAGGCGGAGATTGGGTGAACTATGACCACTCACTTGGCCAGATGCTTCATGAGCAGCCCGAGGACTTGTCGGTTCCTCTCCGGTAGTTTGTGGACCAAGTGGTGGATGGCTTGGATGCGAGACTCGGGACTGCCGCCCTCTATTCAAAACGCAGGAAGAAAAAAAAAAAAAAAAGCCACACACTCATTTTAAACTACAAGGATTTTTAAAGTGGCAAAGAGCCAGAGCTGCTCAGATCAAATATTACACTTCAAACAGGCGATTCAATTCTGAATACTCAGTTTATCTGAGCTGTACACAAACAGATTATGAACTGAAGTTGAAGAAGATAAATCAGAGTGAAGAAAATCCAAGTTTTATCACCTCAAAAACAATTCGTTTATTTTTATTCACTTCGACACTTAAAATTGAAGCAGACTTTTCAGAACACCATATGAGGAGTGATCACCCTTAGTGTGAAAGATTACAGATTACAAGAAAGACGCCTCCCTGTTCAAGCAAAGAGGTGCGATGAGTTGAACCTTCTCTGAATTTGGCAGTAGAGTCCAAATCGTTGGCAAGAGGGAGACGGCTCTACGCTGCTGTCGCTATCGTGTTAAAAAAGGTTGCATAAAAACCTCCAAGATCATGTCTTAAACATTTCCTCACATGTGAGCATCTGAACACCCACGCTGCAGCGCACAAACTAAATATCATTACTATGGGAACGACAAGGATTTAAACGTGGGGAAAAAAAAAAGAAAAAAAAAAGCTTCTTATGGATGCTGTCATCCATCAAAAAAAGTAAAAAAAATAAATAATTCATTGCTAATCCATTTTTCCTCCCCTCGTTATGAGGGCATTGCGAGCGCCTGATAAAAACATCAACCTGATCCAATTACAGCACTTGTTGTAATAAGACTCAAGTTTGGCTCGCTTTAAAGGCAATTCATGCAAAATTATGCTGTGTGGGTGGGAGAAAAACTACAGTTTTTACAGCTGGAGGTTACCGGACAATTATGATCTAAAACCTCCATTAGCTTATCATCTTTATATATTAAATTTGTAAAAAGTATGCAAATGTTATAGGAAAATATGAACAATTATAATTTTTAGGACAATTAGATTGATGAAGTAAAACTTCTGAAGTCAAATAAGGCAATATACAATATCTACAAAGCTAATTAATGGCTGCTACACTAAGAGGTTGATGGACTAGAAAGAGAAAAAATATAAAGACAAACTATGATGGCATTTAAATATAAAAAATGAAAATTAAATTATAATTTATTTTTACTTCACTGCATGTTACAACATTCAATATTGACATGATGTATACAGTGCATCGCAAAAGTATACAAAATGATGTTTTTGTGATTGAACAGATCAGTAATTTCAAAACCTGTTTTCTTTAAATGTGGCATTCAGTTGTATTCAGAAATAATAGTGTTAAATTAAAAATCAGTAAAGCTGAAAACAGCTTTTATTTCGATACATGAAGAAACATATTCACAATTATAACCTAAAGAATGGTTTAACAATTTGGAATCAGTTTACAGAAAATGAGGAGAATTAAATATTCAGCTGTTCAGAAAGCAGTAGTGACTGCATTTCTTTTTCAAACCCAAATGTTTATTGTGTAAATAAACAGAAATATATGAACATAAAGGTTTCCTATGAATCCCAATATTTGGATCAAATCTATTAACTTTTTATATAAAGCACCATTCATGCTAAACATAAATCAAAGTGCTATATGAAAACAACAACCTTGCAAAATTAAAAACTAACAACATGTTGTGCTGATTATATATTTGATATGTGGAATCAAATCAATGTTTGAAAAGAACCCACATTCTCGAAAGGGATTTTTAATTTCTCTCAGCCTCAGCTCAAATTTAAATCCAATGTCAGCAGTTCTGGGGGAACTACTGACAGTTTTCTACCATCAAGGTGTTTAAATCTAAGACAAAAAAAAAAAGATGTTTGTGTATAGCAGTGGAAGCTCATTAAATGCCTCCTGATGAACAAGTGGCAGCATGTGCAAATTAAAAAGTATGGGGGGCCTAAAATAGAGCCTTGGGGGTCGCCAAAGTCAGTCTCATAAATTTGTGAGGAGCACAGTTATATAACCAACCCATTTCTGAGAACTGTTTCACATCTGTGTTGTACTGAGTCAACTTCTAGCCTCCCTAATCAGATATGCCAGCCTTGGATGACTGGACTACGCTACACAATTCCTCTCCGATTCTGGGTTTGGCTACAGAAACAACAATTTTTAAATCACTCAATGATCCCTTGTGTATTTCATATTAAATGTGTAAGATCAGGAAATTGTCTTTCCTGATCTTGTTGTCACTTTGAAAGATAATGCATAACCTATCTGTTGAGACAGTTTTCACCCGGGTGAAAAAATTGGCATGCTGAAACTTACTTGCTGGGTTGATGAACTCCTTATAAAGTCCATAGGTCATCAACGGCTCAGGTAGACTCCTTCAACAAGACAGTGAAAGGAGAAGGAGGGATGGGAGGGGTGGAGAAGGAGAGAAGAAATGAGCAGTGGGAACAGAAATAGCCAGCACATTGTTTTATAGTGGCTGCACACAGCAGTGATTAATGTGACTAGGCCATGGGATGGAATTACAAGGTACACGGGTTGATATAACCAAGTTAATCTGAAGGTGCATTCACAGTGCATAGCTAAAGAGAAAACTGAGGCGTCAGACCTGCTTTACTCCAGCAGGTGCAACAATACAACTTAAAAAAAAATACGTATTTAAAAACAGTTTGGAATTTGTTTGAATTCTTAACATATTCTCAATATCATACTAACTTAAAGTTAGTAAAAGTTAGTCATACTCTGCAAATACACCAGTGGAAAACAGCAGTATCATTGTGCTGCTGCATAAGGGAGAAAGATGAAATTTCCATTATTATTATCAATATTGATATCATTATTAATAGTAGTTTTTGATTTGAACATAAAAGTTAATTAAGCTTTCAGATTAATTAGCCAGATTAATTTGTAAAATAATATTACCATGACTGTAAAAGTCAGCAACTTTTGCTAACTAATCATTAACTATTGGTAGGTAAAGCCCTAAAAAATTACTATTTGATAATATAATGCAATATAAATTAACTTAGAAGAAAATATAACTTAATAAAATGCTAACATATGACTGTAGGAAAGAGTACTTGGGTTGGAATCATCAGCAACCAAAAGTCTAGAATTGATTGGAAAACTAAGGTTCATTTCACTTCCTGTAAAAGCAATTTGCAGCTTCAGAACATGGTTTATTCAGGGAGGACAGTCAAAAATTCACTATAATTGAACAAACCAATGTACACACATGCCTGCATGACTAATCTGGCTACATAAACTGAGTCTACAATATAAATTAGAAAAAAAAAAATGTCTAAAAAACTCGCAGTAGAAGACATTTACACACCTCACCTGGCTGTTCAGAGTGTTATTTTTAATTTTTCTTGACCAACAAGGCCTCTTTGATTTAGTTCTCTTACATCCTTCAAGAACAAATAAAACTACCTTAGATTGTTGAGGCCAAAGTACATTTTGAGTCTTTGTGAATTGTAAACCATTTATGCCGAGTATAAACCTAGACAAAGTGTGTAATTTGTGGGATGACAATGTGACAACTTATGTTAAAAAATAGAAACTGGATTTACTTGTATTTCTAGAAGACTATAAACAATACCGGTAAAATTACAAGATTGTAAACTGATGGTGCTTTTAAAATACCTTTAAAATCACAATGCAGGGATAAGCCTGAGCAAAAAAATAAAAACAGTGGTATATTTTTCTTATTTACAGCACTTATATAGCTTTTTAAAACATGACGCCTTCATGTGCTGCTATCTAAACCTCATCTTGCTTTAGCAGACGCTACTGTAACTGCTACCTTGAAGAAAGGAGCGGCAAGTTACAAAGGTCTTCCCTTTCATGTGATACAGTGCATAAAGGGTCAACTAAATTTTACTTGAAAGAATTTATTAGGTCTTGTTCAGTTCACCTTGAAATCCAAATAAAGCTTGAGCAACTTATTTGTGCAATAAAAACAATTCTTGCCTGTAAACCAGATGTGATCTTTAAAACAGTGGAAAATGTTCCCATACTGAGCCACTTTTCTGCTGTTTACTGAGCCCAACTGTGTCTCTTAAAATTTAACATTTGTTCAAGTAGTCTTATATGATGACTCTAAGGCAAAAAGCAACAAACAGGTTCCAACATATAAGCATACTGTACATTTTATGCCTTTTATAAAATTTCAAGAAATTCTCACATAATTGACTATTTCTTTACATTTGGACCTGCTTAAAATGTTTTATTTAATTTCTGTGGCAAGATAAAAAAGGAGGGAAAAGGAGATTCACTGTTTCTGAAGGATGGGAAAATTGCAGGCAAAAGTAAAACTGATTAACTTTTAGGTTGAGGAAGAAATTCAAGTAGAGCGATGTGAAGTAAGGAATAAGGTTATAATTAAGGTTTTAGATGAGCGCAAACATCGCAGTAGCATAGAGAGACATAATGAGGATAAGACTCTCAACTCACGCTAATCCCTGTAAAACCTAAAAGGTAACAGGAATGAAAAATCCCACTTACAACCAAGCAAAACATCACCTGGTAATCTTTCAAATTCAGAATATGCATAAATTGGGTTTTTATGCATATATAAGCCTGTATTTGTATATCAGATGACTGAATCTTACCTCAGATAGAGCTTTAGTGCACTTGTTATCGTCTTGACATCCCAGTCTTCACTGGCTGATAGGTCCACTTCATTACTCTTCTCATCTAAACAAAAAATTAAGCAAATCTTTACTTTTATTTATCTGAAAAGTAGAAGAAAGTATGTGAGTTACTGTGGCCTATTTTATGGCCAGCCCAGAACATCCAAATATGTAAAATAAATATGAACATGTTAGTCATTTGAGGATAAAAGCATTGTTGGTAGCTCTGGGGACCAGCTCTTTTCCCAGTGGACGCAAAAAGAAGTTGCAGTTTTGTAGAGAGTGGCTAGTTCTACACTCATTATAAGTTTAATTAATCCCTTACTACTTCGCTGACTCCACAGGGACTTAAGAGGTGTTGTGGTGCTGAAGTTTCGCTGAGCTGTCGTCATACGTAAGGAAAGCTCTCACAAATTAGAGGAGATGTGGAAATGCAATGAGTCAGTGAAGTGTTTTGAGTAGAAAACATGCATAGAGGCCTGAGTCACACTGACAGGTGGCAGTTGGCCTGATAGTAGTGTGTTTTTTCCTCCTTATTTCATCTATGCACTGCAGGCAGGTAGGCAGGCAGAATTGTGGGTTTCTCTGGCTGCACACTCTACAAAAATGACCTGTCTAAT
Source organism: Poeciliopsis occidentalis (assembly GCA_010883035.1). Lineage (NCBI taxonomy): Eukaryota > Metazoa > Chordata > Actinopteri > Cyprinodontiformes > Poeciliidae > Poeciliopsis > Poeciliopsis occidentalis. Next base: position 2,615,639 of record SZYC01004148.1, on the reverse strand, counting down.
GTCAACTTCTGGAAATAAATATTTGAAGCCAAGTTTGAGGATTGATGGGGTCTGCACAGACTCTTCTGGCACTAATAGACCTGCCTGTTACAGTCAGGTCAGGTATTAAAAAAAAAAAAAAAAAAAAAAAAAAAACAGATGGAGTAGCATTGCCAAGTACAGCACAGAAGCAAACCATAGCATTAATCTTGGTTATTATTTCACATTAAGTAACAAGTACTATGTGATGACTTCAGCATAATGAGAACAATTAAAGGGGACAACCACTGTAGAGATGAAGCCCCTTAACACAATAAGATGATATGTAATGAACAAATATACAACTTTTGAATAAAATTTTCTAATAAATGGTCCAACTTTAGGACCACAGCCACTTACATAAAGATGAAAACTGAATAATTCTAATATAACTGACTATTTTAATAGTTCAGCATCCAATGCATCATACTTGGACTGACTAAACCTGAACTGGTTAGCAAATCTAACAGCAGCAACTCAATGTATTTAGGCATGTAGAACTGGTAAAGATGAGTTGCTGATATTCAAAACTTCAGATTGGGAAAGAAATTAAACTGTAGGTACTTTGAACATTGCATGGGGTATTGGTGTCATACAGAAACAGGAATCTGCTGATCTACTTGGTTTTAACAGCCAAGAGAACCCATCCTCTAAGCAGCAGTTATGTTAACTAAAATTACTTGTTGCTGCCACAAGCCTGAGGAGAATGGGTGGACTGGTTTGAAGTGACAGAAAGGATACAACATCTTAAATAATCTCTTGTTTCAAGGTAGCAAAAGACTAGCTCTTCTACAAACAGGAAACAAAGGCTACAATTCCCACAGGCTATTCAAAATATGACAACAGATTGGGAAGATGTTGCCTGGTCTTTTGAGTCTTGATTTCAGCTGCAACATTCAGATGGTAGGGTCAGACTTTGGCATAAACAACATGAACGCATGGATCCCTCACGCCTTGCATCAGCAGTTCAGGGTGCTGGTGTGGTAATGGTGGGAGACAGATTTTCCTGGCAGACCCTTAATAACTAAACATGTCTTCGACACCACACTCTACTGTGTGGTGCACCAATCTCCTATTTCACTAGAAGAAAGTCAAATTCACAAAGCTCAAATTATCTCAAACTGGTTTATTAAACATTAAAATGAGATCACTGCAATCCTGTGATTTTTGTAGTAAGCAAATCTACAAAAGATTGGATTTGGATTGAGAAAGTCACATCACAAATGTACAGACAATATATCTGCAGCAACTGCAGCATTCTAGGTTTAATGGTGGAGTAACAATAAAGAGATCATCATCTGCCAAATCTCTGGCTGTTTTTGTATTCATTTGTTTGAATGCTACAGCATACCTTTGTCTTGTTGCTAACCATGTTCCTTTACGACCAGACTGTGTAGGATTTTATGTATTTATTACCAAAAATAAGAAATAAACAAATAGGCCTGCCTATTTTAAATTTTATTTTTTCAAAAGGAGCAGGTAGAAGATAAAACATGTTATGAATTTCTGCTGCTCTTCTATATCTTAAAATATTCCCACATTAAATTAAACTTAAACCACACATTCCTGTCTTTCAATGCTCAACTAAAACAATAACCTTTCGAGACACCCATCCTATACAACATATTTACCAATATATTGTACTATTTGGTCGTTCTTATACACTGGTTATAAGTTTCCTTTAAAATGAAAACCCCTCTCTCTGTCACAAAACATAATATTGTGCGGAAGCTCTTTTTTTTAATTTTTTATCTTTGAATGTAAATTGTACAGGTTTAGATTTTACAAGGTCCCAGAATTTCAGTACATTCCTTTTAAAAAAAATAAAGGACTTATGTTTCCAATGTACTGTTGTGATTACTACTTTAATTGTAGAATAATACACCATGTCAAAGTTCAAATTACACTGCACAAATATGGAGAATCTGTGCGATTCTAAAATGTCAATTTCAAATGAATTTTCAGATATTTCCAACATCTCGAATCTTTGCTGTAATAAATTAGAGAAATTCTGAAGACAAGATGTACCTCATAAAATGTTGTATTATAATAATATTCTGTTATTATAATAAAACCTACACTTTTTTCTAACAACACTACTACTATGTATCTTGTTTTATCCATCTTTTCTTTAGCTAGCTGCATCTATACCCTCCATATATTTTGTAATTTAAGAGTCAAATTTTCCATTGTATTGATCAGTTCATTGTAAAAAGCTTGTATTTCAGCTGCATTTACAGAAAAAATGCTGTAAAATATTACTGTTTACCAGATTGTCTAAACCAGAGACTCAGATTCAAAGCACACTAACAGTTTTCTTCCTGCTATAGTACGGCCTGTCATTCAATAGGGGTTGCTTTCTTTGTTTGCACTGTAATAGGGTATGAAGATTTTTTTCATAAATCAGCATGTCCTTGCTGACTTACTATGGTCATATCTATGACTAAGAGATTAAATTAAGTATGGTAAAAGAATCTTTCTTCAGGGTCTAAAGCTTGTTTCACCCACTCAATGGGAGTTGCTTCATGTATACAAAGTTTATTTACACATCTCTTGAGAAGACGGGCAAACACCATGTATTTTTCTTTTCCTCGCAATAATCTGTGCTGCAGTGGAACGCCAAGACTAAGGCTCAAAACTTCCACCATAATCAGGCTGTAAAACTTCTCAAAGTTTTGCAGCAAAGTGTTAATGGTGTCTACAGCATGAATCGGCAGGTTGGCAGACTAGAAGGTTTGAGAGAGGAAGCTGAGACAGTCTGGCGGCTGCCTGAGTTCGTTGTCATTCTGAACACAGAGCTGAAAGTGAGCTGGTGTCTGCTGGAGACAGCAGGAAACCACAGAGCCGACAGAGAGCAATAGAAAGGACACAGGACAAGGTAAGGAGTTGGTTGAAAGGGAATACAGACAAGCGAGAGGCATAAGGGTGATTGAGAAAGGCAACTGAGAGAATGAGCCTGCCATGAGAATAGGAGAGGCTGGCTTAGTGGTGTGTTGATTAAGCAAAACCCCATAAAGCTCAAGAATACCAATTGGACGGACCGTGTCTGGGTGTTTCGAAAGGTGATGGGGGGTGGTAGCAAGTCTTAGCAAGGCAAATAATCACTCTGACACCTGTTGCATTTTGGAGAAGTGGTACAAATAAGCTAAGTTGCTATTTTTTTGTTGTTGCAATCACCTCAAATAGACAGATCAATTATATTGCCAGGTTAACTTCATGAAAATAAACTAAGATATCATTAAAAGCCTTTTAAAAATATGTCTTGTTTAAAAATGCTTGATGTTACTCACCAATCATTAATGAGAGCAGTTTCTGGACCTTGGAGCTTACACCCCCAACTCTGTACAGACCTTGGTCATTGATACCTATCGAGTAACAAGGATAAAAACAATAAAAAGATGCAGAAACCTGCTCAAAAAAACAAATCTTTTGTCATTACCTTAATGAGAGGAGATTTAAACAAGCTCACTGAAACAAAATGTGAATCAGAAAAGCTATCCCAAACAGATGAATTGCATAATTTGTACATCCACAAGGCAAGCTGCCTGCAGCACCTGCTCACTTCATGTTCTCTAATAGTTGGAGAAAGTCTGCCCCCTTGTGTACAAACGGACACACTACATAGACAACTAATTATGCATCACGAAAGTATTTTTATTCAGAAAATAAGTATGGGAAATAAAATTATTTAAATACATAAAATAAAAATAAAAAACATTGACTTACAATTATTTAAGAAAAACCCAATAATCAATAAAATGCAAAAATAATTAATGGTACTGGTGTTTGATTAAGGAAATGGTCCATCAAAGTAAGTTGGTGGGATTAAAATGTTCAAGACAAGGTGAACAATCACATATTGGGGTCTACTTAATTAATTACTAACATTTACATAAACATTTATAATATTTATCTAAATGCATTTGTAAGCTGTTAGTTGAATTGTTTTCTGATAAATCATTTGCTGGATAACGGTACTTTTGCCCTTGATAAAAAAAAAATGCAGATTTCCAAGGATAAATGTATCCAACTGAAAGCATTCAAACCACTGGTGTCAAACTCCAGTCCTCGAAAGCAGACATGCTGCAACTTTTAGACGAGTCTTAATACCCGAATTAACAGACTCATCTAATAATTAGCTCACAAGCAGGACTTGGACATGAAAAGAGTGCAGGACACAAGCTCTTTAGGACAGGAATTTGACACCCTTGTCTTAAAGTAAAGATTATAAATATTTTGAACTCACCTCTCGTTTCTATGGCAGTGATGGAATTCTTCACAAAACTTAAACCCACGTCATCCAACTGGGCATCGACTACAAGTTGGGGAAAAGAAAAGTTTAAGAATATAGAATGTTTTTTTTAGTATACTGTTAAAGCCTTCAGACCTCGTGCTGCTAGAAACTTACTTCCTCTTTCCTTAGAGAGAGTTCTTCCAAGATGGCAACCAATCTAAAAAAGAAAAACACTTTCTTTTATAGAATAAATAAATAACTGAAGCTTCTTTCAGTAATTCTCATCAAAAAGTGGACACATGCATACATACGTACACATACATGCATACATATATGCACACAACACAGATTGATACATATCAAGCGTTCGGCTTTGTTAAACTTGACAAAAGCTTAAGGAGGTGGTTGATTTTAATTTTGTGCTTTGATTTTGTTTGTGTCTTAAGGTATTTCATCATGTCTCTTTTGCAAGGTTTGTAAAAGTTTGATCTGTTGTGCAGGACCCCAAGAAGAATGGTCTCTTATTGTAGAGACTAATAAAATGATTTAAATACATGCAATAAATACATTGAAAAAAACATTGACTTACAATTATTTAAGAAAAACCCATTATTCAATAAAATGTGGAAATAATTAATGGCAACTTTAATGCAGGACATGTTTGATTAAGGAAATTGTCCATCAAAGTAAGTTGGTGGGATTAAAATGTTAAAGACAAGGTCTAATTAAGTAGACTCCAACATGTGAAGAATGGTCTTAAATAAATAAACACAAACAAATTTGAAGTTATTTTAAAATCATCTTTAAATAGTAGGATACTTTTAAAAGTTGAATGTCCATCCATATGGACATCAAGAGTTGATATAATTTAGTCATTGCTTAATTTATGCAAAGAAAAAAGTATCTGGAAGTATTTTATAGCTTATTTGTCATTTTACATTTATTTATTTTTTTAATGTTTTTTTATGAGTATAAACTCTTTCTTGAACTACTTGTAAAAAGATTTATTTTTCCCTTTATTTAAATGCTGTAGAGGTATAGAAATTAGCTAGATGGAAAAAAAACAGACTATATTTTTAAATAAAAAGGCATCTCATATCTGTCTAGTAAGTTAACCACAAAAGTCTGTACTGTCAGAATAAAACATAGCATGTGTGTGATTTATATGATAACACCATGAGGTTGACTCACAGGTTCCTTCCCTCCCATGGCATGCATCCAAAGCTTGTGGTCATCCTCTGACAGCGCCTGCACAGTTAGCACCGTCCCAGGCCTGTGAGAGAGGCATGCCACGTTAGCATCAGACAAAGCCCTTCAATTACAGTACAGCAAGACACTGAGCTATTTAAGTGTCAGGATGAAACATTGAGGATGCTTAGCATTATGCATGCCAAAAATACACACTTCCTGCCAAGGACACATTCCCCTTGAATTTACTGTAACTACAAACATAAGCCTTCTCAGACTCTCCAACTGGTTTATGACATCCATAATCATGTAAGGCCAGATGGATATCAAATTATTCGTAACAGTCAGAATGAATACGCACACTCAAATTTCCATTCTAAATAAGGGGCACTGCTCATCTATTAATACTGCTGAAAGGAGGCCGGGCACAATTAAGTTGTTTGACTGAATGGGTGCCTGTTACTGTAGGCGAGAAGTCCTGCTATTACATGTTCTGCAATTCAAGAGGAATTGTAGGAGGAAAGGGACAAAAACATTGATGTGGTTTTACTGTGATTTGTGTGGATGTCAAATGTTTTATGCTGCATTATCACAAAAGGCAAGCAGGAGGAAATTGCTGCCAAAGCAGTCATTTATCTGATAAAGTAAAAAATGTTTCATTCATAAAACTTTCATTATCAAAACAAGATGAACTGGCTCTGCCTCTCTCATGTGCCGTTTAAAGGGCTAGGTTATCTTGAGCTACCTCTGTATGTAGTTGCATATCACTTTACTTTTTCCTCTTAGTATTTATCCAATCAGAACAACTTCTTCTTTGGTGTGGTTGAGTGCCTTTAGTTAATTTTAGTTGTATATATTATTATTATTATTGTGTGTTTGTTTATTTAATATTGTATATTTTGACTTTTTGCACGGGAGTTGCAATAGAAATTTCGTTGAATCCTGTTCAATGACAATAAATGCTATTCTATTCTTCTTCTATTCTCTATTCTAGTGTTCTGATTGGATATAGTTCCTTGCTGGAGGGGGTATCGGCTGAGACAACGCAACAAACAAATATTCTCCCTCTCCTGCTATCAACATTTTACTTTTCGTTTACTTAACATCAGTTATTCTCTTTCTTTTTTGTGACTGCTCTTCCTGTTTTCTTTCTGTTAAAGGGTTGTCTATTCTCTCCATTGTGCCACATGCATGCTCAGTATGAGGGATTTCTGCAGTCAACACAATGAAGGCAATTATCTACTATAGCTGCATGTTTGTCCAGAAGGAGGGAATGCTACAAGTAAATAGATGCGTCTCTATTAGAAAATGTTCGCAAAACTTTATGATTTTCTGCTTATGTTAAAAAAAACACAATTTTGCAATTTATGTGTTTTCCAAGTCATTAAACAAGAACCACAATTAAAATCATACATGAATACATTTCCTCACACGGTAAGTCATTAAAAAAGTATTTGTGAAATATACCAGTTTTGATTCAGCTTAAAAATCACCTCATCCTAGTGCAAAAAAATATATATATATTAAAAACATGTTTTTTAATTCCAATTTGCTCAATTTCAGATAATGGAAACAGTTACAGATTCAATCCAATCTGCTTGGTTTCTCAAGGCACTTTTTGTGAAGTGCCTTGAAACGACTCATGGCATTATAAAAATAAACTGAATTGAAATCTTACCTGTCTGTTATGTCCAGCTCAAGGCAGAATCTCCTGTCCAGCATGTCTGTTGTTTTGCGAACGCAGGATTTGAGTGTGACGGACTCAATCTCACCCTAAAATGAGTTTATTACTTACAATCTGAAAGGTTTTCATAAAAAAAAATAACAAAAAACATACCTAAAATGCTAAAAGCAATAGCTTAGATTTATAGATTTTAAAAAGTGTGGCATAATAAGAAACAGCACTGCATAGTGTGACTACTCACAGTCTTTCCACCTGATCTGTGGTCAAAAGTCACCATGTTCAGAATGTTCTGCTTTTTGACAAAAGTGCAGTAGCGTTTGACCCAGCTTGACCCAAAGGGGGGTGGTCCTGAAAAAATTATACAAAACAGGAAACTTAAATGTGAATATTTAAGTTTCATAATATTTCTATTTGTTTTTCACAAGTTACAACAGAATTTTGGGAGACAAATTTTGACCTGTGTTGAGGTTGATTGTTAATTTAATAGCTCAGGTAATAAGTCTTTTTCACAACAGTTATGAGAAAGACAAAAATAAATCTACAAGGAAAACATTGCCATGAGCACGGCATCTACACGGTAAAGCATATTGAGGTCAGTATCATGCTGTGGGAAAGCTTCTTTTCAGCAGGACAAAATGATGCTATTCACAGAGGCCTTCAATCAAAATAAATAAAGCTGGCTAAACAAAGCACTGACTTTGAGGGCTGAAAACAAATTCACACCAAAGTTAATTTTAATTGCAGTTACAATTAACTGACATTTGTAGCTGTGATGTGAAAAAGATTTCTAAAAGTAAATCTGATTGAACAAATACTTTCTCAAGTCACTTTATTTTCAAATATGTTTTTTTCTGAGTTTCTGCTTACGTTTTTCCTGCACATAGAGGTATCCTTCAAAACTGATGGGGCTGGTCTGTCTGTATTCTGGTGGTGTGTCTTTGATCCGCTTCATCAGCTCGTGCACCTCTGACCGCGTGCCCTCGAATCGACTCCTTGTCTGGGTGGGAGAGGAAGCAAATACACACTCCAGGAAGTGAGTGTAGGATGACCTTCCTAACAGAAGGCCAATGCATTTTAAAACAAGTGTTTTTTTTTTCTGAAAACACTGTGAAGGTGATCAAATTTGCCATAAAACACAAAAACAAGCAATTAGATCTTCAACCAAAAACAAGAAAGGAATAACTTTTATGATATACATGTTCTTTTCTTTAAGATTCACAAAAAGCAGAAACAAAAGCAAATAAAATCATTTATTCATCCAGGATAATTTTTTTCCCCTTACATTCTGAATATTGATCTGCAGCTCTGTTTTATAATGGTCAAAGTCCTTGGCAAGTTCATATCCCTGGTGATAAAAGGTGAATACGGTCTGAAAGAATGCCAGCATCTACAAAATATGAAACAAATATGAGTTAATAAAGTCTCAACAAATTTAACAAATATAACAGTTTTAGGAGACCAACCAATTAGAAAAATAAACTAAACATTTGCAATGTCACACCTCACTTTAAATAAATTCAGAGATCGGATGCATCCATCAGGTCAGTGGTCTCTTACCTAATTCCAGTGGTAGAACACTTTTTTGATACTATATTTGAGTAATAATTTAAGTTGAGTGGCTTTGTTAAATGTGATGTATTGAGAGATGGATTTTGTTTTATGGCATGTTGACTTTCTATCCATAATTGACATGTTTCTAAGTCTCTACTTGGGGACAAACTTTAAAATGTTTGAAGGTTTGAAAAGACTTGAGTTCAACCCAACTAATCATTTCTACTATGACTGATCAGTTATTAGTGATACAGCATTAATTTGTTGTTTGTTTAACCCAACTCTCAAAATATGGCTAAAAAATTTTTATTAGATTGATGTTGGATCGATGTTTTGATGGATCACATCTGCTAAACAGTTTCAGTTTCTAGTTCTCCAAGTTAGGAATCACTGCTATGCTAATCAAAACTGCATGAGTTTGGTTGCCACTCACAGGCTCCACACATTCAAACTTCTTCCTCTCCTGGATCTCCTGCAGCTTGCACACATATTCAAGTGATTCCTCCTGAAAATGCTGCCTCATGATTTCCACCTGGCTGTCTGCCTGGAGAGATGGAGAACACACACCATGATAATTACAGACATGTGGAGGAAAGGAAGAAACACACGCTTGCTGCTTGGAGAACTGAACGTCTTTCGCCCTCAAAGCATGGGATTGAATTATTCCTCAACACATCTGCAGTGGGAAAATCTGCTGCTGTCTGTAAATTTCACATAAAAATAACTGCGGACAGCAGCACACTGCCTCAGACTCCTTATTTGCAAAGCAAAATCAGAGATGGACACACACAGGCACCTAACAGGAAAGACAGAAGGACGTCCAAGGAAGCTCAGATTAAGGAGTGCTTTCCCAAGGACAGGACAGGCTCCAGGAGCCAGTGTCAAAGTGAACTTTAAAGTAAAAAAAAAAAATGCCAGAAAGATTAAATGAACGGGAAACTGAAAATCTGGAAAACACCTTAAAAAGTAGCTGTTGTGTATAGTCGCAAAATCCTAATATTTCCCAAACTATTTATGTATTCATTTCTTTTTTGCCCTGAATGCCACACTCCATTATACCATTGAAAAATGTTGCAAAGCACAAAAAGATGGGTAAAATCATAATCCATTTACAATTTTGAAACTGTACAACCAATGTAATAACTGCAATTGTGTGTGTTTTGCAGGAACACAAGCAAGAGTATGATTGAGAGTAAGTTAGGGGCCTGTTAGGGGATCTATTATAACCATGAGTAAAAATTACACAGACTTCGGTTTTAATGCACCATTTCCTGACTCGGAACTGGAAACCATGACTCTTATCAATGAAAAGGATTTTAATTTTAACAACAGTGTATTATAATGAGAAACTGGTCAGAAATAGGCTTACTGACAACTACTGTGCTGCAGCAAGAAATAAAATATGCTGATAGTTAAATATAATTAGCAAAATATCAATTAGTACATTAAAAAGCCAAAATATTTGAAACCCCCTCTAAAAACAATCTGTTATTAAACAACTGCCTCCTAACAGTTCAAAAGTAAAATATACCTTAATATGCATTGATACACATTGGATACTTTCTTAATACTACAACAAAGGCTAACCTATACAGCCTTCTTGAACACAGCCAATCAGTGTCAAGAAAAATCAACACTGCTCGTAGATTAGCTGCTTTGCAAACACAAATAGCCAATAGCATGTCAGGAATATTGGAGTCGAGGTAGTTCAGCTTTCCAAGCTGCATTTTCTTTAGAATATTTTGGAGTTGCGTTCAAAAGATAAATCCACAATTTCTGAACAACAAATTATCCACTATGAGTTCCTGTAAAACACACCAGCTGATTATCTTGCATGTCGTGAATGAAGTATTGGTACGGTTAGGTCTGTTTATAACGTGTGACGGAAGTAGCTGTTGGTAGCCCTGGATCACAACAGAACAGGCTGCTGAAGTAATGTTCACAAGTTCAAGCCTCCGTTCTAGCTGGCCAATACAAACAACATGGCATTAACGACGGACAAAAACAAGATGTCAGAAGGATTACATAAAACGTTGCTAGTTTCCAAGCAGTTCATAATAATCAACTAAAGGTTGTATAGCAAAGACTGCTCCAGAAACTGCAGAAAGCAGCAGTAGCCCCAAGTCCAACATGTCAGTGAAAACCAAACAGTCAACAAGCAAGTGTAACAAAAAATACCTAGCTAGAAAAAATTCTTTTTTTTATGTTACAGGAAAGATAAATACCTCTTGCAGCTGAGGCTCCTTCTTCTTTGCTGACAAATTTAAAAGCTTCTCCAGGGAGCTGTAGTACTTTTCTGTTTCTTTTTCATACTTTTTTTTTTCCGCCTTCCAGAAAAAAAAAAATAAAAAATAAAAAAAAAATCTGGTTTTTGATCATCAATTGTAGCTGACAAGCAATCTAAAAGGTCATTATTAAGAATCAAATAGATCCACTAAAATTAAGAAATTTGAAGAAAAAGCAATGAATAATTATACATTACCCTTGCGTTACCGAGCTGCTCCTTCCTGAACTTCTCGAGGGGCTTCATTAAAGTTTCTGTGATGTTTCGCATCTATTGCGAGAACAGATATTTCATCTCAAAATACAATTACTTTCTAGCACTTCCAATAACTGAAACAAACAGTGGAAACCAAGAAATCCTTTTTCGCTGTGATCCTTGTGTCTTCTCACACTTCTGAGGTCCATAACAGCTTTATGAACATTGCTATCAAATTACACATGGGGCAATTACCTTTACTCATTATGTGATATTTGAGGGCAACAAGTTGTACTGGATTTTATTTACTGCATCAGAGTGTAGGGGGTCAATTTACAAATCTAAATCCCGCTTTTCAAATTTTGATCACCAAATTAAAGTTTGAAATCCATCCTGCTGTCTGTTGCCGTCAGTGTAATAAAAAAAAATATTAACTGTTGAAAACGTATCAAGTCATTTGCAAGGCCCGGCACTAATAATCAATAATCAATGACAAAAGTCTTCAGTCTTCTAGTTTTTTCAAATTGTATTTTTCTGAAGGAGAATTTTGTTTACAGACTTCAGTTTCCATTTTATTTGTTGTTTCTGTTTTGTTCATGTATTTTAGATAGTCAAGATTTCAGTTTCAGTGTTAAATGTTCATTAGAATTTAAAGTGTATTTATCTTTGAAAATGTGTTCTTGGATTAATATTCCATTACCATTATATTACTTCAAAAACAACAATGTTATAAGTTTTTTTCAATAACCGCTGGGGCAATAATTTTTTTTATTGCGACAGGCCTACACTGTACTAACTCAATGACTTATTTTGCATTTTTTAATCTATTTACAACTAAATTTGTGAATAAAAATTTATGCTTTTCTGGCTGTTTATGTAAAGTATTACATTTTACACAAATATAACCAGTGAGTTTGGCATGCAATCCGTTAATGTTTTTGTCGTTTCTGCTGCGCTAGCTGCAAGGCATGTCTGCACATGCACCCTGCTTTCCTCTGCTTGCAGTGTGATGTCATCACTCTGTGCTGAGCAGTGCTTACCGCTGTGGTCTACTTGGCACAACAATCATATCAGCCAGCCACTGATGATCGGTTCTCACCTTTACCTCAGACACTACCCGGAAAACTGACTTTTACACAAAATCTCAGACACTATAGAAATATGCAAGTGTCACAAACTTCAACTATTGAGTAGTTGAAGTTTGTGACAAATGACTCCAAAGTACTGCTGCTTCTTAACTACGTGAGGTGTGATTTCAGTAGCTCTTAAAATACCTGACTAACACTGCTGCCTTAGTCACATGTTAGTTTTATGAGTAAGGAGTTGCAGAGCTGTGGACTTGCTCCCAGTTGCTCCTTATGAGATTTGTCTTGTTATGTAAACCTATGATGTTTATAATGTCCAACTACGATGCAATCATCTGCACAGCCACTCCCAGGCAGCTGATCCAGAAATATGCATGGTGATGAAAAACTGTTCAAACAATATCAATGACAGAGGAACTGGTTCATTGTGTCACCTGAATGTTGCGGGTATGAAAAATACTCAAAATAAATATCTTTTGAGCATGTATCAAAGCTTTTTGTGATTATTGAAAGCAAAATGACTGACAGTTCAACATAAGAGATGAGACACAAATGCATGTGGTTTCAGGCATGAACTACAACCAATTACTACATTTTATTGATATGTATGCAGCTTAAATGTGGTAAATGTTAAAGGAAGTATGTATATATACACATGTGTTTTTCTAGCTAAATGTAATGTAGCTTCTTAAAAATAAAATACATATTTAGAAATAGTAATTTAGAAAAATTCTAACATGCCATTATTCTCTAATAATTGACAACTAAACTGGCCAGATGGGTAAACCTGATTAATACTTTAAATTTTAAAAGAGAAGTCACAGAAAGCATGTCTGACTTAAGAAAATATACTATCTCAGAATCAGGAGATAAAAAAAAACAAAAACAAAAACATGATCTTTAAATGTTAAACTGTGCTGAAGGTAAATACTTTACGGTGAAGGTGGGCCAATATACCAAGCAGCTGGTAAATTATTCCAGTACCTTCTTTTTTTTTTTTTATTGCAGCCGCTCAACTCAACTTGGTACAATCATCCAATAAACCAGTGAGCTGCATCTGCACAAATGGTTAACTGTGTAAAGGTACACCAAAGTTTTTAGTTCCACTTTTAAAAGTTGCTACAATTTTTAGGCGCTCCAATCCATCAGTTTAAAGTTCTGAGGAAACATTACTTTAAAAATCGTTCTTAATGAAGTAGGGATGTGCTGTTTTTGTTTAGTATCAGGCAATGCAGACCAAATAAAGAAAAACAGTGTTGAATTGACTTTTTTCTTTTTTCTGAACACAGACATAGTTGTACTGAATTAGAAATGTGTGTGATAACTCTGGACCAGTACAGCACACTTAAATACACCAACAGTTTCACAAGCTTGGTCTAACTTAAAAAAATATATACAACTTTAATTTGTTCATTCGGTGCAATTAGGATTGTAACCATTAATGTAAAATAAATAAAGACGCTGACAAAAATAGGTTAACTATCTTAGTCAAATATGTAAAAATAAAACTGCACCATTTTCATCGATACAAATCTAGAATTTCTTTAAATATCAAGACCGATACAGATATCAATATTGGATTGGTGCATCTCAATAATTAAACTAATTTTTTTCTTTGCATTACACTACAAAGAAAAAAATCATCAAAATGTAAGTCTAAGTATGAAACAAATCTAAATAAGGAATTAACTTTAATACTCGGTGTAATATGAACTTCACAGCAGGGTGAATAATTCCTGCTATTCTGTCTCAAACAAAAGAAAATCGGCAGAACAGCTCTAGTTTCGTAATCATATTTGCCACATAACCACATTTTCTCACAGAAAGTTGTGAGAAGGTAACAATGTGTCATTATGACTCGATGTGTAAATCAAAGTGAAACAAAGAGAAGCAAAACATTTAAATTTTAGGAAGCAAAACATTTGAATTTTAGGAAGCAAAGTTTTACTTTTGCCTTGTACTTTTAAAAGAAATGCTTTGCTGAGTCAAATGTAATTCACACACAAACTTATACAATTACACATGTGGGCAGTTAAGAAATAATTGCAAAACACTCTTGTGCATCTGGTCTCAAACCCACACTTATTTTTCCCAGGGTTATAAATAGTTAAAATCTTCTTACCATCAGCTCTCTTTGGTCCTCCAGATTTTTCAAGAACATGGAAAACTCTTGCAAAGACTCATCTATAGAAGCAAAAAAAAAGCAATTACAATTCCTTATCCATCCTGTCTCTTTCTCAAATACATCTCAGCTCTGCTTTGAGCATCAATAGGTTTCACAAATATTACTGAACATCTGCAGCAAATGAGGTTTCCAGGGAAGAACCTAAACTAAGAGTTTGCAATAAAAACAAAACAACAACAATACCTTAACTGGTTAAATAAAATTACATTACAAGCATTTTATAACCTACTTAAAATGTTTAAGGTCTTAAGTATGGAAGATGCTGGTCATGAAGAGGTTGAAAATCTTTAAGACTACAGAAGTTATTATAATTTACATTTCCTGCTTAATTATGAAAAAAAATCACTTGTAATATTGTGTTAAGAAATTTATATGGTACTTGTTTATTTTTTTTTATATCTCGAGCAGCAACTAGCTTTATCAATCTCTCTAGAGAGTGGGGTAAAATTAAGATAAAATGTTATACCTGAAAAAAAAAAAAAAGACTAAAAAATAAATAGAGGAAATTGCAGTGGGGGTTGAATAATTCTAGTTGTGGCTATTCTAAATTGGATGGTGGAAAAAGAAGAGTAAACAAACATTTGAAGTGCACTTCTTTGAAGACTGTAACAAAACCAGTGGTTAGTTCTGTCATCACAGAGAGAGAAACCACTCTCACCAATGCATTTCTCATCGTCAGTTTTTGCATCGCCGATGTACTCAAACTGAAACTCTCCCAGGCACTGGGCAAATTTTCGCTGAGCCATCCCGAGCTCTGAAAGGTAGTTGCAAACAGAACAAAGAAAAACAATAATTACAAAATATTTTATTAGGTGCAAGTTTATAAAAAAATAAAAAATACATTCACAGTTATAAGAACATACAACGGTACTTTTACTAAACCCAACATTGTGCTAAGATGCTAGGAAATCATTTACCGTCAAGAGATTTAATGTGTTTGAAAAGTAGGTTTGATGTGTTTGGACCACAAATGGTAACATCCTGTTTGACTATGTTCTGCTACATCCTGTTAAGCATACATGGTGACAAAAAAAAAAGAGCAAACTTGGTTTCTGCCTGCAAACAAAACTTTACCAAAGATTGCTGTCAACATATTTACCATGTTATACAGATTGTAAAATCAAAGACATCAACTTTAGATGTAACAATCCAAATGTATTGTTACTGAAGTAGAGAACTTTCAACTTAATATGTTTTCTGCAAAAAAAAAAAAAAAAAACATATCACTCATAAACATTGCATCAATTAGGATTACTGGATCTTTATCTTATTTATTAATAATGTAAATTACAAGAACCTAAATTATTGGAGAAAGTATACAATGTAAAACTCAACATCAGTAAATTTTAGGGCTCAACCGATTGCCGTTTTCTGGCCAATCATTGATCTTTAAAAATCTTGACCTCCTGATTCCAATTTTGCAGATCGATTTTTTTGTGTGGGATGATTATTGTGACCAGTCATCCTTCTCTCTCAGCAGAGCAAAAGTTGGCTTGATTTCCTTAAGGTTGGTGCATAAAATTGCTTTTACATGGATATATCAGCCGGCCGATTTGTAAGTGCACCCCTGGTACACTTTCAGCATAATTTCCAAAACCAGCATAAATCGCTAAAAAATTAAGGATAAAATACAATCTTAGGTCTTCTCAAAACTCCAGACAAACACAAACAACAAAAAATATTATCATGGCACAAGTACTTATGTTCTTTGGCCTTTGGTTTACAGAAATAACAGACTTTTATTGCACTGACTACAGTCAAAAACCTTAAATTATTCCACTGTTCCAATTTATTTTTACTGTTATTTTTCTTAGTAGCCTTGTTTGAGTTAATCATGTGAGAGTCATGCCAGAGTGTGGAACTAGATGGGTGGATTTTATCTTAGTAATAACTTTTAAACCTCCTTAAATGCCCATTCAGTGCTGGACCCATTATCTGTCTTGGGTAATCGAATCGTACAAGTTTCAACACAATCAAAATGAACTGAGGACAGCTTCACACAGGCTGCCTTCAGAGGTCGTCTGGGATTAATATCTGCATTAGCTTAGCATTCTGAATGCAAGCCTTATGCAACTCCCCTAAAGAAGAAGAGATGATATGTGGATATTTCCTATCACAAAAATACTTTAAAAAATTGTTTAAAAGGAATATGCATGTCATGTGAAGAAAATGCTTCCAGCATTTGAACATTTTAGAGGATGTTACTGATATAGTCAAAGCACGCAAATACAAAAAAATTGAATAAAAATGCATATATTTGTTAAAGATCTATAGGCACAATTCTTTTTTTAAATGGCTGTGAATCAAAATCATGAAGGTGCCGAGAAGTACAGACAGAAAACAATTGAGTGAGTGTAACGACATCTGAAACGATATCAAGGTCACAAATTATTTAATTCTCCTCCCAGGACAGAACCTAAAGAATAAACAGTGATATTTCCTCATATTTTAATACATAACTAAGTGTAAACACTCTTGCTTAAACCTGTACGCTTATTAACTAGAATCAGTCATGATGCCAGTTAATATCAGGTCTGTGAAGTTCTTGTTGTACAGGAAACTGAGAAGATTTTCTTAACAATAGTGCAGCTTTGGTACTGCAGTATTTATAAGTATTTGTGTTTTGATAAGGCCTTTAAATATCCCTTTAGAGGAAATGTTCTGTGAGCATTTCAGCTGAAGAGAACTGCTGGCAAAAAACCGACTATAAATATATAATCAGCTCTTTTGAACTATAATCAGTTGGGTTTTTCTCCTAATCTTATCGTGTCAAAAAAAAGTCAATTTTCCTTCATTCTTTAGACACAGATAATACACATGATAAAACGGTGCGACAATAAAACACATTACACTAAATCGTTTCTGTTTCTGCCCATAACCTCTGCCAGATCAGTAACGTGGTAAAGGTTACTGATCAAGCTAAACAACAGAAAGTATTCTGGCAAACATAAGTCTGCCAACAGAGGTGATTATTGAGGCACTTAAAAGATGGATGTATTCATTTTATCTGAAGCGACTGTAAATCTAAGAGGATCCAAACCAAACAGACTGCAGGAATCCAAACCGGCATAGGCGAGTCCATAAAAGGTGAAGCTCCTCTAATCGTTTTATTCACAGTAAGTGGAATGACGGCAGCCACACACAAACAGGTGACATGTTTTTTTGACAAACTGTCAATAAATAAAGTGAAAAGGAAATCAAGCAATTTGAAAGTCAAAAGTAATGTTCAACAGGATCTGTAATATCTGATAATGTTTGAAATTTCTCTCACTCGTTTTTCATCTGTTCTTTATGACATTTTTTTGTGTGTTGAAAAGCAGAAAATAACAGGTAAATGTTTATGAGGTGCAAGTTTGTCCTGCAATCTATGTGTTGCTGGTTTCTCTGTCATATCCTTGGAGAAAACTTGCCATCAGGCAAGATCTGGTGTATGGCAGCCTTCCTTCAGACTGCCCCCGAGCAGCTGTGGCTACAATCTAGTTACTAGCAGTCATCAGCGTCTGAATGTGTGCATTAATGGGTAATTTCACTGTAAGCCATCTTTGAATGTCCTAATAGAGCCCTATACAAGTCTGATTTTTCATTTCATTGCAATTGTGTAGAGTTGAAAAGGGTGAAAAGCATCAGAAGAGCATGATGTAGCCTTTGAGTTTAAACTCAGAAAAGCAGCTGAAAACCAGCTCAGTTACATTACTTGTAACTGAGTTGGATCATTACTAATGTAGGATATAGCAGATGAGGTCTTAGACAAAACAGGAAGCAAGCATAGTCATTCCCATTTTAAATTCTCAATCACAAACACGAGAGAGCACAGAGTCCCACATGTTTGATATGATCTGATCTCTCCAACATGCTCCGCCCAGAACCTCTTATGCTACTACCATGATAATAAACCACCAGAACATCACTATGGATGTTATTGTGTATGCTTGACACAATCAGGAAACTCTGTGCAATGGAGTTCCCATTGCATTACTGTGTACAATCACACCTCACCAATATTTTGTAAAAACCACATGGCAGATTTTAAGACATGTTTGCAGTCCTTGTTGTAGCTTTCAGCTGCTTCCCAACATGATAAAAACATGTTTTAACATTACACTAAACCTTGACGCATTTTACAAAAAAAAAAAAAAAAAAAAAAAAAAAAAAAATTAAAAATTTAAACGGTTGTAAATAAAAAAACTTATGTGTCACTCGCTATGTTGCTGAAATGTGCCAGTTTTTTGTGGAGCTTCATGAACAATTCACTCATTGTGCAGAACAGACATATTAAGCAATATGCTTTTTTTCCCCCATTGCTGCCATTATGGTGAAACAAAGAACTCTGCGTTTTTTTGGCATTATTTTTATAAATAAATTAAACATGGTTATTTTTCTATTTATCAAAGACAGGTTTGAGTTTTACATCTCTGAACAATACTTAAGTGCATTCCAACAACACTTATGTAAATGGATAAACATGCTGGCTCTTTATGAAAGCCATATGCCCAAAGTGCACAAAACAGCCCAACTGCACCAGGGTGGACTGTTAAAATATAACTCAGCAATGAAACTTATGACATAAAACATGAAGAATGAACATTACTTGATTTTTATGATACTCCAGCAGTAATGAGAATCAGACAACAAGCAGGGCAGGGGAAAACAGCAACAGCAAAGACAAACACAAATGTGCGAGATATGGACAAGAGAGCCGCTCCAAGAAAAAAGCATTGCAAGACAGAAATACCACACACTCCAGGGCACACAGCAGTCCAAGGCAAAGTCTTCTTCTGATTTTTGCCTTTTAAAGCAAGGTATTTCAGAGTAAACCTGGGAACTGTCAAACTTGGCTAGTTTCTAGGCTGAACACAAGAGAGGCCCCAGAGTCCAGGCTTCGAAGCATGACTCATGCAGACCCCACCTCGCCTCTATCTGAAACTGAAAGCAATGTTCCTCTAACAAACAGCCCCAAGTCTTCACTTTTCACTTAAACATTAGTTTCCTAGAAAAGGGGGCTTCCGAAATATACACTCGCATAGCTACAACAGAAGACGGATTTTATTGATAAAAACTGAAATATAATAAATCAGTGTTAACTAAAACACGTAGATATAAGCTCTAAAAGTAAGTTGATGAAGTTACTGTTTCACAGTGCAACAGGCAAACTGATAAAGCAAAACATGTTGCAAAGACCATCTAATTTATACTTAAATTACAAACAATAAATGCATATTTTGAGCAACAACAACAGGACATGGTGATTGTTGTGTGTGTTGATTGTTGAATTGACAGTAAACAGATAGTGCAGATGCTAAATAAATGCTCCACACCAGTTCAATTCTAGCCTGGAGTGTAATTTATCACATGCTCTACTCTCACTTCATGCCTGCTGTGACATTGTGCTTTGATTACGTTTCGATTTATGCCCGTCTGCTCATACCAACTGCGTTACGAGACTTTCCCTGTTTGCAGCCGTGTTACAAAGTAAACCCAGCAGCACATTTTGGAATAATATTTACAATATGAGCTACAACAGCATTTAATTTTCCCTTGGGATTAAAAAAGAATTTCAGAATTGAAGTGATGATAAAAAATGTCATAAAACTATAGCTATAGAAAAAGAAAGTAAACCTGGTTTCAACACCAAGCATTTATATCTCGGGACATAAAAATTTTTGCAATTATTAAATACAACCTCAAGTGTATTACCTCACAGAAATCACAGACATTATCCATTAAATAAAAACTAACACCACAGGCCTTAAAAAGCACAGATTCTGACAAAAACATTATCTGATCGGCTCAGAACTGGTGAACAGGTCAGATCATGAAAACCTTTTGCTTCTCATTAAATCTAACAAAAACTAAGAACTCAGATTTTTTTTTCCATCAATAAATGACTCGCATATCAAAACACACTTCTATGATTTTAATAAAAATCCACTTGATACCCTGTGGCAAAAACTTAATGTCAGAGTTTTAACAAAAAAACTCCCACAATCTTCAAGAAAATTAAGTAATGATATAAAAATGTGGACTAAATGTCCTCCATAATCATAACCTGACATATTGATAAACTCAGGTTATTAATGCTTAAGGTGGTTCTAAAGTTATTGAACCAGTGTCTAACTCTTTCCAAACATCTCTAAGTTAGCTTTATCTTTGTTTATTGAATACTGACAGGGTAGAATCTGTTGTGCGTTTTGTTCTCTTGGCTTTGTATTTATCAATTCTGTCAAGGTAAGAGTTTTAGAAATAACTGAATAATTTGCAAAATCCAACATACTGAAAGAGGGTGTAGTGTCTTATTCCCATCGTTTCATAATGTCCAACTTTGAGAGCAGGAAGCAGCATCCTATGTAATGGACGCTCCACCAAAGTTTTTCCTAAACCTCAAACATAAAATGCAAGTCCGTGTCAAAGAGCAGCCGCTATTAAATACTCCATAGTGTATTAATTGGCACTAGTAGGCGGAAAGTTTGTTATGATTTCTACAGCATGATCAGATTTGCCGCTGAGGTCAGAGCTGCCCTCCGTTTCCACAGTGGGCCTTTCCACAGCACTTCCTGTTTCACTCTCCCCATTTCTTCCAGGCTGAATTTCTGGTCCACTCAACTCCAACCTTTGGCCCGGACAGATCTGGCTCGAACATCCCCTCCCACCGTGTCCCTGCCCCCTTAGGTCCCTGCCCACTAAACATGCATTACTTCATTCATGGCTTCCTGATCCTCAAAACAAGTGTGCATGCAGGGAGAGGCTGCAGAGTGCTGCATCCGGTTAGCCCTGACCAGGCGTTTGATTACAAAATCAGGATGGCGTTTTAGAACACATCCAATGCATTAACATGTGTGCACATTTGCACCAAGAAAGAAGTGTCTTCATAGAGAGCTTCTTTCTGCAGAAAGCGATACAATCTTTTCCTCCCAAATGAGCTCACATCTTGAGCTAATGCAATTTTAATGAAAGATTGTGATGTGGCTCTTTGGCAGAACAAGTAATGTGATTACAGACAGGAGCAGGCTGCCAAAGCGCACCCTGACAGGCTACTCTTAAACCTGTCTGCCAAGGAGAAGGCGACCATCGCATGACCGGCCTTTCCAAAGACAAATCCACTAAATAAAATCGGCAGTTTTCTTAAGAAAGTCCAGAAGCAGACCTACAGAAACAATTTCTCATGTCTTCTCATGGGTTTTATTGCAGCAATAACAACCCCTAAAGAGCAACATCAAACTATTAATGAGGGTACTACTGCATTAAAAAAAAAGAAATAATGTTAGTTTTAGAAAACAATGGAAGGGTAAAGATAGGAGATGGAGGAAACCCTGTGAAACAGAAGCCCATCTGCATCGTTCTGTTCAAGTGGACACTTCCATGTCACAACTCTCTGGCTCAGAGCCAGGTTTCAAAGTTTCCTCCCACAACCAAGGACTTTCCATAGTGGGACATCCTCTCAGCTGTGGCAGCCAAGGGAGATAACAACTCTGCTTCTCGCTGCCCAAACACTAGATCACTCTGAGGTCAAACTAAAAGTGAAACACTGTGCCATGCAAATTTGGTCTAATACTCACAAACGCACTGAAATGAGTCAGTATTTACTGCGGGAATACATATTTAGCTCTCTGCTTGGCACTTTAAACTTATTTTTTAATCAACAAAAATGGCCGGAAACAGAAAGTCAGACTAGAAATGAGCATTACAACAATACGAACATGCAAATTATAGCATGCATTTAAGAAGGAAACTTTCTGTTAATCTGGATGATCTGTGCAGAGGAGAAACAAGTACACAGCAATACAGGACCCTACAGTAATACAGGACCCTACAGTAGGAGCAATGTCCACATGTCAGCTCGGCTGGCGCTGAGCTCCACCCCGAGTGTGTGTGCAAGAACACTGTTATTTGCTTATACTCAACTGAAAATGACCTAAGGCTCGATTCACTAAAAGACACTTATTATAAAGGCCCCAGCCTGTGAGTAAAGAAATGCTAAAACCAGTTGAAGAGGTTAAACATTCAGTTCTTGCTCTTAAATGTGAGTATTACACTTATGTTTACAAATATTTGCTTTGCACGGCCTGTTAGTAATTTTGAATGAGGATGCAAGTCGAGTTCATGGTTGAGCAGCGACTAGGATGTGTGAAAAACTTAAAAATCAAAAGAGGTTAAAAAAAAAAAAAAAAAAAAAAAAGAGAAAAGCTTGGATGCAATTTTTGACCATTTGGATGGATGTTAGAATAAAACTCCATCTTTAGTGGCTGAGATGCAGAAGCTCATGAAGTTTAGTGGGAACATTATAGAGGATATGTATGTAAAGTGGGTGACTGTATAGTTAAAGTACATGTTTAAGGTGGGAGGCTTACACAGTAAAACAGGCGGAGTTTAATGGTTAATGGGAGCTGGTGAGTGGCTAAAGCAGGTGGACAGAGGGTTGAGTAACAGATGAATGGGGGTAATGCTGAATAATGAGAATATCAAGTGGGTGTGTAAAGTGGAAAGAGGGGAGGTCAAAGGGTAAAGAGGCAGGCAAAGTGGATGAAAAAAGAAGCTGGGCGAAATTTATAGATTGCTTGGTAGAGCGGGTGGCGAAAGTGAGGGGATAAATGAGTTAAATGGGCTATAAAGTGGGAAGGTGGATAGTCAAACTAGGTTTGTGAAGTGATTGGATGAATGGTTTAAGAATTTAAGTTGCTGATTGGGTGAGTAATGAAGGATGGATATTTCTACTTAATGCCAACATATTACAAAGGTTCCAATCTGGGCTCCAGTTTTATTCAATAAAAATCTACCCAACATCATCCAGAGGTAAACAAAACATTCACCGTTGCCATACAAAACATGACATCAAAGTACATATTTGCAAGATCTTAAGATATCATATCCACTTTTTACAGTCAAAAACAGCCTTAAAACAATCTGTTCACATCTTTCAAAGTTAGGATTTTGTTTCCTTATACGATGCCTTGCTTAAGGGTTTGTTATCCATTAATGTTTTAAAATCAAAACTAAAAGAGAATGCAGTTCTCATTTTGAAAGCTCCAGCTGATAAACTGCAAGGAAAAAAAACTGACAAATGTGTCACCATGAGAGCAATGAAACAAAATAATGCAATGCTTTTGACATTTTTAGAGAAACTGTCTCAGCTTTGGCAACAACACTGACACAGAGAATTTAATGTCAGCACATAAGAAGATGAACATCAGTTCCTTCCTGAAACTTTAACTGATTTTGCAATAGTCCCAGTGGGAGGCCATGACCAGAGTTTCCCATTCACTGACATTCTCATAAACTTTCATAAACTTAATGAGAATTAGAAGATGAGGCATCTCAGGGCAAATTTTTGGAAACACTTAAAAAGGAAGAAAAAAAAAAAAGGGAAGCTGGGATTACATATTTAAGCTACATCCACATACAGAAAGTGCAAGACATGGCATGTCCTCCTGAAATGAGACGCTACGCAACATAGTCTGACACCAACACTCTGAACCAATATCAGCTCATCTACCAGTACCGTATCACATCCATGAGGGTTCCTGTGCAAGAAGCATGTTGCTGCAAAAAGGAATGCAAAATATACATAATGGTAATAGAGGCTGAATAAAATAGTGTCTGGATGACAACACTTTTTTCTTAGAAAACATGTAATGTTTTAGAACTTTAAAAAACTGCCACCATTTTTCCCTTTACTAATAAAATGACTCTAAAATTGAAATGATGTGTCATACAAAATGAATAAGAAGTCATGTAATTTGAGAATGCTGAGTATGAAAACAGCAGCCAGTAGCGGAGAATTGGATGATTGAAAAAAGAGCAACAGCTGCGACAGGCTAAGCTGAACATTTCCTAATCAAGTTACAACAGGAGTAACAAAGGATCATCTGCTGAAGGAGTGACGTCAAGCAAAAATATCTAAAGAAAATGACTCAGATGCTGTAGATTCTGAAATAAACAGGTTTCACGTAAAGTGTAGCGCCTTCATTTTTTTTTTTTTTTTAATGCTTTTATGTCTTTAACTGTTGAGCTGTAAAAGCTGGAATGTTTGCAGTTCGACCAAAACTATCTGATAAAACAATAAGTGCCCACCTGATTAAAGGGATCTATATCTATACCAAGGTCATGGTCTCAGTGTGAAGTTTTCTGTCATGATAAATTATACCTTAATTTTGCTGCTGGAATTCTACTGAAGTCACATTCTGTAACAATAAACACTTTATCGAAATGTTCAGTTAACTGCATGATGTGCTTCAGGCAAAATGAAAATCTTAAGTCACATGTTTGGAGACACACTGCCGAAAGTTTTACAGAAGAAACATGGCTGATGTTTTGAGGTTATAACAAACCAGGAAACGTAGGGCAAGACTGAGACACCAGCATTATTTTTCTTATAATGCACGATAAAAAAACAGGTTAAACTACTGTTTTCCAACCCTGGTGCTGGTGGTACACTGCCCTGCATGTTTTAGATGTTTTCCAGTCTCGGCTCACCTTAAATCAATTGATGGCTGATTAACAGGATTTTTATGAACTGTAATAATCTGAATGACGTCTGTTAATGCAGGAAAACATCTAAAACATCCATGGTAGTGTGTCATGAGCATCAGGTTTGGAAAACATAGAAAAGTCAAAGACATTTTCCAGTAAAGGACCAGTATAAGGTGATACTTATCATACAGAAATGTGCATTTTTATTTTCCTGAAAACATTCACAGTTGCTGCATTTCCATTACAAATGAGAGCAAAACTGTCAGTTTTTTGCTATTGTCGAAATAATTTTGCAATTTCAGTGTTTCCATTAAATAGGTATCTAGTTTAAATACTTTGGATCAACATTATTAGATTATTTTTCTTATTTTGCTGTTTTCTTTGGTTTGTTCATTTGTTTGAATTTCCCTTTAAGAAATGTAATTGAATTGCCTAGTTGCTGAAAATGTGCTACATAGATAAACGTGCCTCACCTGAATAAGAAACAAAATTAGAATCATATGTGGTTAAGTTTGTGTACACTACATCTTTAAAAAACCTGCCGTACCACCATCCTCCTGCTTCCTGTCATCGTCTTTGTGGTTTGCATCAGAGGCAATGTCTGATTGTTGATCATATAATATAAAATATTTCCATTGCAGTTTTATGAAGCAAACAAATTTTGATGCGGCCAAAAAATTACCTCATCCTATTGTCAGAACCTTTTATCAAAAAAATTAGCTTTTTTTTTTAATTGTTGCGTTTCCGTTCAGCAAATTTATTTTCAAAATGTCAAATTGTGCAATTATACAGTCAATGGAAATGCAGATGCTGACAGTAAAAATTTACACAAAGTCCACTGGAAAACCCAACAATTAATTCTGCTTTATCACGTTTGGGTGAACGACGTCACAACAATGTGAACTGACTGGATGAAAAATGGGTTTTGAATTCTGGTGTGTTCTGAAATTACATCTCACAATAAACATAAACCAGCAGGTTGTCATCAACTGTCAAATATGGGAAAAAAATGGATCAACACTAAAACCTTCCATCATGTTGTACTTTCATACACTTTTTTTTTTTTTAGTTTGGAAAAAAAACAAATATTAAGTTGGGGTGCACTGACTGTAGTTTTCAGGCTGATCACCCATTCTGATTTTGGCCAATTTGCTTGTTTGAAACAAAGCTGTCCTTAATTTTTTGTTTTGCGTCTAATCCGCAGGTCTCAAACTCCAGTCCTCCAGGCGTCCTGCAGTTTTTGATGTGCCACAGGTACAAAACACTGGACTGAAATGGCTTAATTTCCTCCTCCTTGAGCAAATAAGCTCTCCAGAGCCTTGCTGATGACCTAATTATTATATTCAGGTGTGGTGCAGCAGAGGCACATCTACAAGTTGCAGGACACCGGCTCTAAACTAAATACTTGTTTTACTTTTGTACTTGTCAAAATAAAAAAAAAACAAGAAATCTTCATTGGCAAGGAAAAGCCTAATTGGTTCATCTCTAATCCAGTCTACCGCAGACCTATTCCTAGAACTGTCATGAGTTTTATTGTTGCTAAATTCAACAGATGACCCTTACTGCAGCAGCTTTAAAGAATTCAAGTAAAGAAGCAAATAAATTAAGCTGAACGTTCTAAAATAAGCTCTGATGTGTTGATAATGATGTCATTAATTATGGGAACTTGTTTTCTGAGGGTAGATCTGATGTTTAAGACTTCAACAACAAAAGAAACAAAGTCACACCATGGCATGTTCTCCAGTAAGAGACAAACTATCAATAAGGTGATGGATTATTCTGCAGTAATTTGCCCAGCAGATTTAAGGCGACGTTTCACCCACTTTTGGGTTCCACAAATATTAAACAAGTTTTCCATATTAGATTAAGAACAGCCATCTATTGATTGATGGTGTCTGTAACTGTTAATAGTTGCATGAAATTCAGGTTTTATGTTGCAGAGTAAATACCGACACGAATAATGATAATAAAAAAAGACAACGCCTTGATCTGATCAGATAAACATGACTGCATCCATTAACAATAGCTGCACTGTCAGTAGGGCCACTTCAACATAACATGATGTAGTGAAAGAATTACCCTCAAGTTTAAAAACAAAGCTTGATTCCAAACGAACTAATAATGATTGGAAGCTCACGTTTAGTCGCATTGATGAGGTCCTTCCCATATTTGTAGAGCTCTTTGATGAACCTGTTGGTTTTGTCCAGCTCAGCTTCTTGCGCCTTGATTTTCTCCCTGAAGCTGGGACTGTCCAGATAGCACTCACTGAATTCCAGCGGGGCTAGTACCATTTCTGTGACAGCTTCGTCTCCAAACGACGGAGGAGAAGAGGGGAAAAGAAAAAGGGGTGGGTGGGGAAGGAAAGCTACTCAAACTCTGTAGCTGTGAAAAGAAAAACGGTTGCGTTCACACCGCCGCTGGTTTTGCCGCAGGTTTCAGGTCAGAATGATGGACCATAGCTTTCTGAGGTAGCAGAAGCAGCAGCTAACAGTTGTTAGCATCGCAACTTCTGACACGGCAGCATGGGTGTTGCTCCCCGCTCCACCGCTGTCAAATAAAACCACGAAGGGCGAACAGGTAGGACCGTTCAACAGCGAGCCTGGAAGTTAGAGGCTCATTAGAAAGTCAATTAAAATATGTGTTTTAAAAAAAAAGTTACGGATGCGGCGTTCAGTTTTCCCTTTGTCCATTAAAGGAACTCCACCTAGTAAAGTGACAGATTGAGAAAGTCTGACATCTGAGAGCGTGTAGAAAACTTAATAAGGTGCGCCCCTTTACAGCCAGCCGGCGATTGGCCCGGTTGAAGTCATGAGGAAGTAAACGAGGAAGGTGTTTAGCGCGTAAAATGTTGGATAGAAGCATGAGTGATTTCTCTCCTGGTACTGCACATCCTTTCACAGTTTGGGGATTGTCCTTAGTTTTGTGTATGTATGTGTGTGTGGAAATATTTGTCCCCCAGTGATACAACCCATTCATGTCCAAGGAGAACTTAACAAACTTCATGAAGAAAAAGTTTGCTTCATATGTTGCCTTTTTGCTGCAAGGCAACAGTGCTACCACTCTAGTTTGCATTCAACTAATTTTGATGAATTTATTTATATCTATTTTGGTGCTAGTGATAGTGGTCATTAGGGCAACACTGAACAATAAATGCATATCGAGAACAAGCAACATGAAAGAAAACCTCTGTGTGTGTGTTTGTACGGAAACACCTCTGTTAAGTTTATATCACATAGTCGATATGGGTCTCTATTTCGAAATTAAGCGTGGATTTCCCCTTCCTTGTGCGGCGCCTTGCTTGCTGGATTACAAATGATGCGCAGCCATGTTCAAAGAGTATGTCCAGGTCCACGCGAATTCAGTCGCTCGTATTTCCGTTTTGTTTGCTGGCGACTAACCATTCATTCATTTGTTAATTCAGTCATTTCAGATTAAATATAAATACTTTAAATATGAAAAACAGACAACGAATTGCAACTTAACATAAAGTACTTCTCAAAAGGCTTCTAAAAAGTAATGTTGATGTAGCTGCTTAGTTTATTCATCTGAGCAGTAAAAATACAGAATGACAGTTAATGAAAAGACACATGTATGCTATATAATTGGAGTAAGTACTGAATAATCGTAAAAGGCAAATATAAAGTTGCATATCAAATTTGGATGCAGTTATTCTTGCAAAACATGCATATAAGTGAAAGTTGTTCACTGTCATATATTGTGCAATATTTAATGTTTTATCCAATTTATAAGTTCACTTTTATAGACATTTATAAAACCAAACTGAAATATTATAGGGTTCACAACAGACCATTGATATTCATATTAGTATTATTAGAAATCACAAACTTTCAGTAAAATTATTTTGTGAATAATGAACCAAATGCCACAACACCACAACTTACTACATAAAACACAAACATTTAGTGATAAACTCTATATATTGCAGTAGAATAACAATTGGGATAAAATATAGGTAGATGCTAAGAAATTAACCTCGATAATAACAAAGCATAAAGTTTCAAAATTATTTCTCACATTCTTTATGTGCAAGTCTCAAACCTAATGATATGCAACATTTGAATGTATAACTAATAAGATACTGAATACAGCTGAGAAGTGTAACCAATCAGTCATTTGCCCTTATTGATATGCGACCCTGGCCACATTCAGATGCAATGCGGCTCCTTCTGACCACGTTGCTAAAAACGTAACCATCTTGATCAGTTTTACTCTTTGTCTTTCAATCGCGAGTTCTCAATGTCGTCAAAGACAAAACTAAAATAGACACGTTTATTGTAGATGAATATGTAGATAAATAAAAGTAAATAAATCTTTTATGAACACACTTCTACTAGCAAGATTGTCCTTTTTTTTAACTTTAGGCCAGTAAATATCCGTTTTTGCTCGTGAAGGTACGGAACGTGTAATTGGAGACATGTTTGCCACCGAGCCGATATTCAGGCGGACAGCTGCGCCGCTCAGTTGGATATTTGTGAATGTGATTCATTTTAAAAACCTGCTTCGGGTTTCACCCAGATAACTGTTAAAACTATAATATTACCAAGCACGGAAATAAACAGCTGCAGTGATCTTCACAGTGGATATTATTACGCGGCCTTCTGTCCTTTTGTTATCAGGGTTATTTTTGTTTACAGCGAGGCTAACCGCTGATGGACGTCATGGTCGGGTTTGCGTGCTGTCAACATCAATAAGTCCTCTGTGTTTCGCTGCAGCTGCTGGTCAGCTGCAATTTCACCCCATATACCAGCCTAGAATCTAACTCTGCTCAGAGTAAGTGTTGCACATTTCTGAATATTAGGAAACAGAACCGAAAGTGCTCTGATATCAGGAATAACATAAATATATAACATGGGATGGGATAT
Source organism: Poeciliopsis occidentalis (assembly GCA_010883035.1). Lineage (NCBI taxonomy): Eukaryota > Metazoa > Chordata > Actinopteri > Cyprinodontiformes > Poeciliidae > Poeciliopsis > Poeciliopsis occidentalis. Next base: position 2,585,868 of record SZYC01004148.1, on the reverse strand, counting down.
TGAGACTAGATAGTGTTCTTGTATGTATTACTATATTCACTGCACTGATTGGGTTCCTGTTCAGTTTGCAACTCGAACTGGAACTGAACCAATCATTACTGCACAGCAATACTAAAAATATTTTAGACACTAGTTTAAAAATAGAAAGTGAGCAAGTGAGATAATTTTAAAGCCAAGTAAATATAATCCTTATTTCTATAATTATGTAAAATCTGAGTGCATCCTTTCATGGTATTTGCACCGGCTATAGTAGTTAAAGCAAGTTAAAGTCTTGTATTTCACTTTCCCTTCAGTTTAGGGATGCCAAATACCAGTGCAAGGCCCAAGCATGGGAGGAGGGCCCGGAGGCGACGCAGAGTGGACCCTGCCAGGGACCAGCTGGTCTCCAGTTCCCTGGAGAGCGCCCAGCAGTGTCTGCTCAACCAGGATTATGGAACAGCTTTCGTGCATTACCTTCTTGTGCTCAACCTCGCACCTGTTTTCAAGGACTTTGCACAGGTAAAACATGGGTATGATACTTTCTAGAACCGCCTGTGTAGATTTTGTGATTATAATCACATTAGAATTATGACATATGGTATAAACTGAAATTTACAACTTTGATTTTGTTCATTACTTTTTATTTCTGTTGAGAAGAAAAGAAATATCCCCATCCACACCCAATATAGCTATAAACCAGTAGTACCTCTTTAAAAAAAACATGTTACTCATAGTTGTGACACTTGACCATTGCAGTATGCATCCTCCACTGTACCTCTGCGTATTTAAATGCTTCACTGTTTCCAATGTGGTGTTTTTTTTGTTTGTTTGTTTGTTTGTTTTTTGCAAAACAGTAGCTAATTTAGATGTTCTTTGACACCTTTTGACTGGAAACTTTATATGTTGAAAATACAGCTTTGTTTTCTTGAGGATGATGATTATATTTGCAGCTCCCAGAAACGTTGTCTTAGCTTCAAGCCATGTGGTTCTCCCTCTGCTCTCTTCACCATTTGCATAAATTGCGTTTGTGTTCACATGGCTTAGCAGAACTAAATACAGTGAGCTGTTCTTTTTCAGGAGTCCTTCAGGTTCACTCTGTTTAAATGGACCGAAGAGTTGGACTCTGTGGGACGGATTCAGGAACTCTTCGACTGCTACGAACAAGCTCTGGAAATCTTCCCTGCTGATGAGGTCATCCTCAACAGCATGGGAGAACACCTTTTCCGGTACATGATAACATGTTCATAACTGTTTAATCAATATTTTCAGCAGTATTCAGTTGCACAAGATCAATTTAATTTGTTTTACAAATCAGAATGGGATTTCGGGATGAAGCTGCAGGCCATTTCCACAAGGCCTTGAAGCTGAAGCCAGACTTTCCAGAAGCCAGAGAGAATTTTTACCGTGTTGCCAACTGGCTAGTGGAGCGCTGGCATTTCCTCATGCTCAACGACCATGGCAGGAACCGAAAGTACCAGCAGGCCATTCAGAAGGCTGTTCAGAATGGCTGCAAAACCGTACTTGATATAGGTACTGGCACTGGAATCCTTGGGTGAGACATTTTCCATCACAATTTAAAGACCTGAACATTTTTTTAAGTTCTAGTTGACTGAAAAAGCAAACTCTAGTTTGCCTAATAACCTACATCTACTATGGCTCCATAAGCAGGAGGCAGACTATAGTGCAGGGCATTCCGGCTAAATACAACCAAAACAAATCAGTATGTCTAGCATTAGTGGGTCAAGTTGCTCATAGTATTTTACCATAGACAAAGAGAAGTTCTGCAACCACTAAAATCTGATTCTACACCATTTTTGTTTGCATCAATTGAAGAAGGAATCATACCGCGTGTCTTCTTAGGTTTTTGTGTCGTTTCCTACAGTAGTTCTCGGTGCAGTGTCACCATAGGCAAGGGTTTTTAATTAGTTTGGACACAGTGCAATGTGAAAGCAAACCACAGCAGCTGAAAATGTAACAAATGTTACATTTTTGGTCCCCAATCGAGCCCAGTCTACCAGACTATCAGGTGTGAAAACACTCTAAATCACTCCACTTAATCAGATATAACAAAAAGTGCAATTCAGATGCCTGTTTTTTGTCTGTTTAGTATGTGTGCTAAGAAAGCCGGTGCTGCTGAGGTGTACGCCTGTGAGCTTTCAAAGACAATGTATGAACTGGCCTGCGAGGTGGTGGCTGCTAATGGGATGGAGGGGAGCATCAAAATCCTCCATAAGAAGTCCCTTGAAATGGAAGTACCAGCAGACATCCCAAACAGGTTGGAATTTTAGCTGCTGATGTTGTATTTTTAGACATTACTCCACAGATAAATGTTTTGTCTGTGCTCAGGGTCTCATTGGTGGTGACTGAGACTGTGGACGCAGGGCTGTTTGGAGAGGGCATCATAGAGAGTCTTATTCATGCCTGGCACCACCTCCTCCTGCCTCCAAAGGTATCGCTGGACAGAGCAAAGGTCATTTTTTAAGTGATATTTTCAGTGGTATGCCTTTAACATGCAGAATAAGGACGTTTAATTTTGATGCCAAAAGTCTCTGGAATGCACAACAGTTTCAGATAGGCAGTATACGATGACACATTTCTGCAGGGCTGAAATGATTGATTGGATTAATCACAATTAATCTGATTATTATTGAAATAATTGTTAAATGAATTAGTTATCAATTTAATCGTTAACTGAAGTATTCGGACTCCAAAAATAACAACATATCCATAGTAGTAATTAGAATAGAATAGAATTCAACTTTATTGTCATTGCACTGTCACATGTACAAAGCAACGAAATGTAGTTTGCATCTATCCGGAAGTGCTATATTGGATATAAATATTTATAAACAGGTGTACAAAGAAAAGGAAATATAAACAGAGAATGTATAAACAGAGAATAATAGTGACTGTACAAATATAAATATGAGAGCTATGTACATATTATACAAATTACACAGATTATACGGAATATACAGGAATATGAAGAATGGATTGTATATATATTAGTTGTTTTATAATACAGGATAAATAATGGCAAATTAGATTTACAGATTATATACAGATTGTATAGACTGTAAAGATTGTAAGCCAAAACTGTACAAATAATATTTACATTTTTCATCTAAGATAAAAATACCTTTGTCTGCAAATATGTTTAAACCAAAATTCCTCAAGTTTGAGCTTCACCCAGTGTGGCCTGGGCCCCCTGGCCAACATGGGGTCTCTGGGTGATTTGTGGCCCTTTGAATGATTTTGTTCAGCCTGTCATCAGACCTAATGACAGGTCAAGAATGGTGAAAACTTTGGCCAACAAAACGGAAAACAATTGAGAACAAATTGGAAATTGTCTGTTTTTCTTTATGTTTTGGATAATATACAGATTTCACAAAAATCCTGTTTATTGTTCAGAAGAGAAAATTAAAATATATATATATATACATCACAATAAACACATTTTCGAATGTTTAATTTAATAAATTTTATACCCCCCAGTAGTTCAGACTCGCCAATGTTGGCCCTCAGGGCAAAAAGTTTGGACACCCCAGTCGGTTGAAGATCAGCCGCGACTCACCAGATTTCTGTAAGACTTGATCAGCCTCTCATGTGGTTCTGGAGGAATCTTGTCCCATTCTTCTTTTTGGTTCATTGAACTCTGCAGACATTAATCTTTGCACAGCTCATTAATCAGCATTTCAATCAGGTGGAGCTCTGGATTTTGACGAGGCCATTACATCACTTTGTTTATGACTCAGTTTCAACCACACTTCAGCAGTCGAGACAGATGGCGCCATGTTTTACCTTGGAATACTTTGTTATCCAGAGGAGTTTATGGTCAGGTGTTCAGGTCTGGTGATTTCAAAATAAGCCCCAAATCAGCAACCCTCAACCACTAATAATAGTTCATTTGTAGGAGTTGTTACTGCATGTACCCTCTGTTTGGTTTTCTCTAAACATGGACCTTTACATTATGGCCAAGCGTCTCTATTTTGGTCTCGTTTGTCAAAAAGATATTGTTCCAGAAGTCTTCTTTTTCTTTCACTTCAAACCTCAGGCAAACCTAGAGTCATGCTCTATGTTTCTTTTCAGAAAGAGTCTGAGTCTTTTTCTCATTTCCAGCCTAATTATCGTTGTTCTGTTTTTTTTTCTGCACAGTACTGATTGATGTCTTTTCTTCCTAGTATGATCTTAACACGCTCCACTAAGATGTGCAAAACATCAGCTTTGTGGTTGGGAAAAAACATAAATCCATGAAGCAGCAATTGTTTTCCATGCACGGACTTGATTTCCTCTGAGGTTCACGTTTAATTGATTATTTTCTGCAGAGGGGTGAGGGTGAGTTTGGAGAAGATTCTGCCACAGGAAGGGTCATCCCTGCTGGAGCCGCTGTGTTTTGTATGGCCGTCGAGTGTCTGGAGATCCGCCGACATCACAGGTAAACTCCTGAGGTCACTTTGTTTACCCTGCTCTTTCCAAACAGCAATCATACAATTCAATTCACTTCAGATTTATTTGAAATGATTATACCAACATGCACAGTGGAAATGTCTTACACTGCATGCTGAGATGAACTCCCCACACATTGTTTTGTCTGCTTGTCTCTGTGTTTTGGTTCAGGTTGTGTGTTGCAGAGGTGGGTGGTCTGTCCATGGCGGCAGCAGGGGAACTCCGCAGTCCGGTGAGCTGCAACCCTGAGCAGGATGACACCACAGAGCCGTACACCACAGAGAGGCTGAGCCGGCTGCCCGGGGGATACAGAGCGCTCACAGAGCCATTTACGGCCCTCACCATAGACTTCAACAATGTTCAGGTGACAGAAAAACTCACTTTCTGAAGTTAAAACCAGAGTGTAAAATCTCAGACCTATTATTCTTATATTTTAGTTTATTAGACGAAGTCAGAAAATATTTCAGCGATAGAAAGTAACTCAAGAGTTTGTGACATTGAGATTTATGCCTTCAATTTAAATAATTAAACAATTTTTCTATTCCCTTTGGTCATTCCTAGCATTTTTAGCATTTCCTCAAATATTCTGCTTATGAAATTGAAATAATTTACGTTATTAATATTTAAAGTGGAAAATTTAAACAGATTTTAGAATTTCCATAGTATTTTGAAATGGTTTCAAATATGAGTTGAAGATTGTAAGTAAACTTTTGTTGACTCTTTGTCATCATGCTACCCTCAACAAAAGTATTAATATTTTGACTTGATACAACCTTAAAATAGAAATGGGCTAATGATGATAAGAATTTTGACTTATTGTTTTCACATTAAATTGGCATTCACGATATTTAAAAAAAAACAGTCTGTAATGTCAGAATTGCTATTTTTGCTATTTTCTCCATTTTATGAACAAATTAATAAATTTATTTACAGTTTTGTGGTTAAAATCTCACTTTTTCATGTGATTGGTGTCCTAAAGAAGTGCTTTGTGTTTTTCAATAGCAGTATCTCTGTTTGTTCGGATATGATTGCTGTGGTACGCAGTCAGAGTTGCCTGAAAATAAGTGATAAATAGTTATCCATTTTATTGTGATTAAACTTTAAGTCTACATCACCTACTTTGAACAAGAGTTTGCAACAACTAAATGCACTATTTGTGCCATTGTGCCATAGACCATTGTCTATAAAATCCATCACAACCAACCCTTTTAGAGATATTTTTGTTGTGAATCCCAGTAAAGTCTTGTTGGTCTCTCCTTTCATTCTGATGGTTATGAAACTCCCAGGAACTGGAGGGCCTGAGCTCCAGGGAGGTGCGAGAGATGCGGCTGCCCGTCACTCAGGAAGGAGAGCTGGATGCTCTGGCTGTTTGGTTCCAGCTCCACCTGGACGAGGAGAACAGTCTGTCCACCGGACCGCAGGAAGACACCTGCTGGGAGCAAGCCATCTACCCTGTCCACAGTGCAATGAGTATGATGGACAAATGTTTATATTTTCACAGTATATGTTTAGTTTCATTATTTATCACCTTCTGGTCTTCATGAGTTTTTTGTTTGTCTTTGATTTTTGGGGGGTTTGTTTCTTATATTTCAGTCAAGATGGAGGCGTAACGGGTATCAAAGTGTATCAAAGTGTCACAGGATCCGATAATCCAAAAAATAGGTTATTTGTTATGTTTAAACATGCACTGGTTCATCTCTTTGGTCTAGGAGCCTTTTTACGTTTGGAAGGTCAGAGTTAAATGGAAATGATCAAGTATTGGAATGAAACAGAATAACAAAGTAAAAAAAGCTCAAAGGGAAACTTTCAGAAAACATGCTGTTGACCATGAGAGGAAAAGACAACATATAGATTGTCCTCTGAAATCATTGGAAAGCAAGTAGAATGTTGGTTTAACATTTGAACTTCATTTAGACTCATTTGGAAACTTGTACAAATGGCTGAAATTCTAATCAGCTGTTACAGTAACTTCTGTAATCTTAAAAAGTTGCATTAAAGATATGAGATTAAAATTAGATGACTATTGTGCAGTGTTCTGATCCATAAAGGCCCTTTGATTCACTTTGTGATTGCAGAGAGCGCTGAGCCGAAGGGCTGCTGACATTAGGTGACATGTCCCAGTTGCAGACCAGACTGCACAGCATGTCTCTCCTCTGCTAATTAGTTCAAACAGGCTCAAAGGAGACGCCACCTTTCCCAGCGATGATAAACATCCGTCACCCAGCACACCCTGAAATTCTGCGACTCTCTTTAGTGTTCATGGAATTTTAATGAGCAGTAAATCTGCATTTTCCCCCAAATACGTCTGACGAGCTTCGAGATGACGTGAACAGATGGTGTCCCAGTAGGAATCCTCTCGTTGTCTGCGCTCCTGGATCTCTTTTCACAATGAGAATGATCAAATTCATTTAATTATTCATGAAATGACAAATCAACATTTGTGAAGTGGAATGAAAAGGAAATGTGGTTTTCTAAATATTTTTCACATGAAAAAAGAATTGTTTTTCTGCCATTGTAAACATCTTTTTAAACTTTGCTCATATATAAAGTGAGATTTTGCCAGAATTCTTATTCAAAAAGAGGAATTTAATTATTTGTTCATTTTAATCTTTTAATGTATTTTCATTATTGCATAAAAAGGGTTAAATTAAAAATCATCAGAATGTGGCAATTTTACATTAAGTGATAACTAAGATAATTGTTAGTTTCTGTCCTTATTGACTGTAGATTAAAAATATTTTTTAATCTAATTTAATTTTGTTTTTTAATTTTGTTTGATTTAAAATGTTTTCCGTTTTGCAGGTTTTGGGCTCAAGCCTCTGGATGAGCTGATAGTTGAAGTTTCCTGCCGAGACGCCTACCTGAGGCTCAGCTGCGTTGCCGTGCTGAGAGAAGGTCACAAAATCTACCTCGACAAGCGTATGGACTTCCCCAACTCTTTCAAACCTACCACAAACCCAAACCCAGAGGTGGAACTGTGCAGCGCGTTAGCGTGCCTCCAGACGAGTCAGAGTGAGTCCGAAGACTTCTGCATGCTGGAGTGTTCAGAGATGGCACTCTTAAACAATCAGGATTACCATCAGAGTTTTTGCACCGCGATGACCAAGCTCATCTCTGAACTGAAGGTTAAAAATCCAAATCGAAATACGGTTGGCACGGCTTCCTTTGCGGCGGATAGCAGTTTGCTCTACGTGCTGGATGTGTCTGAGGGCTTCTCGCTGCTCTCCCTCATCGCAGCCCGCCAGGGTCAAGTAAAAGCCTACAGCTCTGTGGAGAAGAGCAAGCAGCAGAACGTCCTGAGGAGACTCGCTCGCTCCAACGACATATCTGAGCAGCATCTGGAGTTCTGGCTGAACCACACAGAGGACGAGCAGGGGATGTTGCAGCGACCGTCCCGTGAGAAGCTGTGGAGCGCCATCATCCTGGACTGCGTGGAAACGTGTGGGCTTGTTAGACAGAAGCTGATGGAGAAAGCTTCCCTGGCCAGGTCAGGACTAGAGTATTTTAGTCCTCAGTAGCTACAAAATATGATCAATCTGTGTGCCTGATTGCTTCAGTTCAAGATAAAAACACCCCTTGTTTTAGTCGTGCGACATACATCCAGCCACTTTTTACTCAACTTGGACACAGCAATATATTATGCAGGGGTAAATACAGCAAAGGTTTTAGAAGAAAATTCTCATTTTGTACATGTGAATAAGCTAAAAACATTTTATAGACCAGCAGAGTCAAAGGCAATTACTGCAAAAAGGTTTAATACTTAGATATTAAGGCAAGCATAAAATATTATATGTTTAGTTCATTGTTGTGTGGGTACAAGAGAAATAATTACATTTTTAAATGGCGAAAAGAACATTTTTGTCCCTTGAATACTTTTGACAATTGTTGCTAAAAGTTTGGACACCACTTGTCTGAAAGTTGTCTGTCCGTCTTTTGATCATTCAGTAGTTTTTAAGTCTCCAAAGTTGAAATTTTGTAAATATACTTCAAAAAGTCGCTTTAAAAGGACTCGACTCCAGGAATGTTGACATAAAAAGATTGTAAAAGGCATGCATTTCTTTATTTTTCTCTTGTTTTCCATGTTAGGTTTCTGCTGGAAGAAGGAGGGCGTATTTTCCCAGAGAAGATTGTTGTATACGGTATGCTGGTGGAGTCTGACACTTTGTTACTGGAAAGTGCTGTTCAGGGCCGGGAACCTACTCTGGGATTTAATATTGCTCCTTTCATTAATCAGTTCACTGTAAGTATTCCTTTAGAGTCCTCCATCAACTGGCTTTAACTTTTAAAATGTTTGCTTGTAATAGTCCTGAAGTTGCATTTTCAGTTCAGTTTTCAGGATAATTTTTGATCATTTCATGTTCTACCTTTTATTCTGAGTCATACATTATTAATTAGTTTAAAGCCTTGTGTTATTTTCTTACGCTGCCATAAAATGTTTGGGTGTTGGAAACACCGTTTCTCTAAATGTGGGAAAATTGAATGCATATAGGGAATTTTAAGTCTTATCATGTCTGACGTTCGATTAGCCAATTTTTTAGTGTAAAATAATGATGGGCATAGAATTTATTTTTTCCTTAAAACAGGAGACATAACTTTTCAGAATCACATTGAGGTTTATTAACCAAGTTTATGGACAGAAGCAAAAAAATTGACTTTGGTTTCACACACTGTGTACAGACCTCGCTGTTTAGTTTTATTTTCTCTCCTGTACTCCTGATCATGGTGAAGATGAAAAATCAATGCTAGCCCTTTGTGCTCTGACATACCTAAAATATTATCAGGTAAATCAGTTAAAGTAATATTCAGTTTGGAGGTGATTGAGGCTTCATCGGAGCAGACAAAGGACTTGCATAGTGTAGCAAGAGATAAAGTTACTGAGTTGCAGTGGTGCATATTTAGCATCTCAGACATTCCAATAATTTTTTTGTTAGTTTTTTCTCAAAACAATCCACAGCAGGCTGACTTACAAAGAGAGATGATTTCCAGATTATGGTGCTGTGTGTAAGAAGCCAACGCTGAAGTATTTTCTACTTAAGACTGTGTATTATTCTAACCCAGAGATCAACAACTTTTCTATTTAAAGAACCTCTCTTGTCCCCTCTACTACAAAATAACATTTGCCTAGAGCTGCAAAAAACAATTTTCTAAATTTTGTTTTGAAAGCTAACAAAATTTAACTAAAATTTATCTCAATTTTCAGATTTTCAAACAATATGAACCCTCTTATTACAAAAAGCAGTTTTGTAGAATGATTTGAACCTTTTTTTGTAAAAAATATGGAAAATGAAAAAAGAAATGTAGCATAGTCTGCATATAGTAACTTTTAAGAGTCAGTTGTAGATATACTAAACAGATTTTGTTTAAGAACTTAAAAATAACTTCTTATTGCATCTATAATCAAAAACATTTCCATCTGGAGATGTAGCTTTACTGCACTATGGAAATTATTCTTGCAGCTATTTTAATAATCCCAATTTAGACATGTTTAGGGTATATATCTGATTTGACTCTTTAGTATACCTTTTATATACTGCCTTAAGACAAACCAGGAAGTGCTCAGTTAATCAATTAGTACTATGAGATTAAATTTTTTACATGCTTTTTTAAAGTTGAATAATCAACATTCACATATTATTGAACATTTACTGGATTTTCTGTGGTTGGTTTAACAACACTCAAGTAAATGGACAACAATACACTACAATATCCAAAGAAAAACATATTTCAACTCATGCAATTCTCCCAGAATACTGATGTCTAGAATCGTTTTCTTTGCTCCTCTTGGATTTGTGCTTCCCAGCTGCCAAATTCCTATGAATTCCTTTTCTTTATTTGGTCTGGAAATCCCAGTTTTCCTCCAGCGCTATGTTTGTGCTCGTAATTCTGATAACCTCTCATGGGGGATGGCTGTTTGTTCTAGCAGATGTCTTCTCTTTGAAGCCATCAATGGAAGGCACATCTAAGCCCTTCTATGACATAAAACACAGCTTTGCGCCATCAGAGAAAGTTACATAAATAAGGAATATATGCTCATAACCTGAAACAACAGCCAAGACCAAGAAGTTTAGATGCATTTATCCTCTGTATGAATATTCTATGCATTTAGAGATTTTAGGTTAAAATATATACCCCTACTACATACACCCCTATAATATTTGGATAAATGTTTCTTAGCAACTTAAACGTTAATCACCAGGTGGATGTTTACACACAGTTTGTATCAGAAATAATAAAATGTATTTGAATTGGTTTCTATTTTGTTATTTATTTACCAGCCCTGTGTATAATTTTGCTCCCATGTGCATTAGAGAAAGCTTATACAGTCTAACCTGCTCCTTGTTTTTCAAATTAAATGCCACATCTTGCAGGTGCCGGTTCATGTTTTTTTGGATTTCTCCACTCTGGAGTGCAGACATCTCAGTGAGGCTCTGGAGCTCTTTGTTCTGGACCTCATGGATGTCAACAAAAACTACACTGAGAGGGAGGTCAAGGTAAAACATGCATTATTGATACAGCTTGAGGTGTCAAGAGAGTCATTTATTTTTGATGCAATTATCCCAAAGCAGTTTTATAGTCAAATTACTCTCCCACTAAGCACGGTTTTTGCTAATAAGTTCCTCGGTTTAATAATAGATGACAAAATCAGTTGGAAACCTCATATTAAACATTTACAGAGTAAACTCAGTAGAAGTATATCCATATTGGCTAGAGCTAGACATGTATTGAATGCTAAATCACTTCATATTCTATATAACTCCCTGATTTTACCATATCTATCATATTGCTGTGAAGTGTGGGGAGTTAATTACAAGAGCTCTTTACATCCGGTAACAGTCCTACAGAAAAGAGCCATTAGAATCATCCATAATGTCGGTTATTATGAGCATACAAACCCGCTCTTCATAAAATCCAGAATCCTCAAATTTGACGAGCTTGTAGAATTTAAAATGGCTCAATTTATGTTCAAAATATCTAAACAGTTGTTACCTGAGCACATACAGAGCACGTTTTCTGAAAGAGAAGGGGGGTATAACTTAAGGGGTCACTCAAACTTCAAAATCCGCAATTTCAGAACAACAAGAAAAAGCTTCTGTATTTCAATTAAAGGTGTAAAGTTATGGAACAAGTTACATGAAGATTTAAAACAAAGCAATAGTTTAACACAATTCAAAAGAAAGTACAAAGAGGTAATTTTCAATAGATACACATACGGGTGATAGAAAGCAATAAGGTGTGTATTGCAGACAACTTGGTGTAAGGTTTAAGAAAGACAAACCAGCATAAAATGGGACAATGAATAGGTAAATATTAGTAACTGTTATTTCTGACTGACACTTTGATTTTGATTTTTTTTTTTTTTTAATGACAGTAGGATTCTAAAGTCTCAAGTGTTTAGGGGTAGGAGTTTATAAGTTCTCACTTCTTCCTACCCCATTTTGAGCATGATATGTCAACTGAAACAAAAAATCTGTTTTTTTTTTTCTTATGTACTTCTTGTTACTGTGCACTATTTTATTTTTATATTTGTATCATGTTCGAATAAATTTCATTTCATTTCATTCCTATCCCACACAGGTGCAGGCCACCTCTGGAGGCAGGGTTACTGCAGTTCCCTTCTGGTACCAGATCCAGCTGGACCCGGATGTCAGCGTCAGCACCCTCAGCCGGAACTCCCACTGGAAGCAAGCCGCTGCCGTTCTGCAGGATCCCCTGCAAGTCCAAGCTGGAGACTGGGTCCGTCTGGCTGTGAAGCTGCATAAGAGCACCATCTCCATCTCCGCTCATTTAGACAACGCTCCTGTGCAGATGGACTAAAACCTATGTGGTATCATTTTATACATTTTTAGGAGAGCTCCGTTGTTACAGAGTCTACATGAAATATATTATGACACATTTAGATTATTCTGGTTAGAAAATATTAATCTGTAGTTTTTTTTTTTAGCAATGACCTGCATGACAAAGTTTTTAAGTGCCCTTGTGACGGACTTGCAATAGAATTTTCTAGTAATATTCATGTATGAATGGTTTCATAGTACATATAAAATGTACTGTGGCATTGAAATTGTCTTTATGGACCCAGGTGTTAAAATGTTTATTATGAAAACTGCACTGCAAAAACAGAATCTTACCAACTATTTTTGGTCTAATATCTACTCCAAATATCTTGGTACACTTGAAATAAGACTAAACTATCTTACAAGTAACTTTAAGAATGATGAGGTTGTTTTAAGTGAATAATGAAAAGGTATGAGCCATAAGTTCAATAATCTGCCAGTGGAACTAGACAAAATTACTTGGTAAGATTTTGTGTTTTTGCAGTGTATTCACCAATGCATGTGAAATCTTTTAATACACAATGAAAAACTTGTTTTTGGTCATTTTTTTATTGATATTTACATTTTACATTTCATGAGTGTAGTATTTACATCAGATCTGATTATTCCAGTAAGGTTTATTTATAAAAAAAAAAAGGCAACAGCATGCATGAACTTCAGTATTATAGAGTGTATGTTGTGAAAATAACATCAGCAGGCCTGAACAAATCCATGTTCTAGTCAACATACGAGTGGAAAATAATTAAAATATTAGAGAGAAAAACATCTACTCATGATGTAGTTATGAAAAAAATTAATTGTTGTTGCTCATATTTGATAAACTAATGAGAAAAATTAATGGAAAGAGGCTCCAGGTTGGAAAAGTGAATCAGATTCTCATTATTACATGTGAAGTTGTACAGATTAAAGCGTTTATAAGATCTCAACGATAGAGAGCTGATTGTACTACTTCAAGTTGAGTTCTGCATGTTCTCACATTTAGTGTTTCTGTATCTACTGACACCATTATAAAATGCAATACACACCAAGTGTGTTCACCTTGCAATGATCTAATATACCCATGCAAACAGCTTGCATACACTGAGAAAAATTTTGCCTTTTTACTTCATTCTTTGATCTGGAAACGTTTTCATTTTAAAATGTTCCAATGCCCAAAAAATGTAGCTTTGGAACAATCTATGTGTTTTAAAGGAGGGGCATTATGTATTTTTCAAGCTCATAGTACCATTTTATAGAAAAATCAATTAATGTTTTTAGACCTTCAGGTCTAAAAATGCTGTCTATATCAAAAATAACTTAAAAGAAATTTGACTTTGCAATTCGACGCCTTGAAATTGTCCTTTGTCTCTTTAAAACATTGCTTCTCTGACAGCTCACCTCCAGGATATCATGACAACAATTCTCCTTAATTACACTGTCAATAATCATTCTGTGAAGCTTTTCACTGAGAAGTAGTTAGCAAAAGCTCAACAGACGCGCGATTCCATATGTCTGCTAACTGCAGTTGCCGCTAGTCTAGAGGAGCTACGAGGGGGAGGAGCTAAAGCTAAATAGGCAGAGCTTTGTATGACCAAGCATTTAGACACCCCCGAATAGTTGCACTGGGAGACACAAGAATTGCTCAAACATGTATGAAAGAGTCAAGACAACACTCCAGGTAGGTTTTTGATGAGGAAATGTCACATGACATAAAGCACTTAAAGTCAACTTTACATAATAACTCTCCTTTAAGTAATGTAGTCTCCTGAATGCAAGTCAAGAACATGCTAATACAAATAATATTTGAAATCTGTCAGACTTCATATCAAGGAGACCGAAGAAATAATTATTTGAACGGCGATAGAAACAATCGTGGGTTCAGACGTGTTCTTGGTTTTATAATGGCTAGAATGGATTTATTGTGGGAACTTTCAGCACAAGCTTCTTTTCCCTTTCCTCATACAATATAAAATAGTAAAATGCGTGTTAATAAGCCATGTAAGACCCAACCTTCAACAGGACATTCATACAGCTGTCATTAACGGAGAAGTCCTTTTAATTTTTCACCGGCTGAAAAATGTCTTGCTGATTTTAATCAACTTTAGTGTTATTTGTTTGCCTAAGCTTTGGACCTGGGACCTGCCCAGTCACATAACAATAGACTAACCTAAGTGATGACTATGAGATCCGCCTCTTCTGGTTCTTTGATGTGATTTGTCCTTACATTATCTTGGGTTGAGTCAGTTCTAGCCTCATGACCTTCTTCCCACACAGCCGAGTCCAACCCTGCCGGCGCTGATAAGGAATGCGGTGTGAGGGTTCTTCCAAGCCCATCGTACTGACCTTGGTTGCTTGCAGCTTTTGTGATGGCATCTTGAGAAGCCGAAGACAGAAGCCCAGAACGCTCACCGTCGTTCTGCGCCTCGCCAAAATACGACTTCTTTGGGCGACCCATGACTGTCCTTCCTGGAAACGAATCCACAAAGAAAACACATTTAAGGATTTTACGAAGCTTGTTTCCAAAGATGTCTGAAGAAGTGGTGCATCTCAGTGAATCTATTTCGCTAATTGGATCCTAAAAGTGTATTTATCCAATGATTGAATTTCAAACATGTTTTCAAGGTTTGGAAAGTGCTTGATTTGTGTATGATGTCCTTCAAAGTGCTTGACATTCAAACTGCACAGTTTGTTAATAATATTCAATCTAATGTTTGATTGAAAGCCTACATTTGAAAAGAGTTATTTATAGTTGAAACCAGATATTTAGTGATAAGGCTTTTTTCTTATTATCTAAAGTTAAATTAAAGTAAACTTTGAACATTGTTTTAGAGATTTGTTTTGTAACTTTCTCAGACAAGTCAGTCATATAGTCTCTGTGAGAGAGACTTTTCAGAACATAAAATTTTGTTATATTTTAGTTTACCTTATTCTTGATACTATCACAAGACATTAATAACACTAATAAATTAGCCTGACATTTCTGTTTATATTTTTTCAAATTGATTTTATGCAATATTTTAACTTTCTGGTACATTTTGGATTTTCATTCTTTGTAAAACATAATCATCAAAATTACAAAAAGTAAAGGCTTGAAATATTTTACGCAATGTGTAATGAATTTATACAATAGATGAGTCTCACTTTCTGTAATGAAATGTTTTTCATGACATTTAAATTTATTCATGTGCCTGAACCTTTTTATTGCTTGTATATTATTGAAAATTCAACCATCATACTTTGATTCTATGTAATGAGCTATAACATTGAATAAGTTTATGGAAATAAATTCACTGATTCATAATATTCTAGTTCAATGAGATGCACCTGCATATCAGCGAACATGAAGGACTTACCAACATTACGAACTTGTTCAGAAATATCTGCTCTGACATCTGAGATGTCCCACATGGCCATGAAAGAGTCAAAGCAGGACACCTCCTCTGCCTCCTGGATGTAAGGTTTGTAGGTAAAGCTGAAGTGATGAGCGATGGCTGCGAGAAACATCTCCACACAAATGATGAAATCCTGAAGGAAACAATGCAGCTTGGTTTGTTTCACAACAGTATTAAATTATTAGGTATTTCAGCTTTGTTTTAACAATGTTGCCTACCTGTAAGCCGGTAGCAACAGCCTCCACACTCTGCCAGTCCCAGGTACGTTTCTCTGAGATTATTCCCACTTTTACCAGCAAAGCAATTAACACAGCTTGCCTGGGAACATTTACAAAGCCTCGGTTTCCTCAAACAGATACAGATTATCTATACATTGACATGAAATATCAGCAATAAAGAGATATTTACCAAAAAGAGACAAACACCACCATTTTGACACACAAAAATTTCCCCACTGGTTTGATGGGACTCAGCTCATCCCTCAGAGCCCGGTAGAACAGAACCAGGCAATACATTGCAAACTGGAACAGAATGAGAAATGTCAACAAAAACCGAAAGTTACAGCCAATTATTTGAAAGAACAGCAACACATTTACCAGCTGTGACATGTTGTTGAAAATAACCAGGTATGTCCAGGCATTTTTAAAGCTAAAATTGCCTTCGTCGTAAACGTCACACAGCTGACAGATCCTAGGAAGAAGCACACGCATCACTATGTCACATGCCAAATAATTTGAGTTAAGAATAAACAGGGCGCAACAAACTTAGAATGTACTTACAAAGCGATCACTGTTGTGACGGGTCTTACCACGGTGTACTGCAGGACTCCCAGTTTACATCGCAACAACAACACCCTGGTTAAACAAGAAAAGAGAAGACGTTACTGAAAACGAGGCCAAACTAAAAATGGGCATGAGCCTTTGTAAAAACCATCAAAAACGCAAAGTAGAAATATTCAAACTCAATCAAAAATGATAAAATTAAATAAATGTATCAGCAAATGCTATGTGGAAGGTTTTAGCCTTTAGTCTGTTAAAATGTATATAAATGTTTCACATACAAGACCTAAATATTACATCAAAAAAGTCAAGTGGTTTTCATTCAGTGTGAAGTCTTGTCTGATGTGAATGACAAACTATGCAATTAACAAATTCAGGGGTCACATGGATGACTTTAGAAAGATTACAACAAACTGATAAGTTCATGATTACAACCTGAAATGTGTCCAAGTATTGGCTGCAATGACTGCAACCAATACAGACGCATCACTGTGGTGAACTTATTGCAAATAGAAAATCTGACTAAACAAGCTGGTAAAATTACAGAATTTTCACCAACAGAGTATGAAAAATTCTTAAAAATAAGATTTGTTTTAGATTATGCAAAGCAAAAAAAATTGATTTGCAAAATTGAAATGTTGGAGAAAAGATCTGGAGGGCAATTATTAAGACAATTACATTTTAAAAACACCAATCATTCAGACACATTTTAAATCTAATTTGTGCTTTAAATAATAGTATCACAGTGGGAAGCACCATATGTTATTGTTACAACAGTAAAACTAGTTTTATTATTAGTGGAACTCACTCTCCCATAGGCCAAGGTGGGCAGCAGCAGAGCGGTGGGAGGTGCTTCTGCTGCTCCTGGACCTCCAGCATCATCACCAAGCTGGGATACTGACGCTCCAGGTAGTTAAGCAAGAAAGTCATAAAGTTATAGATGACATATGCCTCGTAGCATTCTCTGCATGTGTCCACATAAATTGCTATACTGGGGTACTTCAGCGCAATCCACTGGAAAAAACAAAATACAACTGCCTTAGGCAATTCTGCAGAGAATGTCATACTTCTTATTCTTATAATCATATTTAAGAACTATGCATGTCAATTTTTTTTTTAATAATTTGACTCACGCTGTCCAAGCTGTAAATTGGGACCATCCATAATATCCTGAAATAATAATAAAAATTGTGATAATAGTAAAAATATTGTTAAAAAATTCAGTAGTTTGTTGGTTTTTGTAGCAGACATGACTTACCTGATAATAGGCTTCTGGAGCTCTGGTTGGGTGTAGTGCACTAGATGCTGGAGAATGCCCCATAATGATATAGGTATGGTCATGAAAACAAAAATCCCAGCTATGAACCATGCTTTGTTGTGAGTTCCAACCTGTTATTAAATGAAGAAAATTGCATAAATAGAACTACAGTGTGTCAGATTTTCATTTGGGTCAGCTTTCATAACATACAGACTAGCAACGCAACAGCTAGCCATCAGCTTATTACTGAGCTTCAAAAGATAGAGAGTTTCAGAAAACTTTCAGATTAAAACTTGATAAGCTTTTAAACACATAATCGTCCTCAGTTTTATAACCATTTAAATGGTTATAAGAACTGATGTAACCAGAGAGTTTTGTTTGGCTGTATGGAGCATAAAATCAGCACAGAGCTCTTGTTGTTGCACATTGCCAACAACAAGAGTTGTTGCACATTGCCAATCAACTGACTGAAACAGGGCTCCAACACTTATCCTCACAGAAGAAAAAGACAAATGTGAAACTATATGAATATTTCTTGTTGCAAAAAAACAAACAAACAAAAAAGACAGAAGAACTACATTAGTATCACCTATTAAGTTCTCACTAAAAGATAGCTCACATCACCCTAGTTCTAAAATCCTTACACTGGCTCATTATAACTCAAAGAATAGACTTTAAAATATGTTTTAGAGTTTATAAATCAATGAACGGCTTAGCACCAAAATACATTAAAGATCTGATGTCATTGTATCGACCTTCCAGGCCACTCAGGTGTTCTGGTTCTGTTCTACTCTGCATTCCCCAAACCAGAACCAAACATGGAGAAGCAGCATTCAGTTTTATGCTCCTCTAATCTGGAAGAAGCTTCCAGAAAACTGCAAAACGGCTAAAACACTGAGTTCCTTTGAATCCAGGCTAAAAATCCACCTGATTAGTTACCTTTGATGAATGGTAACTAGATCACTGATCAATATTTGACTAAATGTAATGGTTATTACTCATTTCATAATTGATGACTATATAATGTTTTATTATGTAAAACACTTTGAACTGCCTTGTTGATGAAATGTGCTGTACAAATAAACTTGAGATTCATATTTAATCAACAGCAGCTTCATTAAGCTGTATGTTTTTAAACATGGAATATTGTACCTTTCAGTTCTTTATAGTAACACTGGTGTAATTAGTCAGGCAATCTGCTCAAGTAGTCAGCTTCTTAATAGACAAACTGCGTGTACTCTGTTGTGTTAAACACAATTAAGTCTTTGTGTCACAATAACCATTACGTGTTGCATATAACATGTTGTGGGAACCTACTTATTAGGTTGAAATAATTATGAACAATAAAAATTAACTTACCCCAGATTTCTGTAGCTCCCAGATGACCAGCGGTAAGACGACAATTAGCAACAAAATATACAAAACAACGACCAGCGGCCGAATCCATCTTCTCCAGTCCCCACAGGAGCAAGGCATCTTGTCATAAAGTCACCACAGGGCCTTTAAAACAGTCCCCTGATCCGATGACACACTGGAACCTGTAGCTAACGCCTTAACCTTCTGCAGCAGTTAGTCTCCCATTAACATACCCCAAATGTCTCACCTAGTGCTTTCTCAGTAAATCTTTCTATTCTACATCTACGCGGTAATTCCTTCTCTAACTCCGCGTTTCATCTAAGAAGGTACAACTGGTGATTTATTAACAACTCATGTGACTCAAGTTTGCTAACGTTAGCTCGTCAGCTGATTCACCATGTAAACAAACCGATCGAGGATCCATGCTTCCGGGACGAGTTAAAGCTATAGACGAATAAACACGTCGGATTAAAAACTACAGAATCAGTGTGTACTTTTTTTTAAACAATAACACACTTTAAAGCCAGTTGACGTCGGTAGGTACTAAAAGTTTCCTATCGAGAAGTAACCGTAACTGAACGTCCTTTTCCGGGTTTCTCTGGTTACAGTTCCGTCGTTCAACTTGATTGGACGAGAAGGACCTCGCTGCAGCAAACAGAAAGGAGCGGGAAGGGACCGCTATCAGCCTCATTCCTTATTTGGAAACGGCACCATTGCACCACGGAAGTGAAGGGGGCGCTATTTCTTATATTATTCGAGGTCTCCTGATTTAGTTTTCTTTTGAAATTTGTGATACATTTTCACCTTTAGGAAGGAGTTTCGCTCCCAGCTTGTATCTGAACTTTTCTCTTTTATTTACTTCAGCGCAGCTCACAGTTTTTAACAAAATCTGTAGCTTTCTGTGTGCTTCTAAATCTGCTCCTTAGTCGCATCTTTTCGGGCTTGCTACTGCCTCTAGTGGCGTGGGGGTGGTAATACAACTAATATTATATATTATATTATATATATATTTTTTTTATTGTGTTATTATCTGCTGATAATACATTATTTTAAAAGATGAAATAATTTATCTTTTAAATAGTTTTAAAAGATAAATTATTTCTAGAGTGGTTCACATAGTTAATCGTGAAATATTGCCGCACCAACCTCTGGTCTACTTTACTTACTGGTAGGCAAAATGGCGGGAGTAGTTTCACTCGCCTTGACTTCACTCTTTTGATTGTGTGCCAGAAGTTTTTTCTTCCTTTTTTCGATGGTACGTCTGCTGCTCTCTTTTCTTTTTCCAGTGTTAACCCTGGACGGTACTTATTTCTAGAGTGGTTCACATAACTAATTAGTTGTCAAATATTGCAGCACCAATCCAGTCTGGTCTACTTACCTATTTGTTGCCGGTGGCAACTTTGTGTATCTTGGGAAGGCAAAATGGCGACAGCCTGTTTTGTTTTTGTGCACTTGGAGAAGTTTTTCTGTGGAAAGGGTGCTGCTCTTATTCCAGTATTATTTTTATTTTTAGACTGTAATTCTTTTCAGTTTGATGAATGACCTTTTGTGCCCTTTGTTGGCTCGATTTTAAAATATCTTCTGAAAAGTTTTAAGGTATCACTCTGTCTGCTCAATTTTGCATCAACGATGGCCAAAAAATATTTATTCACTTCCCAGACCTACCTTTAGAGACATGCTTGCATTGCTGCCAAACCAAAATTGAATGCTTGATGATCATGATCCTGAAGATTATGACATTTCTCCTGCATTTCAGCACAAAAGCTTTGCCATGCTTTTGACAGATCACAGTTGTTCTATGATAATGGCATCATCAATGCTTGTGTAACTGAGCATATTCCTGCAAATGATACTTGGGTCTTCTGTAGATGATGATCATGGCACTGTTCATCTTGACCATCATCCCATGGTGGTATAAATAACTACTATCATTTATGATTCCAGTGAACCTCTTCTACTCCATTAGAGGTAATCCCCTCCCTTTTCACCGGCTCAGACACCGGCTGTAGAAAATGGACTGAACCCAGTCACACGTTGCACCTGTTTTCATTTATTGCCTGCAACCACTAGATGGCACTGTGATGTCACTATTCATACATATAAAAACTGTTCGGCAGTTCTAAGTTTCTAGCATTGCGGTTATTTATAAATGCTGGTATTCACATTGAATAAACTTCTTCTCTCAGTGTGAATTTTAGGTATAAATTGAATCAACTTTAAAAATTAAATTTCTTATTTCTTTTATTTTTTTATATATATATATACTTGACCCGATATGAACTTCAGCAAAGAGCATTTTTTGTTTTATTTTTTAAAGCATTTTTGGTCACCTGACGAAATAAATATAATTTAATAGCTAAATATAATTCTGTAAAGGCCAAGACTGGATCAAAACAGCACTTGAGTTGGTTGGCCTCATGTTCTGTCAGGATTCATTTATAACTGAGACAATAAAACTTTCCTTATCTTAAGCTATAGATATTGCACAGTTGCACAAATAGAGAGCAAGAAATTACACAAACATACTCATCAAACTGTGGCTAGATTGCACTTTAGGTTTAGAACTAAAGAAATTAATAAAAACATAGATGTTTTGAAGAAGTTTGGACATATAATAAACTGAAATAAAAAGATATATTTTTTATATACTTGGCGACATGACAATGTTAAACTTTGTGACTTCTTTAGTCACTTTTAGTGTTTTGCTTAGAGTATACAGATTTCTAGAGTATTCACTGTGCAATCTGAACATACCTACAGCCTGTTTTCCTTTTTGTGCATGCATAAATACATTTGCACACACAGTTTTGTACAATATGAGGGGAGGCAGAACTTTCCTTACTGTTGCACCACATCTCCTCAGCCCCACAGTCACTGAAATCACTGGTTGTTACAGGACAGATTGTTCATGAATTTTGAATTGATCCTTTTGGCTTTTATAAATTAGAAATGGTCCTTTCCACAAGTCCATGGCTGAT
This sequence comes from Poeciliopsis occidentalis, assembly GCA_010883035.1. NCBI lineage: Eukaryota > Metazoa > Chordata > Actinopteri > Cyprinodontiformes > Poeciliidae > Poeciliopsis > Poeciliopsis occidentalis. Next base: position 2,563,866 of record SZYC01004148.1, on the reverse strand, counting down.
AGCTCAGAGGGATTGTCAATGTGAAGTGGCACACAGTGTACAGCGACGTTAAGGGCAGGGTAGATAAACATATGTTGCGTTTGATCGAACCCACATGCACATTTTGGCATGAAGGATGTGGCAGCCTTCACGTCTGGCTGAATCATATAGGAGCTCCTACAGGACGCAACTTGTAGGAATTGTGCATAAATAGATAAAGAGAATGGATGGGTCTGAACAATAACAGTAATCAACATAGAGCAAAAGGAGGAGACATCCTGTCTAAATCTTGACACAATCTATCAACTAAATTGCCCCTCCTTCCTTAAACATTTACAAAACACAGCAATTTTTAAACAGTTGTCTCTTTATTTGTAAGATGTCGGCCTTTATTCGTTGTGAAATGTTCTGACTTTGTGGGAATGTTTCAGTTAAATTCATCATGTTGTTCTGGAACAAAAGCAGAAGAGAAACGTCAATATGTCAAAATGTGATTGTTGCTAAATAAAAAAAAAATAGATTCTTAACTTTCAACTAAATCAGACTTGTCATTTTGAAAGTGATTTTTCTTCACAGATTAATGTGAGATTTATGTTTTGAAAATGTGTTTACTGTCAGATAACTAAGTGTAAAAAGATCAATTTCACTTCTCATAACAGTTACCTAATTGAACATGAAAAATAAAAATGTTATTTATTTATTTTTATTTATTAAATATGTTTAAGCATTAACATATTTAATTTTAACTGTTAACAGAAGATTATTTCTAATTAATATATTTCTCAACTTATCGGAACAATGTCTAATATCGAAGCTTTTAGTAGTTGCTGACTTTTGTGGGCTAAAATTTTAATATGACATGTATCCATTGATCCCAAAGGCAAAATGGCTTGTTTGCTGACAAGCTACTCCCACCCAAAGTGTTAAATATTTGCAAAAATAAATAGAATAATATTTGAGTATCAAATTTATAACACAGGTCTGAAATTATAAATAATTTAAATATGACCTAAATATAACATAAATTAATGAATACATAAATAAATATTTTAGGTCTATAAATAAGTCCAGAGTTATCTTGAGGGCAGGGGGAAAATAATCTTTTCTCTCCTTCCCTCACAAAGGCCCTGGGAAACCTTTCTTTAACATGAATGGCATTTTGAACCCTTTGAAGTATCAGGACATTTTAAATAAAACTTTCAGACTGTGCCAGAAAAACTGGCTTTTCATCACACTTTTCAGCAGGATAGGATTGGCCAAATTGTGACAGAAATGGTTCGAACACAAAGTCAGCCTTTTCCCATGGTCGTGTCAGGCCGCAGATATGAATCCTAAACATTTAGGCGAACTGTCATCCACGACACAAGACCGTCGATGATACTTTTTATTTTGGTGGATGTGAAAAGCGTCTCATGGAAAAATTGAATGCTGAAACCTGAAATCAGTTGCATCATTTATAAATTAGGAGCACTAATTCATGTGGACAAAGCTTTCTGTTTGAAGTGCTCCATGCACCCTCCTTAGTTCTCCAGAGAGGTAACATTCCCAGATGAGGACAGTTTATTTTAAGTAAGCACCACATTCTGTCCAGCTGCTTCAAATCCTCAACATTTAAGTTTGAGACTCATGTCTCTTATGTTTAGGTCACAACAACAGGACCCCCTACATCCCTCTGTGTCCTATATATAAATGACTAATTTTGTTAATATTTTCCCTCAGCATTATTTACAGCAATGTGGAATATTTACAGCACCTTTGTTTGTCACAGTCAGAAACCCATCTACCAGCCATGTAGCGCCACAATAATTTCCGCCACCCGTTTGAAATGAATGAAATGAAATTTATTGTGCGGTTCGTCCGTAAAGCTACACTTACACTGTAACCATCTACTACTCAGCCGCCTGTCATGTTCAGTCTTTCTGCTAACCTGTATAAATACTCTTGCAGCTCTTCCCGCCGTTCGCTCTGAACCAGCAGCGAACGGCTGGAGGAGAAAGGCTGCCGTACTCCAGGCATCGCGCTAGTCATTTTAAGGATGCTTAATGGTCCTCCAAAGATGATGAAAACTCAGACATTATCATCAATCAATAAAATCCCCACGGGCTGAACTTGAAAATTGGACGTTCTGCTGCTAACACTTAACTTTTGTCAACAACTCAGAGGCGGAAGTCAGAGCTACACGCAACGCAAGTAATGTTCTGGTCGGAACATGGTGCACTAAATAATAAAACATAAATTAATGAAGCTTCGAGGCCGGTAAATTTTTCTTGAGGAATTTTAATAATCCAGTTATTCGAATCATTCGAGGAATCGTTTCAGCCCTAGTTATCAACTAAAGATATTAATAACAATGGCAAAACCCCACAAAAAAACAATACAATTGCAAAGCTTAATTGATTTTCAATAGATACATACTGTAGGAAAAAGTTTCTTCACATCATGCGCTCCATCACCTTTGGTTCTTTGTAGCTGAGGTTGCAGTAATGTGAAGTAAGTGCTGATAGTGTTTCTTTTCCCCCAGATATCTTACAAATAAAGAGCTAAAAAAGGCATGTCACATAACATCATCCCCATTTGGGCCTAATTGTTTATTTTCTACAGCTGTCATTCATTGCTGTCACCCAAATTTATTATAACAACAACCAAATCTTTTTGAGCTTTGTACAGAGAAGCTCTGTGACCTTTTGAGATCCCCTGTTATTTGTTTTTGGGTTTATTTCAATTCATTGTTGGCAGGAAGCAAGGTTCCCACCAAATTCCAGAAATAAATCATTCTCCCTCTCCTTAGGCTTTTCTCACACTCAGAGCATTCGCCTTCCCATCTGTCCAGCCTTGCTCCAATGCTTCAGTCGAATAATATCTATTTGTCTATTTATTTTTCTTCCTCTGTGCCTCCTTTAATTATGGACTACAAAGCAGTGATTTCTAGTGTTTTGAGTAACAGGTCCTCCAGGGTCAGGATAAGATAAATGAACAATTTTCTATGAACAATTTAAACAAAATGTTTATGGCCTGGCTGAGGTTAATGTCTATAACAAAGTGCGATGAAGTAACTGTTACAACGACCTGCTGGCTTACCAAAAGGTGATATACACTGTGCTGTTAAATGTCTCCTTTTGAGAGAAAAATAATATAGAAATAGGCTAAACACTTAAAGTAGATGCAAAAAGTGTCTAGAAAACTATTTTCTAGAAAGAAAAGTTCTTATCTCTTTGTTACTCAGTTTCAGCGGCACCTAATATGCTGTTATGACATTAGTAGACTAATGCAAACCTTTCTGTGGTCAAACTTTGGTCGGGGCGGGAGAAATGCGAAGTGAATTACAAGTATCAAATTTCCACCATCCAAGCGGTTCACATCCTCTCTGCTGACATTAGCAACCCTAAGGGCTCAGTTTCGGAGTAGGTCACAGTCCGCCTTAAATCACTCCCAGACGCCTCTTTCACACAGACATAGATGAGACACAGAAAAAAACGCTTTGATTTATTTGACAAACCACCATGACATCTTTATAAAATAAAAAAAGTGAGACAATTGGAAGAGAAAAGCGATTTATTGGTTTAAGCAGCAGCACTGACATGAATGTAAAACAATAAAAACACGTTACTGATCACAGGTTATCACAAATCGCTTTGATGAATAGTGGTAAAAGTAATACTTCAACTAAAAGACGTTGCTTGTTCTTCTGTACACAAGTGTGCAAAACACCCAGGGTGTGCAAGTAATGGCGCACGTTCATGCAAGTATACATTCAAACTCACAGGTTTGCATTTATTCACATATCAATGAAAGAAAATACAAGTATATTTACAGTGTTTAAGGAAGCTATTTTGACTGGAGTCGTATCACTACAGAAAACATGAATGTTTTGCTTTAGTGTTTAGTAGGTGAGTATGTGTTCCAAGTCTCATGTTGAAATTATGGCCAAAATGTAAAGCTTTACCATTATTTTGTCTTAAAGAGGAAGTACAGTGGACCTCTGCCTATTTTAATTTCTATTACTTGCAGATTTTTCTATGGAATGTAACTCCAAAGTATTTATGTAGCATTCAGCTATTCTTGGATTTTTTATTTATTAGTATTTTTTTTTTTTTTTGTAGAAAAAATGCAACTGGGGAAGCTGAAATACTTATTTGATGCATTATTTTTTCTTTGCAAAGCAGCCAATCCAGGAATCACTTTCATCTTCCTTGCTAGTGATTGGCCGTACCCTCAGAGAGGAAATAAAATGCAAATTTAGATATATTTGGTGTTTGTACTATTACATTTTTTAGGAGGCTTTCCAGTGTTTTAGCCATTTACAATCGGTTTTGATCCCTAACTCCTTGCAAGATTTACCGGTTTTCCACCGTACTTGCATTGAATCAGAAAAATTCAAAATATAATTTCATTGTGCACAACATTGATAATTTGTAAAATCCTTCACTTTATGATTCTGGTCGATAACTGTTAGCTATTTGTTTCCTTTTACACAACCCATCCATATTTTAGTTAAGCTTACTTCCTCTCCTGTAAATTACCATACATTTCTTTATTTTAACTGGTGCTTGTATTGATTTTTAAGCAAAATTATCTTCTGACTGTAGCATAATGGTATTGTAATGAAGCTAATGTTGCCTGAGTAAAATGAGTATTACTACTATGATATAACACTTTATAAAAGTGAAGATATTAAAGAGATTGATGTTCATTTGGTTATACAAGCTTAGATGTTGCATTTCTATGTTAAAATTCACAGTGTTGTGATTAAAAAGCTAGTTTGTGTCATTTCTCAGTATAGATTTCTGAATGATTTGAAAAGAAAATGGTTTGTTTTCTTGGAAAATCAATGTTGTGATGTGTTGCTGCTTATTGTCGAGAAAGAAATGTGTAAAGTTCGCTCTTGTATTTTACCCAGAGATTCTTGTTGCAGGAACAGTGGTGTGCATTTATGAAAGAATTGAAGGCAGGTTTTAGGTCACCTACTAAAATGTCTCTCAGTTCAAATATCTTTTACACCAACATTCAAGAGAGGGAACAACTCAAAGCTGACAATTCAGGCAGCTGCATTGTTTGTTAGCATAAAGTTTCTTTCAATAAAAGAAGCATTGTTTTATTTTTTGTTTGCTTTCAGTACAAATATGAACTAATAAACCATAGATTGCATTATTAAATGAAATCAACAACCACTTGCTCCAAAGATTTTCCATGCCTAAGGAAAATTAGCTGCACACCGACAAGTTTTTTTTCTCAGTCTCTGAGCTAAATGAATGAGTGTTTGACTGAACTCACTATTTGATCTGTATTTTCCTTCCAGATCTGGTTTTCAACCATCACATGTCCAGCATTAGTTTATAAGGGACACATAGTGATGCACTTATGGAATGCGAGTGACGTTATTTGTTGTGTCCTTTAAACAATCATGAGTTAAGCACACTGCTTTCATTAATATTTTTTACATAACCACAGCTGGTTAAAGCTGCTAAAGCTGGTTAAAGTAAAAAAGTCAGCAGAAAATTGTTACTTTTGACACAGGTGACCATTTGCTAGAAGGGTGAATTATTGATATACTGCTCTTGACATGGCACACTTTTAATCCTTGTGCAGGGTGCCTGTCTATTAGATCTCCAAGCTTCTGCATCTCACAAAACATTTCTCCTAACGTCTGTCTTTGTACTGGACAATTGCTATAAAAAACATTATTTTATTACTATATGAGCTTACGTTCCATCTAGAAATGTTGCCAGGATGCATTATTTTGTCTTTAGCAACTTTCACCTGCACTGTTTCTTTTCTCACATATTTCACAGATTTATACATGAACATTAATATTACTGGCATGAGCTACAATCTCAAAACTAAAATAAAAAGCTGTAAAAGTGACTGCATATACATGGCCTTCAAAAAGAGTTTTGAAACAACAGGGTTGTAAGTGATAATCTTGCAGATTTATGCTAGTTATTTGGGAAGATTCTTAGTGCTGCAAAATCTTGTAACCCTTTACTTTTACGATACACAGGTCTGTGTTCACATTAGACTTAAATTATTCTTTTCCCACAGTTTTATTTTTTGTAAAAATCTTGAGGGATAAAAAGTAACAGTATCCAGCTAACTGCAGTGAGAATAGGTCAAATAAATCGCAAACCTTCAGGCTTGATGATTATTGTCGTTTGAGTCAGTAACATGCCTGTTTGGTTATTAATCCCAGTGAGTAGCAAACTTCTGGGAACAGCATATATATGTGTCTCAACATCACTCTCTCCAACTGCATCCTTCCCAGTGGTGCTGCCCTTTACAGGAACAGCACGCCGGGGTCCTAATGGCGATTAATTTATAGAGTTCAGCTGTATTCCTTTAAAGAGTTCTCCTCCTCTTCCTCATCATCCCTCTCTTCCTGTGAGGCAACTTTGTCACTGCCTGTGGGTGTGGAAACAGAGGGGGTGGGGAGGAGGGTTTCTCAGGAAGCTTGTCCCTTTTGCGAGATTCAGGAATCTCACTTCATGGTTTGTTCCTCCTATTCCAGTTCCAAATATTTTTTCATCTAGATGGATTTGTTCCTTCAGAGTCCAAATTATGCTTTCATATACATTTGTATTTTCATATTTACATTGTTCTTGCACTCTGAACTCATTAAAACCTCCAGAGAGCAATCAGTTGCTGTCTTTCCTGATACTTTTGTCAGTGTGGAGGTTGTTGGGTTCTGGACTTTTACACTGGACACTGGTACCATTCACGAGTCCAATGCTGTTCAGTTGGTTGTCAGAGTAACACCAGCAACACAAGCACGACTTGGAAAACATAAAAAGAGAGAAAAATGTACATTTGAGCATGGCTGCATTTATCCTTGGGTTTTTCCATATGTGGACTTATCTCTTGTTTGTTCCCACAAAGCCCCTTTAAACTCCAAAGTCAGGCTAAGGTTTATCTTGGGTAGCATTCCCTTGACAGACATTTACAGACTGTGACCTCAGCCTGTGAAGTGACTACATATATCATCTGGCTGCTTTGGCTTTTTGCTCATGACATGTCATCACTACGAGGCCTCTGAGTCACAGACAAGAGAGTTGAATTCACTGTTTGTGCTACAGACCAGTCTAGCTCAAAACAAAAGTGGGGGTTACATCTTAAACATAATCATGTATGTGTATATATGTGTGTATGTGTAATAAGAGAGAACCTCACCTTGAAGCAGTTTTTGAATTTCTTGCTGACAAAGTATAGAATGATGGGATTTATGCACGAGTTGATTGTTGCCAGGTTGATGCCAAGGTGATCCAAAACAAGCAGGAAGCTGAAAAGATAAACATATCTGAAGATCATAAAGTATTCTCTGTTAGAGAACTCAACTTTTGTGAAAGTTGTGACGTCAAAACATAGTTGCCCCCACACATTTTTCAGTTTTTGTTTTTGTTACACTGAAAATGTTTAAGATCCGTCCATCCATTATCAGTATCCACTTATCTTTGCAAAGTCAAGCGGTCACTGGGGGAGAGTCAGGGTACATCCTGTACAGGTTATGTTTTGGATATTTTTTTATTTATTTATTTTTTTACGCTGTGTAGTTTTCAAACGAATAACTAATTTTGTAAAAGAAAAAAAATGCAATACAACTGCCTGAAAAGACAGATGCAAAACAATGTCACAGCCATATCAAGACATCCAAAACAGGTCTAAGCACAGTTATTCCAGTAAGAAATTACCTGAGTAGTTCACAGCGCATGTTGTCTTTCGGGCGGTATACCATCTTCTTTAGAATCCTGCTGAGGTGCAAAGGGAACCAACAGAGGGCGAAGATCAGCACAAGGCAGAAAACCGCTTTTGCCACCTCCCTTCTCTGCAAAGAGAAACACAAGATAAGGTTCCACCTTGAAAAGAGGAGATGTAGAGTCGTAGTTTATTTGAAGAAAAAATTCCAAGTATTGCCCAACCTGTTTTAGGTGTTCACTAAGCGCGATGCGGAGGGTGCCATTCCGGTGGTTTAGCATCTCACAGGTCATGAGAGTGTAGAAGATGGCAGTGCAGATAAGAGGCACACAAAAGTAAAAGCCAAACAGCCACCAGTCTTTTGCCTCTGTGTAGAACTGGAGAGAGTCAAGCACAGTGATGAACTCTGTTGCATCTGAATTGCATTTATTTCAAGGTTTGCAGTAGTTTGGTCACCTTAGAATTGAGCATCTGTGGGGCTGAAAGCATCTCCACAGCCAATTTTTTACGCAAATCTTTACCCAAAGAGTAATCATCTGAACTAGAAAAGTTCTTTGGTTGAGCAAAGGCGGACTTAATGTTTTTTCATTTGATGTGGATTGCATTTAAATTGAGATTTTTTAGCATCCAAACCAAAATTTGTAAGCAAAGCTGCATGACTGACATTGCTCCTGGCATTGTTCCTGTTAATCAGACTGAAATGACAGATCAGAGGGCGGGGCAGATCACAGACCTGGAAAAAACTAACTTCGGAAGTCCTGCGTGCTGCCCATGTCAAGAACAGCTGATACAACACAGGTTTGTGGTGTGATATTAATTTAGCAAAAGCATCTGCAAATTCAGCTTCAAGATGAATAGGGCAAGATGGCAACGGTATGAAGACCATACTGATGTATATTTCCTGTAGTTGGTCTGGATTAAGGCCAATCTGGGTTCACATCCAAAGCAAACTGCACTAGAATTCATTTGGAAATGGTGCAGTTGTTTGGTCCGCACCAGGACTTGCTTGATTGTATTCACACATGCACAAAACATCTGAACCAACAGGGAAACAAACTCTGATTCATTTACAGAGGACTAAATGTGTCAGGTGTGAATACATCCTAACTCAACTATGTTATGATTTATACCTGAAACTGTATTTAAGTGCTTCTGAAAGTCAAAATTAACCATTATTCACAGTGACATGGTGAAACTGTAAAAATGTCACTTTTGCATTCACTACCCAGAAAACACCATCTGGTTGCTGTTGTTTCAATGTGAAGTGAAGTTTGTGGGAATTTTGCTCCAACGTAGCAAATAAAGCTGGTTCCAATTATGCAGCGAAAAATACAAGCCTGTGGTTCTGCAAAGGTATGATAAATATGCTATCTTCAAAACCGAAAAGATCCGGTCTGGCATTCTCACACAATGGTCGTTCTACTTTATAGCCCCTCTCATAAATCGATCATTATGGGGGAATTTTGCCATCCTAAATCCTGGTACCCCCCACTGCTCAACCACCACCCCATATATCATGCAGGGTGTAGAGAATTCAAAAGTTAAACGAGCAATTAAACTATAATAGATTCTCAGAAGTTGACAAGGTATTGATATCTGGGAGAGATTACAGCAGTTTTGAGTGTGTGGGAAAAGCACATGTGGCTACTTGAGGGCCAAGGCCCCCATAATTGCACTTGGCCTGCAATCAATTATGTGTGTCAGGCATGTAAAAAGGCCACAATCACAAAGAGAGAGAACAAGGAAGAAAAATGACTGTCCAAATCTGAAAGTGAAACTTTACTCAATATGTTGGCTGAATTTGCTAATTTTCCAACACTGAAATATCTTTTATACACATTTTCTTTCTTGTTCTTTTTTTTAATTGCAACAGATAGCAATTTCAGTTGTTTCTTGAACAACCACATAATGTTGGAGATGACTGCTTCAGTGTTGCATTGATGCACTGACATAAAACTTCCAAACACAACCGAGATGCATGTCAGCTGTCCATTATAAAACACTCCAGAAATATCACATCTTTACGATGATGGAGTCATTACTCAACATGTTAGATTTCACATCAAGTAGTTTCAATTCAGGAATGGACTTTCTGTCTCTTCAGTCCAGTGTTCAGTGATGTTTAAGTTCTATTTTCCAAATGTTTAAATATCTACCATTGTACACAAGCGCTTCCCTGTCTTGGCTCTTTAGTTTTGTAAATGGTCAAATAGCAAAGAAAAGATTTCTTGAAATATTGTGCTGTTTCATTCAGAGAGTTTTTCTGTCTAAACGGGCCCATTGTTGAAGTATTTGAACTTACAGGAAGGTTGAAATGTGGTTTACTGAAGTCTGCACTTCAACAACTTAACTTAGTTGGATAAGGTATTCGCTATCTGCATGTTAAGTAAATCAGCTTCAACCTGAAGTGGTCTATAAAAAATGTTTAAATGGTCTATTTTAGTTTCTACCTCAGAGCAGAAACTGTGCCACTGTAAGTGGCTCCATCTGTGACATAAGGTTGTGTAACATAGGAAGCGGTAGAACCCAAATCTGGTGAGTGTGTCCTATTAAGGGAGAAAACTTTGCCCACACATACCTCTGAGTGTATCAAACATTTTAAAATTAAATATATATTTAAATTGAGTTTAATATTTTTGTACTACCAATAATTTGAAATCACTCAAAATCTGTTTTTGTTTGTCTTGTGGACATATTGCTGAGTGCTAATTACACCAAATCTGGATTTTAAAATGTGCAACGAAAGGCACAGACTGGAAGTGGATATGCTTACAAGTTCAGAGTTTACTCTCTGAACTTGGTGTCTCCTAGTGCTTCTTTTCTGTCAGAAAGCTAAATGTCGAGGTGAAACCGCAGTATGAAGAAAATTCCCCTTTTTTACTGCCGCAACAACAAGAACCACAGAGCCTTGGCATAATTTTGAGGTGGGTGGCCTTTTCCCAATCATTAAAGTCTACGCCACTGTCAAGTGCAGTGTACTTTGCTTCCAAGCAGCTTAAGACTAATAGGAGTGTTAAAGACAAGTGTAGAGCATTTATGCCATTTCTGTTTCTTTTTACATCATGTCCAAGAAGCCACATAGTTGTGTAATCTTTTATAAATAGTTCTCAGTGTTTTCTGATAAATCCTTTAGTTTTTTCTTGTTCACTGTCCATTTTCACTGAAGACAAAAATTAAAAGTGCATCAGAAAGTCATAATTACGAGATTTAAAATCATAAAATTTAGATTTTTCAAAACCTATTCACAGGAACAAAAGTAATAATTGCAAGAATAAAAATCATAACTTTGACTTTCAAAGTCATAATTATGAGGTTGAAAGTTGAACAGTTTTTCTTTGGAGGCTTGCGCCAGTATCTCATTATCATGACTTAGAATTTTGTCATTATAAATTTGAAAGTCTAAATTATGACGCTGGATCTCAAAACAGATTTTGTATCTCATAATTGTAATTTTAAATGTCAGAATTTTAACTTTATATAAAATAAATTATGTTGACAGTCAAAATTATGTGTTCTAAAGTCGAGATTGTAATTTTCTACCCCAAAATTATGGCTTTGAATCTCTTATAACCTTGAAAGTCAAAATTATGTCATTGTATATCAAAATTCTGACTTTATAACATGACTTTCATGACTTTGGAAGTCTAAACTATAAAATTATGAGCATTAAAACTCAAAATAATGACTATCTGTTGTGGTTTTATTTTTTTTTATAAAGGAATATAATGGCTTACCCGCATGAAATCGCTTTGTGGATTAAGCATGCAAGTGCGCATTGTGGTGTTGCTGAAGTTGAAGGTGACCATGTCGAAACAAACGGCCTCAGGCACGGCCAGGATGAGCGACAGCACCCAAATGGTCACTATCTCGATGACCGTGAGGAGAGGGATGCCCACTCCCTGCACTCGGCTCCAGGATGCTACGGCTCTGTACCTGTGTGACAGGCAGATGCAAAGTCAGAGTTGCACATGGATAACCGAAAGGTTATTTGTGATAAACTGCTTTTGTTAATTTAGCTGAAAGATATAATTCAGGAACAAGATTGAGCGAAACATAATGGATGGATGAATAGAAATCTATTTTAAATCTGAATACTGGAAATGTAAGGTTAAGATTTAATTTATTTGTGAAAATATCCATGTTAACTGCAAATAATCTCATATTAGTTTTGTTTTCAGTTACTGATTTATGAACAGCAGAAAAAAATGCTTTTTGTTTATTAAATGCAACAGCTAACAAAAGTGACTTCCTGCCTGCCAGCATGCCAAACACAACAAAATGCTCAGTCAGTAGACAATCAGAATTTTAGCAATTAATGAGGCAAGATGATCAATTGTTTATTTTTAATATCTAATATTTATATTTTTGTGAAGCCTCCAAACAGGCTGGCCCATGTTGGCAGCGAGGTCTCTGTGTGTTGGCTTGTTTGCCACGCACTAAATAAATTGTTTGCTTGTTTGTTTCATTAATGGAAACCACTTGTCGAAATGTTTTAGTAAAACCGTGCATCAAGATTTTATGGCAAAAATAATATATTTTTTATGATACATTTGAATTTCCCTGTTGAACAACATGGCAGCATTTATATTTCACTAAGTGGAAATGTATCCACCTTTTCCTCTTCTTGTAGCAGTGAAATGATACAAAGGTGACTAAAATAGATTGTAATATGTACTCAAATAGATTTGCTATGCAGTTCCAGGAACAAATGGGGATGATGTGCTTTTGAATGCAACTGAACAGTTCCTGGACCTTCCTCATAATGGAAGTTATTAAAACTGTCTGGCTGGTTGAACCTCGGAGCCTTTTGGAAAAGGTTGAATCTCTTACAGCATCTGTGAAGCTGGATAGTGCATTAAGTGACATGCCAATGAACAACAGCACTTCAGGAGCATAACTTATTCATTACAAAAATATTTCTGAGGCACTATCAAACTCATTAGCATGCCGGCTATCAATACAGCAAGTAAAGTTCACTTCACAAAGTGCGTATATTGCATAGTAATGCTCCATGTAAAGATGTGCAAAGCCATATTGTGCATAAGCATAGCTTTACAACTAAAAAAGGAGAAAAATACAACCTTTAATTGGAATATATCTACATAGTGTGGAAAAAAAAATCTAGAAAAATGAATTTACCTTATATAAGATAATCAGAATATTATTTTCATTATGAATCCAATTCACTCCTGATGTGTAAATATAATAGACACACTTATGTTGGATGCTAATTGAAATGGGAAAGAGAGGAGAACATGATTTTTTCCTGCAAAACCAAATGTCCAAAATTCCCACTGAAGATGTTTAAAACATTTTAGATGACTAACAAAAAATGTTAGTTTATAATACAGTTTTAGAGCAAAATATTTTATATTTGTTTAAAGTTAATTGCAAAGTGCAAACAAAGAGATGGCGTTTGTAACTCTCCAGTTTTCCAAAATAAACATCATCTACATTTTTCTGGTGCCCTAAGATGTGAACTGAAACAAAGATTGGCAGCTTGGACTCACCAGCCAGTTGTGCTAATTTTGAGAAAACCTCCATCCCTGCATAAAAAAGCTGCAATATTTTTCAAGAAGCTACAACTTTTATTTATTTTCTTATTTGTTCTTACTTTGTTCTGAATTTTGGTTTTGTTGTGTTTCCTCCAGAATTTAATCTCTAAAGCATTGTACACTTCTTTACCACGGGTGCCAAGAGTTTCGGATGATCTTACAAACAATTGCTGCAAGAAGGGTTAACAGGAGCAAAAGGATATTTTGTAATTCAGCAGGACAAACTCATAAGTAGTACTGAGTCAATGGCTTTCCCGAAAGTGATCATCTAGTCTTCCTGTCATTGTTAAGGAATGTTTTCCATGTGGTCTCTTAAATAAATAAGCCAAAAGCAAAAATAAATCTTGAGCAAAGCATTTCTTCTCTGTGTGAAAAAAGGATTAATTACAAGGGGTTGCCAAATAAATCCAATTACTTATAATTTGTTTCCAAAAATCTGGCTTCTATTGCATAAATTCTGAGCAGTAATTAGTAACAAGAACAAAAAAAATAGATATATGTTTCATTTTTACAAATGAGGAGACATCACCATAACAGTTTAACATCAGTATAAAGACATTTGGATTTTTTTTTTCTTAAACTTAATTTATTTTTCACTTTCCCAGCATATGAAACAGATTTCACAACATTAAGGTTAATATTTTTTATATGTTTGTGCTACTGAGGAGTCTGACAGCACTGACCTGTCCACACTGAGAGCACACAAGTTTAGCACTGTGATGCCAACAGAGGCCTTCTGTAGGAAAGGCACCAGCTTGCACAGACACAGGCCAAACCAGTGGTCATCAAAGGGGAAACGGGATGCCAGGAGCTGTGGGGAAGAGTCATTATTTAAACAACGCTATCAGTCAATATCTCAGCAGATATTGACTGATTTGTAAAAAAAAAAAAAAAAAAAAATAAAAAAAAAACTATCAAATATCTGTATGTTATAGAAATGAGAGGATTTGATGTACAAAATGGGCTGAATTTCTCCAGATTTGGACCCAAATAAAAAGCATTTTTGAAAAATAAACATTGTGAAAGGCGTGTACAATTTACCTCATGGCACTAAATAAGAGCAGATAAATTAATTTTGCCATAGCTCCATGTGTCACTCCGAGACATAAAGACTGTATGCGTCTCCAAGCTGTCAATTAACGACAAGCTGAATTGAGAATAAGCCTAGCTCTATTGCCATCTTGGGATGTTTTCACACTGGCTAGTCTAGTAGACTCAGTTTGATTGTGGACCAACCCTCAAACCCTTGTAAAACCAGTTCCTCCATCTCCTGTGATGGAGTTGCACCAAAAACCTTTGAAGGAAACGACACAAAACCCTCTGAAGAAGACTTCAACTTCCTCCTTCACAAAAAGTAAATAAAACTGGAGTGACGTCAGACTTGGCGGATTTCTCTTTTGTCAACGGTAAAAGACCACAAGCCATTTCTTTTATGGGTTGTATTTACCCAGAATTCCCCTGGTCTACAGTCCACTTCCTGCTCTTGGAGCGATCTCCGGTCTGCTTGCGTTCACATATGCAGTTAGGTGGTCCAGAGTTCACTTTTTAGACCCACATTTGTTAAATTTTGCATTCACACTTCCCCAAACAAATCAGAATTTCTAGTCAAAAGAACTATAGTTGGATTAAAGTGCAATAAACTGGGCATATTTTTGATGTGTAGTCATAAAATCTATAGCAGTGGATCCAATCTCAACTTGAACTTTTTCACACTTTGCCATTCTTCAACCATAAATATCTATACATTTTTATAGTTGTATGCACAACGCAGTGCATTATTGTGAAGGGGAACTTAATGGTTTTCAAAATTGTAATTGTAATCATCTAATTGCATTCATTGTAACTAGATCTTTATACTCTGATCCCTCCTAAAAAGATTCAGGGCAATCAACTGCCTTCAGAAATCCAATATTAACTAAAATTACATTCAAATGGATTGTAGTTTGTAGGAGTGGCATAAAAGAAGCAAGAA
Source organism: Poeciliopsis occidentalis (assembly GCA_010883035.1). NCBI lineage: Eukaryota > Metazoa > Chordata > Actinopteri > Cyprinodontiformes > Poeciliidae > Poeciliopsis > Poeciliopsis occidentalis. The sequence goes on along the minus strand of SZYC01004148.1, from coordinate 2,548,677 downwards.
TGGAACTACAGAGCTTGTTGGGAAAAAAAGGTGTCTGGAAGTCAAACTGGCCAAACTGACATCTAAAGTTCAACTATAGGCATCTGAATTCTGTCCCATGTGTCACTGAAGTTTATATTCTAATCAAGGACATCTTCATAGAAACTTTAGCTTTGTTCTTTTCAGGTACTTTCTTCCCTTCAGCATGAAAACAAAGGAAGAGTTTTCGGAAACGGTGTCCTTATCCCTAGGAAGAAGGGGCAGGGGGGTTTCAACCTTGTGGACGTGGCTCACTCATTGTTTGTGCGCAGACTGCTCCCCCATACGATTTTTTTGTTTCCTCTTTGCACATGTGTTGCTCAGACAACAAAGTCACTGTGCCCCTCAGAGTCCCAAGTTAATTTTAACCAGGTGGCTTTCCTGACTTCTCTCTGTGCAAAATTACGTTCTTTTAATGTGGCTGCACAGAAATCTGTGTGACTGATCCCTCAATCTTGCCATCGCTCTTTATTACTACACAAAGCTTGACAGTGTTTACTGGCATAAATCGAGTTAGGCCGAAAAGAGCCTGCAATTGTTTAGCACATAGGTCACGCAATGTTTCAAATTTTCAAGTGGTTGTCAAAGTAAACAACAGGGCTGTGACTCACTTGAAACCACAAAGAAACCTTTCTAAATAAAAAACTGATTTGATCTGCTACTCTCATGAAAATTCTTAGCAACTAATAAATCAGCGCCTTTAAATGACTGAAGTTTGTTATGTGGTAAATACTTTACACAAACACAGGAATGAAAAGAAACTACAGTCTGAACAAACTGAAATCTCCACATAATTTATGTGCCATGTGTTTGTGTCAGTCAATATGGACTGACAAAACAAGATGCAACAATCTAGTCTACAACACTAGATTTCTGTCTTCTGCTTTGTTTCAGATCACCAAAAAGTACAAAAATACAAGATGTAAAAAAGAGCATGGTCATAAAAGTAATTGGTCTCTAAACCTAATAACTGGTTGTTGTCCACTTTTTGGAGAATTCAGCCACAGATGAGGGTTTTAAAGCAATAATATTTTATCTAAGGTAACACTAACACTACACCTCCCAACAATCTTCACATTAACCTCATCAATCCATAAAATATTTCCCCATGTCTTTGGCATTATTAAGATGTTTTAAAGGAAAATGTGAGGCAGATCTTTGTGCTGTTGTTGATTAGCAGAGGTTTTAGCCGTGAAGCCTTTTTCTGCCTCTTTCTTCTTGTTACATCACAATGATCATGGTAGTGAAACCTGCAGTGCTTTAGATTTTCTTGGTTTCTTTAGTGATCTCCTGAATAAGTGACTTAAGTATTTTTGAAGTTATTTTGGCAGGTTTACTGCTGTTTCACATGGATATTGGCTCTCACTTTGGTTTCTTAGAGATCCAAAGCTTAATTATTTTTTGAGCCTTTAAAACCAGATGAGTGTAAACGACTTTAATAAATATGCTTGAAGTTCTTTGGACTGAGGCATGATGTCAATATTTGAAATCTTTTAGCCTACTCCAGGCAGTAAGATAGGTTCTGTTTTGTGACTTTTTGATTTTAAAGGCTAGGTTGTAGCATTGCTGGTGAAACTGAACCAAATATTTTGGCTCATATCAGTTAATTTCTAAGTCAAACATAGGTCCAGCTTAGGTTACCTATCTTTTTGGTAAAAAAAACTTTTGTATTTCTTCAGGTTAGTTCTGTCTGATTTGTTTGAATATCTGAAATATTAGAGGTTATCTATTTCACTTTCTTGAACAAGTTAGGTTAAGTTTATGGGCTCTGGCATTTTTTCACATAAAATCATTCTTTGATTATGAGATTTTTGTCTGACCAATTCTGTGTCCTTTGTTGTTATAGGATCTCTTGTCACTTTAAATCCAAATTAATTGCTGCTTCCTAACTCAACTTTACACCTGAAATAGTAAAGGGGTGTAAACAGATGTACAATTAAGCAATCATACATCTTTGAAAAGCACGAGTAAAGCATTCTGCACAATCATCAACAATTCTCCATAGTTTCTTCATGGTAATTTTACGACAAAATACTTTTTCAGCAACCATTGTACAGCGTTAAAACCAGCTGATAAGGTCCTGGAGCTTTTCTTGGGTAATGGCACAGTGTCACTCAAAAATTGGGAAATACATGAAACAAATAATTTTTCAGACACCACAAAAATTTAACTTACTGTTTTTAGAAGCAATGGAAGTGGACTGCAAATTTTGCTGAATAAGTTCTCTATAAGAACCAAAATAAAATAAAAAAATGTGTAACAGCTGAAAATACTTTTTACGGTTCTGCAAGTGAAGAATTAACATAAATCTTTGTCTGATAGTTAAGTAAAAGACAAGAGGCATGCCTGACTCCAGCCTGACTCTTGTGTTTATTTAAAACAGTCATATCCGTTCTCCTATCATCATTTATCTGACTTCATGAAACAGATAACGACCCTCGGACTGATTACGCTTTCCCGTCTCCCTTAAACCGCCTCCCCCACCTTTTCCCGTCTGTAATATTCCTGTTTTATCTGAGCAAGTCTCCCTCATTGTTGCTGCTTTTCATCATATCAACAGTGTGCAACCTGTCACTCAGCAGTCTGGCTATGAAGATAAAGTTAAGAACAGACATAAACACACAAGCAAGGGGAGTGAGATTGCTACCTTGTATGCATTGATCGGTATGTCAATGAAAATGTAGATAAGGTCGCCCAGGGCAAGGCTGGCGATGAGGGCGTTGGGCCCGTTCCTCATGCACTTATGCTGGTATATAATCCTCAGGAGGGTGGCATTTCCGACCAGGCCAACCACAAAGACGATAACTGAAATGACGGTGTTTATGTACTTAAAATAGTTGCTAATTGAGGGATATGCAAGGCACTTTGGAGGTGACACTGGTCTCTTCAAGACTGTGTTATTAGCAGAGCTAGATCCCAAAGCTTGCACCCGAGCTCCCGGGACAAATGGAGGCAGATCTGGACTGGCAGTGCTGTGTAGACCTGGGGACTGGAGGGTGGAGTGGATGACTGGCAGAGAGTCCTCGGCTTCCGCTTCCTTTATCTGGCACATTCCTCTGGCTGCCAAACAGGCCATTAGCATGAGCATATGCCGGGCTGCGGTCCCCATTATCAAATACATCAAGCTCTTTGATTTCACTGACTGGAAGACTGCCTCAATATGTCACTGCTGGAATGAAAAGAAACAAGAACAACAGGTTATATTTTTGACTAAAACTAAAGACTAAAAACTAAGTAATTAGAAATTTAAGGCGCAAACCCGTTTTTTTTTTAATTACTTTTTCACAATGTGTCAACACAAACGTTATTGTATTTAATAATGAGTTTAAGTCAAAGACTAACACAAAGTCCTACACTGTGGAATGATTTAGTGATATAGCTTAAAAATGAAACCTTCTTTTTTTCCCCAGCTTTGATTTGCGAATTTAATTTTTCAGAAACAGTAAATTTGATTAATTGATTAAATAAATTGATCTTCTTGTCCTTTAATGTGGTAAAGGACACATATCTTTCAAATCTTCTTTTACAGATCAACTAGTTTTCTTCCAGAATCATCCTGTATTTAGCACCTCCCACTTACAACCAGCTTCCACAACCTTAGTAAAAAAAGCATCCCCACAGCATGATACTGCCACCACTATGTTTTTCTATGAGAGTAGTATAATCATTTTTATTTCAGTGAATGTTTTCTACCACATATAGAGTTGGACAGATTTTTTTGTTGTTTCTTTTTAAGTTAAGCCTCTCTTCTGCAGAAGGCCAAAGCTTCTCCAGTAAACCAACTCTTTCTCGGCTGCTTCTCTTATTAACGCAAATTTTACCCAACCTCTCAGCTTAAATGAATAGCACCACCTTAGCTTTGCAGGTGTGCCATTTCTCCACATTTTAAATTAGGGTTTGAAATGCATTTCCTGAGAAGTTAAAAGTCTGTGATATCATTCACAATCAATTATAACATAACCCTGGAAAAATCCAGGGCCAGTGTGTTTCTTCATCTTTGACACAGTTTGATCACTAATGTTCTTGAACAAACCTCCCAGGCCTTCATCAGACAGATGTTTGGATATTACCCAACAGTAATGCACAAATGCTCTGGATTTGATTTAGTTGCAGGACAGTAAATGGGGCAACTCTTAAGATTTCTTTGTTAAACTTTTTGAAAGTCATGACAATTTCCTACCACTTAGCAATTATGCACTGCTTCCTGTTGGTATATCAGTAAAAATCATTTAAAAATGTATGGAACTTTGATGTAAAAAGACAAAAGTTAAGAAGGTTTGAGAGCTATAAATACTAATTTAGAATACATTTTGAAACGTTATTGTCTCAATCAGGAGCTTTCATGAAGATTAACGTATTTAAGACTTCAAACAGGGGCTCACATATGGGAGACGTCACGTATAGTTATACTCAGACTTTCCATATAAGACATCAACAGAGAGTAATGAGGACATAATTTTGCGCTCTCTCATTTCTGTATGAAAATTCAGTTCAGTCTGTTATGTTGTCCTGTTTGGATGGATGTCCATTTTCTCGGGTTTGGACTTTTCAATTCTCACTGCTCCACATTCTCCCTCTGTTTTTGATTTTAAAAGCTTTAAACATATGGTTATGACTTTGTTTAAACAAATAAATGTAAGCTGAGCAACAAAAGTATTGAGGTTCAAATTCAAAGCAGGCTAAATTACAAAGGGAAAAACAACACATTCAACTTCCTCTTGGATTACGCTCCTTTTCACCAAAGAAAAAATGGAGTCAACAAATTTCCTGAAAAATACAGAACGGTTAATTACACCATGCTGTTAGTAAAGACTTGTTAAAGTTTCAAACTCTTAGATCCACACCGAAGCCCATTTCATCATGTCACGGTGCAGGCAAGTCTTATAGCCCGGAGTTCTTCCTGTTCAAAGTCCCTGCTGTCACCAAGTACACAAAGAACTATTTAGCAGCCAGCCCTTCAAGTAGCATCACAGTTTAGCATCAGCATGACACTGCTGGGATCTGTGACAGCACGCAAACTGATCCATGCATAAATAATAAATACGTTTGGTTTTCACCTACCGCTTCTAAAATGCCTGCCTGGCCCCCTTGGAAACCGTCAGGCAAACTTTCAGCTGAAGCCCCCAGACATCTGTATCACATCATATGAGTAATTAACGCACTATCAAAGCTGCGCCGTATCCCACTTGGTTTGAGCAATGCACCCGTCTGCTCTGAGATGCCTTCACATTATGGCTCAGAGTTTCCTGTGGAGAGTTTGCAGTATGTCTAAGTGTGTGTGTAACACTGTGCATATGCGTGTGTGTGTGTGTGTGTGTGTGAGAGAGCACCAGCAAGACACTTTGACTGGGTGGGATAGTAGTCTCCACCTCCCTTTGGTAACAGACTGGGCCCCCTTTGGAAACATCACCCTCCTTTCCCCTTTTTCTCAGAGGCACCGCCTGCTGACAGTCATATCCAACAGCAGCAACACACACGCGCACACACACCCCCATACACACACACACACACCCACACACACACACACACACACACACACACACACCCACACACACACACACACACACACACACCGATATAGGGGGGCATTTGGGAGCCCAGTGCTCCACTACTGTGCCCCCTTCCTTAAATCCCTTGTACCTCCCCAGAAAGCCCACCTCCTCAGTCACATCTATGAGTTGCATACATTACACGCCACTGTTTCCTCACACAAAGAGCTGCAAAGGTCAGACTTTCAGAAAAGGAGCCTTTTAGTTGATGTTTGCTTCATTTGAGAGGGGAAATAAAAATGCAACAAAAAAGCAAAAGCTCACAATCGGTCAGTCTTCACTTTTACACGCTCTATGTGTGGCCAAATTACAACACCAGTTTACGCAGCTTCATCGAATTTCTAACAAACAAAAACAAACCAAAGTAAACAGAAGAACATGTCAAACAAAGCCAAACAAATCCCAAACAGAGAGCGCGATCTCCCTGAGATGACGAGATCCGTGAAGGAAAAAAAAGATCTAAATGTCAAGTACTCTTACATCAGCGAGCGTTATGGATTTCAAAATGGACCATCTAAGTTGATGGGAGCTGAGAGTAGGAAGCAGGCTTTCAGATTCACTACAATGTGTCTTTTACTTTGCTGATGCAGCAAAATGCTGGATGAGTGGAGCCATTGATTTAAAATTAAAACACTTGTCAGGATTTACTATTCGTTTGTACATTTTTCAAATCCTCTTCAGAATTAAGTTATTAATTTTTAAATCAACATATTTGTCTAAATGTACTCTCTCTTATTTCTGGAAGCAGTAAAATACAATAAAGCTCATCTTTAATTCCAAATATTTCACACTGAAAACTAGGAAACAAGTGAAACACAACCGTGACACTAGGGGCAGTAGACAGGATGGCCAAGAAAGTAGCATCATGATAAAAAACACAATAATTTATTATTGTGGTAAAGCTTTTCTTTTTCAAGTCTGTCTCTAATTGTAATAGAACACAACAATGCAGCAAAGCCTTTACTCAGAGCCTTTCCAAATGAGGTGTGATAAAAATGTAATATTTATCATTGACCAAACACACATATGATGAAAGAGAAATGTAAAAGAAAGGAAGAAACACAACCAAACATAAGCTGACACACTGCAAATGGCTGAGGTTCTTCAAATTGTTAAGAAAACATAAGCTGCAATTTCTTCTCTTATTAGCTAATTTCTTTATCTATTTTAAAAAAAAATTAATTATGACTATTTTTCACACTTTAAAATGCTAAGTGTCACTGTGGACTATGCTATGTAATCTAGTCAAGTCATGATTTGTATTGCACATTTCAGCAACAAGACAGTTTAAAGTGCTTTAAACAAACAAACAAAAACTACAAAAAAATAAGCATTTCTTTTTGTTAAATTCTATCATCACAATCATCAAAAAACATGCATCAAATTGAATCAATGTTCCAGTCATTATGACTCAAAGTGTGCAAAGTTCTAGACTGGTGGGTTTTTAGTCTTAATTTTAACAAACTTACTTTTGGAATTCAGATAAAACACACAAAAATGTATTTATCATGAACACAAATTCTTCATAAAGTTTTTTTTATATCTAGTGTCATGCTTAAAATTAACTTTCAAGATTTTGAAGTGGTCTGTTTGAGGAGCAGCTTTCTCTGTTTTTTTTTTTTTTAATATTTTATTTTGCAACTCTAAAATCCTGCTTTGTCTTAACTTGAAAAAAATGAGGCACATTTTTGGAAAAAGTCCTTCATGTTCAAATAGTAATTGTGTGAATGACTGATGATGCATATTAGAATTTAACCCTAATACACATAAATGCCTTCAAGTGATGAAGTTCAACTCCCCTACCATAGCAGCCACTCCAAGCATTCAGCAGACCGAAGTGAGTTATTCTCCACAGCAGCAGCACTTATGTGTGGTATATTTACGTTGTGATGCTCATGCCAAAAAAATTTGTTGTTGTCAATAAAATCTGTGGCAGACTGATTTAGATGGAGATTCCATTGCAAAAACTACTTCATGAAATGCATAGAAGGTCTATTAAGTTGCATAATTCAATACATTCTGTTTGATAATTATTCTTTTATGAAGCATTTTATAGTTTCTTTCATAATAAATAGAAAATTGTTGCACATTGGTTAATATGAGAGTAGTTTACCTTCAAGGTAATTAGGTTGAGATAATTAGGTAATGCCTATATTTACTACTATTTGAAATTAAAGGAATCATGTTTTCTTTAATTGTAGTCATGAATATCTCAAAGCCTTTGAATTAGTTATGGTCAGCAGTTGTAAATATTTTATTTATTGGAACGTAATATGCTGACAATTTAACCCTAGTTTTTTTTCTGTTGTTTTCTTTCCTTTTTATTTTTTCCCAAAAGTCCTCTGAATGCTGGCAGCTTCTGTGACATTTTAACTTTTGAGGGGGTGTCGGGGGTTGGAAAAGTCTTTGTTAGTTAATCCATTAATATATAAATGATGAAACCTTTACCTGCTCCCAGTTGCTTTGGCTTTCATGTTGTTGTTGTGTTGTTGTTTGGATCGTAATCAGGTATTAATGCCATTCTGTCTGAACTCAAAGATGGCAGGCTGCCTGGTAATTCATATGCTTGTTCTCTGATGGCATCTGTCGAAGTGTGCTCTCTGCATATTGGTACATACCCTATGGGAAATTTCAATCCAGCCCCAGACTGAGTAGGATGTAAGCAATTTTATAACTGGGACACTTGCGCAAAAACAGAAAGAACAGAGCGGGGAGCGACTCAGTGAGGAGAAGAAGAGATGGAGAGGGAGGCTCAGAGAAAGAGTTTGAGGCCAATCCTACTGTGACAAGAAGCAGTGACAGAGTGAAGAGGGCTCAGTTTACTGCCTGGATTCATTAATTTGTGACATATGGTTCACACAAACAAAAAGTTACAGCACAGACAAAAACAGAAACTGGGAGTCTTCATGAACCATTTTCCCTCATGTTCTGATTACTGCAAGCACTTCATTTTAAAATGAAATATTAAAGAGAAAATTAACAGATTAATTAGAAAAGAAGTTCATTCTTGACAACGATGAGATAATGTAGTTGTAAGTGACGAAATGAGCCTTTGCATAGGATTGTCCTCCTATCTGAAACTTTTTACAAAAGGCCTGAAACATTTAAAAAAGAAAATTGGCCATAAATTAAAGGAAGTAAAAAATGCTCAACATGACTCCCAAAACGACCTATGTGGTTAGTTTGGGATGAACACAAGTCATAAATGGTTGTTTATTTTTCAGTTCTTTATAGTGAGTCTTTTCCTCTAAATGTTTATTGTGACTTTATTACAAAATGTGTCCATAGAATATCGAACACTTTCAATTGCTTGATACAGAACTCCAGAATTTTAAGCACCCATCCAAACTCTGTCTGTCTGAATGTGTTTTTTCTGTATAGACATTTTAAATAAACGTAGTATGTATTTTTTAGTGACCTCCCACCAGTAAAAGGGCTGCAGTGCAAACTATATGCCACTGAAATGTTTTGCACTTAAGGATATTCAACTTCTGTTTCATATCTCAGCTGCATACCAAGCATCAACCTCCTACAATTCCTAAACACAAGTCGGTATAACTGATTACTCAGTTTTATCAACATCAGCTATTCCATCTTATATCAGGCAGGAGCCAAGTCTGGGCGTAAGCATTGTAATGTGCAAGGGACCTCTAAGAAAAAATGGATAATTGGCTTATAAAAGATGATTTCTGTTGAAGGGATATTTTAAAATATATGAATGGAAGCATATGAATTATCAGGCAGCCTATTATCCTAGAGTTGCACGACCTTTGGAGCAGCTCTGTTGTGTTGTGTTTTTCTTTTTTTTCATGAATGTCATCACCAGGATATTTTAATGTTTCCAGCATAGTTTGCGTGAGCCGGACAGTCTCGCATCAAATCTGTTTTTTACAGATGCCAACCTTTCTGTGGAAAGTGGGAGGTCAGTTTCAAGCCCAATTGTCTGTGTACATCACACTTATAAATGAGACCCGTGGAGCTTGAAGCACATATCCAAACTCATGCCATTCAGGTCCAATACTCTGTGTATTGGAGCTAATATCTCTGCAGTTAGTGTAACCCGTTTCAGAGGAGTCAGTGGAGGTTATTAAGCTTTCAAATTTATGGCTGTGACACACTCTCACACCTTCTCTGGAGAGAGCATAGTTAATATAAGCCAAACTGACTTTTGAAAACATACAGGGCTATAATTCCCAAAACTATTACTAAATCATATGTGTCTGCTGTTCTCTCACAAGCAGGTACTGTTTGTGAGAGAACAAATTCCTAGTTCTGATCCTAGTTCTGATATGGCTCTCATCAGACAGACCCTGAAAGCTCTGATAGGCAGCAGTACGCTCGGTTCATCTCATTTAGCTTTACACAACTCCAAAGTTCACAAGTGCATGCTCAAAATGTCTCAAAATATCTCCATATCAGTGAGACCAGAAAAAGCTGTTTTGGAGGGTGGAACAAAGTTATCTTCATTGACTTTTATTGCCTAACAAATCTTTCATTTCTCTTATGTTCTTAATGTCATTTTTCAAATCTCTCAGGAATAAAACATACACTTGACTCATTCTGTGATCAACACTTTTCAGCTTTTTCCTCAGATGGACTGGCCTTTTAAAAACATCTGTGGGCAATCTGAACATAGCATGCTACTTGTAAACACAGCTGTGAAGGCCAAGCGGCCAAGACCAAAGATAACAAACATCAGTCAAGAAAGACTGAAGAGATTTCCACAATGAAACTCCAGATGTTGCTCAGTCACCTGATAGCGACATAAGATCATATATTTCAGCACAGTTTCATGCACTAAAATAAAAAAGCTATGGGGATTTAGCCTACATTCAGAATTGTATGAGTTTTTCTATATCATGTACAAAAAGGTAAAGGAAAATTTGCTTTTATTCTTTTTCTATTTTCAGGTTAGTCTACACCTACCTTGTGTCTTGTTCCATATCTGTCTGCAGCTAGCCATCAGATCCAGTTGCTATTTTGGTTGGAAGAGATTTGTACCTTATTCTCCTCCCCTCTCTTCAGAACACTTAATCCCTCCACTTATTTCCCTTGATTGCTAGCGGTGTTGTTGTTGCTTGACATTGGGCACTGAGCCCATTTGGATTGGATTGTTTTTGTGCCTCAAGAAAGGGAACCACTGAAGAAAATGCTTTTTATGTCTGTAGTAAATAAAAAAAGATTCAAAAACCAGTATTTTCTGTGAAAAAGTATGTGGTAAGATAAAAAAAAGGCTTAATTGATTTTGTCTTACCAAGTTGCTGCATATCTGAGCAGAGATAGAAATCTTAACTTCTTGACATGTTGCGCTGTTCAGCTGGAAAACAATGCACTGCTGTAGGAACAGTATTCATCAATATCAAGGGATGCCAAAGTTTAAAACAGCCAATTTTTCTGTTGTGTTCTTTCCATGATTGCGCAAAATCTTTCTCAGATAATGAGATTTCACTTTGCTCTTTTTCTGCCCATTATTAGCTCCTTTCAGAATGAGCTGTTTTAAGGCTTCTTGTCACTTTAATTAAAAATAAGCAGTTTAACACAAAACACTTGTCTTTTCCAGCAGCGACTTTAAACCAGCTGACCAAACATACACAAGCACTGCTTGCGATGCCAGGTGACATACGAGGCTAAGCTGGGGTTGCTAGTTTAGCTAAGGGGGTTGTGCCACACTACACAGGTAATGTGTAGTGTTGCTAATTACCTGGCACACTAAAGATAATGAACCAGTGTAGATTGTCATTTAATAATCTAGATACGTTTTTGAAATGGCTCACTTTTCAGGCACCAAAACACATTAACTTACAGCCAAAAATGGCTTGGACTGCCTACTTGACCATTTCTGCTGTGACCAAAAAATATAAGCTGAACAAGAAGTCATATTTTTGAGTTTTAAAGTCATAAACACAAGACACTGAAGCACAGCAAAAACAGCTTGACTTTCTATTTCTTTGAAACTCAAAATTACTTTTATTCTCAAAATTGACTTTTATTTTCAAAATAATAACCTTCATCCTTAAAATTAGGCTGTTTACTATAATTGACTTTATAACTCGAAATTGACTTTTATCTCATAATTATTACTTTGAAACTCAAAAACTGGAAACTTTAAAACTTAAAAATTGAGACTTATTCTCTTATTTATGCACAGGCCCATTCATTTGATCCATTTTCTATTGTCTATTGTACCCTAAGAATAGAAGCTGCATAATAATTATGCACACCTTGATATAGGGTGCTGGTCTCCTTAGGCCACATCCTCTCTCATCACAGCATTTCTATGTTTAAATCCATTAAGAATTCAAGTTTATCCAGCTTTGAGTTAGAAAATATGGCCAAAATAATCGCTTGCTTCCCAGTGTTCATACAGTATACATGTCATTCAACTCAGATAAAAAGTAGCCCATGTGTCATCACATCCCGTTAGAGGGAACAATAATAGTAACATCAATTTGTGTATGGTGCCTGCAGCTGTTATGCATATCTAAACCCAAATAAAAGTATAATCTGCCCTTTATGCTTGTGGCTATTACAAACTCCAAGCAGAAAAGCTTGGAGTGCTTTTAGTAATAGCAGTGAGGATATTGATTAAAGTGAAACAGGAAACTTTGTTGTGGTTAATAAGAGTGTGCTGAGCTAAGAGTAACTGATAAGAACAATACCAATGTCTATTTTTCTATCAGAATAATGTAATCGTAACAATTTTGTTTTCAGCATGAATTGAGTTGAATTTGGCATGTTAGACTCTATCAACCTCAGTTAGTATATTAAATTTAAAAGTTTGCTTTTTTAAACTCGAAGGGTTACCCGAACAGTCATTTTACTCAAAAATGAACATTACAGCACAACTTACTGTTGCAAAGTTGCAAACATTGTGACAAGACTTCCAAAACAATGTTTGTTAGAGAGACGGAATCAGAGATTTTCACCACAACACAATACTTTTTTGTTGTTGTTGTTGAAAACCAAACACAGTACATAATATGTTCCAATGCTTCATGACAACAGTCAAGCAGAATTGTTGGTCTGAAGATTTTCTCATAATTTAGTTTCTATGCTCCTCTGCTCTGGAACAAACTGTTTTGTTTTGTATCAAACAATTTGAATAATTAACTGTTTGATGCATTTCTTTTTTATGCCTTTATTGTCTGCGTTTTAAACACAATGATTTTATGCTGATGCTTTATCTGCTTTCAATCCTTTTTACTTAATGTCCTGTAAAACATCTTGGATTGCCTTATGTATAACTTGTTCTTTGTAAATAAACACACCTTGTCTTTATATTCTGCCAAAGAACCTGAATACTGTGCAGTCAGTGAGTCGAGTATGAAATTGTAAAAGACTGGAACAAACTGGGACATTGACTCCAAAAGCAAATCTAATTTTCAAGAGGGACCTGGGCAGAAATCTGCAATACACAGCAACCTGGTTACAAAATAAAACTAATGAATGCATATGCACAAGTGTAAAACAATAGAAAACAATTATTAACTGTAGGTTCAGATTTTTAAAAGAAGGATTTTTGGCAGCTTTTTGGTCCAAAACATTCAGGTTTGTGGTAGTAAGAAGATGTCTGGAAAACTGGATAAACTGAAGCACAGTGGATCCCAGCATATTCATAGATTCACCCATTTGTGTGTCTTTCTGTAAAATTGTGTCTAGGGAATATGAAATAACGGTGCATAATAAAACTTCACACACTATTGGCTGGTGCTTTCAAAAAAGCCAATTCATTAGCACAGCTAATTTTTGATGCAGATTGGCTGTAGTCTCAAGAGCAGAGAGGGGTAAGACGGAAGATATTAAATTCTGCGGCAGTGCCAAGACGGTTTCCACTGTGTGCATTAATGCTTATTTATGTATATGTGGTGTTTAAACTATTAAAATATGCAGTTGTAAGGATTTTTACATTGGGGCTCTGAGCTATTTAAGTATTTTAGCAATGGTTGCGATCCCTAACCTCCATGAATACGAGGAGTCCACTGTAAAGCCTGTAAGGCAAACATTCCTCAAAATTTATGTAAGAGAGTGAGGGAGCCAGATAGAAAATGACAAGTTCAAGTTATTGATGCTTAAAGAGTTCAAAGAATGACATAATCAAATGACGTAGGTAGCTTTTCCAGTGACACCGGCACGAATGGAAACTTTCCTTTTTGAATTAAATCTGCCATGATGGCACGTTCTGTTGATGACCAACTAAATGACCCACAGTGTTGTAATATGTTAGTTTTTTTTTCTCTTTACTGATTTACTTCAAGTCAAATATAACAATATTTGATTTCAGTAACTTGCTCAAAGTGGATCTGATGACACTAAGCTACATCAGTTTTTAAGTAGCAGGGTTTATGTTATGATAAATAACAGGAATAAAAAACACAGAACTGTATTTCAAACTTAATAAGACTCATAATGTTCCCAAAGTCTTTCTGAAGTTCACCCGCAGGTATTTAATATGATTTTTCATCTTCAATTTATTGCTTTTTAATCGAGTTCATAGTTGTTTCCCTGCATCATTTGACACTTTATGCAAACTCCTGATTTTTACTCCTTCAGCAGATTGGGGAGCAACTCCTTGATTTGTGGTGTTCTCCCTCGAGTGTAGGAGTCAGAGACAGAGAGAGGGGGAGTCAAAGGTTAGGAAGGGAGAAGATTGACACCATCTGGCTCTGATTATGTCTCTGAAAAGAGAGATTTCATCCGCAGTGTTGCCTGAATGTCTGAAACGTTCTTCTGAAACGTCATACGTAATATAAACATGCACAGAAAGCCTCTTCACTTAGTCCTTCTCACTACACTGTTTCTAAAGCATCCATCAGTTAGTGACCAAAATCTTAAATGTTGCAGAGTGATGGGCTCATATCCAAAAGAACCAATCACACTGATTAGCTGTGATTGCACATATGCATAGGTAAGCTCACTAAAATCAATTAGCCTGAAGCACAAAACTGACCTTTGACTTTTATAATGGGAACCTTAAAAGGCCCTCAGGGTCAAAGGATACTCAGAGGCCCACCTGTGCGGACAATTAAAAACAGGAAGCTTGTTTTCAAACTGAGACAGAAAAGCAAAGAGCTCATCGTAACACATCTAACAGGCAGCTTTGAGATGTTTGGAACATGTTATTTTTATACATGTTCCTCTTTTGATTCATTTAACAAGTACAAATTGAGGGGAGCTTAAATGGACAAATAAAAAGCTTTTGAAAATCTTTCAAGATCAAATTTGAATGTTCAAAATGCGAGTTTTCGCAAATATTTCATTTTATACGCCGGATTTTATGCTAAATTTGTTTAAACTTCTTTTTGGATGTTTTTTCCACCTGCATAATTTAGGTGTAGTTTATGCATAAGTAGTTGGTAAATAGATTATTTGTTTGGCATATTGTTCATGCAGCAGGGAGATGTGGTGATTAGAAGCTTGTGGATTTAATGAAAAATTAAGAAAGACTTACAAAAAGAAATCATGTGAGCACACGGAGCCATGGGATAACAAAAAACCCCGTAGAGAACAAACAAAAGCACAAGACGCGTGACCAGGGGAAGAGGACCAAACAGGAAGTAGACATAAAGAACGTGATTAAACTAAAGTTACAAAGAATAGACACAAGAAATAAACTGGAATACAAAGCTGATCTAATCAAAGTGAAAAAAAAAAGGGATATAGAATGATTACAAAACTGGAATCAATAAATCAAACTCAAAAACAACCCAAGATCCTCACATTCTTAGTCTGAGTGACAAATACTACCAGAACCTATAGAAAGTGTTCAGGAAAGTGATTCTGTTTTGCTCATTGGTTTTCTACTTATTCCGACATTACCCATCCCTCCCTTATTTTAAAGTATGTAAGATGGTTGTTGCATTTATCACTGTGGAAAATGTAAAAATATATTTCTTATTTGATTTCTATCACCCTAAAAAGGCTCATTAGATTCAGAATCTCCCAAGTTAGGATGAGCCTCTTTGTCAGGTAAACCTGTCTCATCTTCATTGTTTTCTTACATCAAATTATATGTAAATGCTTCATTGTGATGTTTTCTTTCACTGTAGATAGTTTTTTTATTCTGCAAAACATCTCGAGTTACACTGTTTATAAATATTATTACGGAAATAAGCTTGCTTTGATTTATTGTTGATTTTTATCTTTTTAGATTAAAACTCATGCAGTTATTCCCATCAAGCGGTGGTTGATCATCAAAGCATGGGAACTTGGCTTCGCCCGGGTTGAGCTACTGAGACACAGAATGTTTGGAGATTTGGGTAATTAAGAGCAGAAGTTGCACTTACATGATACAACATTTATTTTACTGGGTGGGCTTCTCTGAGAAGTTTGCTGAGGTCTGTTGATTAGAAAAACATCTGAGAAAACAAACACTAAACTAAATTGGATTGTTTTTAAAGCAGTTGGGTATATTAGACCAGATATCTTCTCAAAATACAATTTCCTACAATATTTTAAACCATCAAACTCTAAAAATAGTTTTCCTATAAAAAGAGTAAAAAATAAAAACATATCAATAAATGAGTATTTACAACAGGTCTTAGAATTGTTCAACAGTAAGTATTTCAGAAAACAAGTGATTTACAAAGGGTTAACAGGTCCTGTGCCCAAAACAGTGTTCCAAAAAATAATGAGTGGACATCACCATCTTTGTCAGCTTCATTTCCTGAGCTTGTTTACACAGAATGTTCCAGCTGAAGTCACGGCTGCTGTGATTATCAGAAATGTTCGTTCAAAAAATGTCAGATAACAATTTAGAGTTCATATGTGACGGTGCCAAGACAAGCCAAGAGCGAAATGGATTGTTTCATTGGTTCCACAGCTAAAGTTCGTTTAGCATATGCACAGAGATGTGTATGCAACTCTGCCAAAACTGTGGTAAACTTGGAGCGAAACAAGCACAAACGGTACATGTTTGGATTAAAAAGGCTGAAACCCATTTTCTTAGATGAGCACGTTCATCCTGCTGCATATTTCCACGGGTAGATTTCTTTCTATTCATCAACTCAACAAATTAAGTACCGTAATTTGATTCAGAATACAAATTGAACTGACCTGTAAGCAATCTGGGGCTGTACAGGCTCGTGTATCATCTGCTGCAATGTGAATGCTGTCCATTTTATACAGGAGTGCAAGTTAGTATTTGCACATGGGGAGTGTTTACCTATAAATACAAGCTCAAGTGAAGCTGTCTGAGTGTCCGTCTGTCACAAATTGTGTGTTTCTGTGTGCACGTCTGTGATTCACAACAGCAGAATGAACAAACTGGGCCTGTCCAATCAGGGGACTTGTAGACTCCAGATGTGAAAATAATGTTTTTTTTTCTGCAATGCGGAGAAAGAATTTAGAAGCAGTTTTTGGTGAAGCTTCTGATTGTATAATCACAACACATTTTTTGGTGAAGTAAATAAAATTGAAAAGCTCATAGATGATGATGATAGATGGCTCATGCTGACTTTAAAGTAATGCCCTCACAGTACAGTTATTGAGTTATTAGAAATATCTTGCTATTTCTGATACAAGCAAACTAACCAACAAAAAGAAAACCTTTAAGCTGTAGAGTATGGATTTCATTACATGTGTTTTTATCTGGTCATTCATAGTGAAAACCTGGAAATCATTATGTTTAGAAAGTCCAAAAATGGATTGAAATTTTTACTTCTCTGTCCAAAGACATTTTAGTACTGCTTCAATAAATATAAATCTGTTTTAAAGTATTACTGAATGATTTATTGTGTGCTGGTTGGAGGCACAACTGCACAACTTAAAGCAGCCGGTGTACACAAGGAGGCTATTTGAGAATTGAAAACTGTTATTTGTAGAGCAGTGTTTTTGTTTGTGGGGCTCTAATGATGAAAGTGACATCAAAACTGGTTTGAAAATTCATCTGTTTTTTATTTGTTTCTAACATTAGAACTCCATAGATAAATATTCTGAAACCATTTGGCCAGTTTGTGTTTAAGTATTGGCCTGCAATTCTTTCTCCACAGAGTTTGCCTGTTCTTTCTGTGCATGTTTGTTCTCTCAAGATACTCTGGGTCCCTCTAAAGCCAGAGTTGTATTTCCCATGCAATGCCCCTGCATAAAACTCTGTTACATAGTCCAGCTAAAGGAAATGTGATTATATGTTGTTGACAAAAGAAAATCTACATGTTGACTCCAGTCAGACAAAACACAGACATAAAGAACAACAAACACTAAAAGAAATCAATGCAAGGGAAACTGCACTCATCATTGTCATGATAAAATGTGATGTAATTTCTTTATCAATCAATTATAACTGTTTATCTGAGGGAGATATGATCAGAGGCCAGGAGATCTGTGAAGCTGCTGCACGAGAGGCTTCCTGTGGTTAGGGACCCTCAGTGGAGAGCAGATTATGTGTTTAGAAGTCTTGGATCACAGTACAGCCACAGCCGTTTTTCCTCCACCTGCCTC
The DNA here is from genome assembly GCA_010883035.1 of Poeciliopsis occidentalis. NCBI lineage: Eukaryota > Metazoa > Chordata > Actinopteri > Cyprinodontiformes > Poeciliidae > Poeciliopsis > Poeciliopsis occidentalis. The sequence continues at coordinate 2,530,675 of SZYC01004148.1, read as the reverse complement.
AGCAGCCGGGATAACGACCCGAGTCTGCAAGGTCTCGGCTCAAACAGGCTGCAGCTATCGATAAGTCTGACCTCAGGACGGAGTTGAAAATTAGTACCAGCAGGAGGTCCACTTTCAGCCATGTCTGAAACTCAAGACAGTTATTGTCCAAATTGGTTAGAACTGAAACGTTGAACAGCATTTCAGTTTATATAAAAGTTTCATGTAAAAATCCAACTTACCTTTGGATCAGGGTCAATCTCGGTCTCAATAAACACTCTGAATTCTGCACTTGTAAAAAATACTGAACAAATACAAAGAACATACAAAATATAGCAAAACCTGGATATTCATATATATTAGGGACCACGACCCGCAAACAGCTGACATCCGCAAATACTTAAGATCTAAAACGCCTATAGCTGCCTATTTTAACAGTTTACACACTTATTAATGCACATAGTGGAAACGTTCTTGGCACAATAGCAGAAGCTAACATCCACAGTTTTACGTTTCCCTGTTCTTCAGGGAACACCCAATCAGTGTCAAAGAAAATGAATGCTGCTATGAGTTTCGTTCATTTGCAAACACCAGCCAATAACGTCTCTGGTGCCTAAAAACCTAGAATTCCACCCAGGTATCTCAGCTTTCTGAGTCTCGTTTTCTTTAGAATATTACTCTAAAGAAATCTGCAAATAGGAATTTTTTTTTCATAAATAATTCGAAGAAAAATCCATGAATACTGGTTTTTATTAAACAGAATATATCTGCAAAGATGTGGTTTCTTCCTGAGGAAAGACTCAGGACACCCAACCCTCTAATACATCTGAAGTAACCTTTGAGAGACTTGCAGACATCTACCAGTCTCTGACATTTGTCTGCAAAAAGTTGTGAAAAGCTTCTAGTCGTTCGAGGTGTTTCTTGGATGTTCACCTTGTTTTAAGTCGTCTCACAGCATCTCAGTGAGTTTAAGATCAAGGCATTGTCTCTGCCAAGGATTGTATGTGTTTTACTTCTCATCCAGTCTTTAATAGACTTACTGGTAAGTTTTGAGTCACTGTCATGTCCAGTTCTTTTTCAGCTCTGTCATTGTAGATGAAAACAACTATGACTCTTCCAGCTCTGTGCCTCACAGTTGACATGATGTTCTTTTCCTGGAAACCTGTGTTTGGTTTGTATAAAGTAAGTCCTTTGTTCTAGTGTCTAAATAATTAAATTTGAGACTTAGAAGTCCTGTTCTTTGGTGGTGATTTTTTTTTTTTGTTAGCTAGCAAGGTTTCCTCCTTATACACCTCCAGGAAGAGAGTTGTGAAGTCTTTTTATGAAAGAGCAGGCGTTCATTTTCGTATTGAAAGTAGCAAGAGCCTTCTGTAGGTCTTGTGATGAGATTTTGGGTTTTTGGAGATCTTCGTTGGCATTTTTCATTTTTCCTGTTGGTAGTTTAATTTTTTTAAACAGACACTACTTGTTGGCTATTGTCTGTCCAGTGGAGTGGATGATTTCAAGTTTTGGAGTCATCTTTAGATCCCTTGCTGTTACAATTCTCTTTCTGGCCCATGCTAACTTTGGTTAAGCTGCAATCTAACACTACTGTAGTGAAACATTATGGTGGAAGAATCATAATGAAGGGTTGATTTTCTTCAGTAGAAACATCCACCAAGAAAATCTGTTAAAGCTGAAAAATACTTGAGACTGAGCTGGAGGCTCACCTTCCATGAGGAAAACAACCCTAAACATGCAAGCAGAGTGACGATGTTTAGATCAATGCATAGCTATGTCTTAAAATTACCCAAAGGACAGAACCAAACCCAAATTTGGGTCTGTCCTTTGGTTTGGGTCTGTGGTAGTTGATAAAAATCATTCTTCATCCAAAACAATTGAGATGTAATTATTTCATAAATAAGCAAAATGTTTTTCTGGAAGTGAAAAGCCAGCAGACGTGTTTGGCCTGAAAAGTGGTTCTACAAAGTGTAGATTGAATGGAGACTCAATACTTATGAATGCAACTTAAACGTTTTTATGAACTGTGCAGCATCTGTCCTTTTTTCTTCAAATTATGCAGAACTCATTATTGTTTTACCTTGTAAAATTCCAGCAAAATACATCAATACTTGTGATTGAAAAAAGTAAATATACTCCATTCTGCCCCCAGTATTAGGATCCTTACTTGATTGAAATCATTTGTGCTGGTTTTGTCAAAAGCAAAGTATTTTTTTCTTCTTCCAAAGGCTCAATTCCCATCAGGAAGAGATGCAGTCTCATGAAATATGTCCAAGAAAAACAAGCACCTCTGTGACCTCCAGGGACAGTCAGTGTGGGCTTTTAAATCCTTGGGGGAATGTCTCCCAGCTCAAGCATGGGCTGATATAATTACATTAGGAAAACACTGTGTACATTTTGCTGAGTGCATGAGCCGCCATGTTATGCTTTCCAACCTTAGTTTGACTGTGCGTGTGAAATAAGTGAGCCTGTTTCTATTCATCTTCTTCGTGTGTCTTCTAATTTTCAAATAGTCCACTTGCACACATGAATAAGAGGTGAGACATAAATACTGTATAAAGATGATGAATCTGTGAGTGTGTACCGCAGTTTGGTCTGCTGTATGTAATTACAGAACAGAGATATTCGAAACAGGCTCAGGAGTCAAAGCTGATGCAACTGTAACATCTCACAATAACCTACTGTTTCACCTTATTTATGATTTTGTTCTTGCCAACAAAGTAATGTAGAATCAACAAAAATAAAGGCGCGATTTAACAAATGTAGATGTTCTATGATGAGAAATATAATCTCAAGTTTCTGTTTACACACATTTTATGGGAACCTAATGAATGACACAATTTTGATATTATACAAAGGGATAATACAGGTTTTTAACATATATTTAATTTTTGCTTTAAGGAAAAAAACTACAAAAGTTCCAGATTAAACTAAATATAAATACATCAAAATGGCACATAAGCTTAAATTAAAATAAACACTCTACATTTAGCTATTTAAATATATACTTTTTTAAAAAAATTATCAACATTTTACAGGAAATAAAGCTTTAAACAAAGATACATTTTTATTTTAAATGGTCTAAAATGTGACGTGACTTGGGATTAAAATTAATGACTCGACTGAGGCCTGGGCCATAAAGACTTGAGACTTGACTTGTGGTCTGAGATTCAATTTGTTACAGTTTCTATCTAATGATTAAGAGTGATTATGACAATTGACCAAACCTCAATTGTCATAACCCTGTCTCCTTTATGATGTTGTAATCTTGTCAGCATCTCAAAGAAAAGCATTTTACACATTTAATCTATCATAATAATATTTATATCCTATAAATATTAAACATACAATTTATTTCTGGATTTTATGTTTCATTATAAGTTTAAAGAGAAAGGGTTTTGTTGTTTTATTTCTTATTATCATTTGCGCTCATGATAGTTTTTACATATGACGTAAAATACAAAGGTGCACGGAGCAGTCAGTGAAACATGAAACAGAGAAAGTCTTGACAGAGTTATGGCTGGTTATGAATCCCAGAGCTCATAAAGTGAAAACAAGTCACTACACTCTGACTGACTAAGGCTCCAAAGTCCAGACACTGATAAAATATCCCTTTTATCCATGAAATACCACGAGCCACTAATCACTTACAGCCATGAGCACACAGGAGTCCCAGTATTCTGCCTGTTGTATTTTTCTTTGTAGGAACTGCACTCTGAGGAACACATTTAGTGCATGTTTTATTTTTACACATCACTTTCCCACAATTTTGCACATTTCAAAATTCCTGCTAACAGAAATCCTCCAAACCCTCTTAAGTGTGTGATTTCTCCCATAGAGTGTAATCACAAACATCTCAAAGCTTCGATAGTCTCCTGAACTTACACATGGCAGCACTTCATCGGTAAAGTCTTTGAGCTCGGTCAGAGACTGCAGGGATTAAAGATAAGACATCTAATGGCAAGAAAACTTTAAGGACTGGCATTTTATGTAACATGTTAGCTGGCATCCAAATAGAGTTATGATATGTTTTTAGATACAGATATCAGATACAGAATTTGTGGGATATTACTTTGTGATGTTAATCATATCTAGAAGTGAAAATTGTTTATTTGCCTTCAATTATTTAGTTTGTGATCTTGAGAGGGAGGTTGATTATGAAATATAAGATTTTTTGCAGATTTACTTTTAGAGAAAACAAACAAAATTGAAACAGTATATTAAATAACCTCACAGTCTGTGTGTCTAATGTTTCATCAAAGGAACTAAAGATAAAAGAAGAAAACCCACAGCATGGGTAAACTGAGTCCCCGCATCTGAAATAAATTTATTTTTGACAGAGCAGCTCCAGGGTCAAAATCTGGACTCTTCCCAAATACAGCAGCAAAGCAAAAACAACAACGCAGAAGCAACACCGCAGCTTATTATACAACAGCACTGATCATCTCCACATGTCCACGGATGCATCGGACTGTCCGAGGAATCTGATCTCCTGATACTTTCCCCAGGAGGCAGAACAGCTGATATGTAATGAAGCATTCAGCACATCATTTCCATAAAATGCATATATTTAGAAACAAGTCAATCATCAAGCTTATTAAAGTCAGCTGTGCAGCTTCTCTTCGGTTAATCTGTTCGGAATAATTTCGAACTATTTTTGTGCGTCGAACTGATTTTAACATTTGGAAATGCTGTTGTGTTATGTCCAGTTATTTTCATTAAAGTACAGAGCTTTGAAAAGACCTTGAGTGAAAGGCATGTTTGGAGATCGGTTAAAGACATGCGTGAGAATTTTCTAACCTCTCTCAGGGTTCAGTGGGCTTTGGCTCGCCGCCTGGAACCCAAAAGCTCCGCATGACAGGCCGTTTAAATGGAACTGTTTGGAAAAAAGGTCCTGAAAAATGCACAAAAATAAATATGATATACATGGAGAGATCTTATTTATTGTGATAAGCAGTTTTTACGATTTAAAATTAAACTAATGTGCTTCTCTCATTCTAGTCTTTTTCTTTGTCCTGCTTTCCCTGTTAGGTGTGCAGTTTTAAAACACGCTCACAGAAAATGAGCTTTAAGCGTTCTCTCCCAAAAGCCTAATTTAATGTGTTATTTCCTGTTTTTGTGTCTAACAACAGAAGTGAAGGCTTTTCTTCCTTTTTAATGGTGATTGATTTTCAGAAAATAACCACTAGATGTCATGGTTGCTTGGTTTTCTCGACAATCAAGCAGCAGCGTCCCACTGCTGCAGGCTTTCTAAGAAACAAAATAACAAACAAACAAAAATAATCATGGTAGAAACTGTATTCTTGAACATTTTTAATCAAATTTTGTCAGAAGTATAATGAGTCTAAGACTAATTAATTAATATTAATCTGCAGGTAAATAAGCAAATATTTGTAGTGAATTTTTGTTGCATTTCATTTAATTCCTGGTTAATTCAGTTCACATACATAGTGTCAATTCTCAACAAATTGGTGCTATAATCAGAAAACAAACAGATGCAGTTTATTTACAGATGGTCATTTCAATCCGGATTTGAAATAACCATCTGATAAAACTAATAGAACTATTATTATATATTATTATAATAGTTCATTAAAACTATTATTTTGATCAATAAAGGTTTTCCAACCAAGGAAACTCAGCTAGTTGCACCATGTCAGATTTTGCAGCAATACCTCTTCCTCTTGAATGAACACATTTTTAGTAGTTTGTTTTGTGTAGTATTTAAATGCACAAGGCATCTAAGCCTGTGTCCCTTTTTTGTAGTTTGGTTGTGTCAGAACTGAAAATCTTCATATTTTGAAATATTAATTTATTAATATTTATTCGTTTTGCACTGAAACAGACTGCAACCTATATAGCCGTACAGGAAAGATGACAATAATTATGTAATTGTTTGCTAAAAAGACAGACATTTTTCATAATTTAACACATTTTAAGTGTTTAAGATCAATGAAGGGACTTATGAATGTACGTTGAAATTTTTTGAATGGACTGAAAAGCTATATTTGGTCTTTTAGAAGTAATAAAAGAGATAACCTTAAACATTGAAAAAAATATGGAGGAATTAAACTGCAGTTATCGTAACTAACAGGTGATCATTCAAACCAATTTGTCAAACTCTTTGCCTAAAAGCTAAAAAAAAGAAAAGAAAAGTCTCTATTGCTGCACTCTTCTTCTTTAGAGTCAGAACAAAAGCATGGTATCTGCCCCCTCTTCGGCTTCAGCCCCCCCTCTGCCTCAACCTCTCCATCCTGCTCCCTCAATTTCTTCCCTCTCTCTCTACAGTTCTCTTGCAGCTCATCTCTCCATCTCTCCAATTCAAGTCAGACAGATGCCTCTCCGGAACTTCAGAGCCGTGGAGTGGAAGTGATGAAAGCCACAAGCTCGGGTCCCACTGCAAGACCCCAGCTACTCGTCTGCCAGCGCAAACTCCCTCATTTAGAAGCACATCCTGGAACTGGGGCTGCTTTTTAATTAAAGCCTTGGTGGATTGGGCGAGACCCAGCAGAGGTTTCGAGGGGGAAACTTTAAAGTTGCACTTGACAGGTATATTTAAGTTCACCAAGTTTGACCAGATGGAACATGTATATTGTATAAGTCTTTGAATATTGTGGTGGTAGGGTGGAAAGAAATATATCAAACAAGTAAAAAGTAAAAAAAAAAAAAATGATGGAGGGGGAGAATGAGAGGGGAAAGGGGAAAAAGTGGCAGGGATGAGGGATGTGTGTATGGAGGGAGGGTAGGACGCCAAGAGCAACACGGTTGGAGCAAATGGAGCACAGACTTCTGGGTGGATCTTAGATGTTTCTGCAAGGAGCAACTCAGGAATTCATTCACTAAGAACCCCAGTCTTTATCTGGCACTAGATAAAATGAGACATTTGAAAGACTTAATTGTTAATATTCATCAATATGTCTAATTATTCAGAGAAAAGTGAAAAATGTATTAGGAATTTCTCTGTGGATTGGTGGATGTGTTCCTGAGTGGAGGCACTTCTAAAGTGTCTTTATGATTCATTAATCTCTCTGGTAATCATGGCATCACAGCTTTTGGACAAACCGCTAAATCAAACGAATATAAAAAGACAAGCATGCAGTATTGATCGGTTTTCCCTTTGTTAAATGATCTTCGGGAAGCACAGCTGTTGAGTGGATGAGTTTTGGTGAAAACATTGCTTCATGTGAATGTTCAGCATCCAATACGAAGTTTCTAAACTCTCAAAAACAAGCAATTTGTTGTCGAAGAAACTGTTGTGTCTAAAACCCGAGAAGAGAATGAATGTTTTCTGCTTTTCTGCCAGTTTAGAGGTGGATTTGTAAATTTCTGACGGAATTTATTTATTTATTCCTTTTTCAAAAATACGCCATAACTCTTCAGGGCGCTTTGCTTTGCTCCTGTTCTCTTACAGAAGAAAGAGTGAAGTGATTGCTCCCTCTAGTGAATACATTCAGAAATGCCAACTGGATGACAGAATTTTACATGAGCTTCAACATCAATTTATACAATCTCAAAGTTCTGGCTATTCTACTGAGAAACAGGAAAAAAACTAGCCACAAGTTTAAATTATTGTAGCCGGAGAACATTTTATTCATGAGGGCTCAGATGGCCAGCATTTTCCCTAACAGAGCATTTCTCACTGTTTAGCTGGAGTCCACCAGTGTTTTCTAATCCCTCTTGATCGCATGTTTCATTTCCATTTATTTATTTATTTTTTTTGCTTTGCGCAGTTGTGTATGACAGCACTAAGTGCATCCTGAGCCAGGTGTGAATGTTTTATTTGCAGAATGGTGTACTTAATCTTATTTCAAACAGGTTGTATACGGCAACCTCCTTTCATAGTGTCACCAAAATCCGATCCCAGAGTGATGCAGAAAATTAATACATGAGCTTGTTATTTCTGGGAAAGTGTGTTGCACTTTTTCATCATCAGAAATTTCAAGAATTAAAACACCCAAATGGTGCTGCTCTAGTTTTAATCTTTTTATTATGGATTCATTAAATACAGAGTGATTACTTTTGTAGCAGTGACTCCAGCCACAGTCCATAAACTATGAACCTCCTGCTAAACGGTGGAATGGATTTTCCTTCAACATCTTCTTAAGGCTGTGGTTTCTATGGCAGTTGACAGGTGCTGACATGCTGCAAATGGAGAAACGCGCTTCAGATACACGAATGAAGCAAACTAAAAAAAAAAAAACTAATGCGACAGAAGAACACCGCAAGCAAAATTGCAACAATCAAAGAAAATAACAAGCAAAGCTTACATTAACCAAAGCAAATGAAAATACGGTAGAAATGATGTGGTTGCAGCATTCAGTTAGTTGATTCAGGTGTGCTGGACCAGGGATCCATCCAAAGCTACATGAAAGTAGCTCTCAAGGACCTGAGCACCTGAGATCTAATTTGAGATGCATTTGTTTTTTTTGTTTTTTTTTTAGCTATTGATTAACTAATCAATAGCTGTTAAATTCAGACTAGAATTTGAAATTATTCTTGCACAAACAGCTCTGAATGACCAACACGAAGTCATCTTTGGGTTTTGGTTGTTCCATATGTTGTTCCAGTCAGGAAATTTGCCATAAGATATTGAGGACCTGGTGGTTTGGAGAATCTCTAAAAGCAAAATAAATGCCCTGGCTACATTTCAGTTTATAGTCAGAGTTGCTTAGGTTATACGTTGCTATTTTTTTCAGTTTCCACTGTGGTTACTCTCTTTATTGTAGTTCTATTGATTGGTTGATGGCCAAGATATCCATCTATGTGCATACAAATATGTACAAAGATGCATATTTATGTATACAGATGGTGTAAGTCCTTTACTGAGTCTGTGTCTTACACTTGCACATTTATGCAGCAAAACATCCACAACAGCAAAGTTCCTGCAGAAAGCAAAGCAATTGTGTCAGCAGTAAGAAAAATAGAAAGCGTTAAATCACCACACACAGAGCTACTGAACTTGTATGATTTCTGCTGGATCTTAGTCCTAAAACCAGTTTTTTTCTGTTAATCAGCTTGGTCATGCCTGCATTATTAATAGAGAAAGGCCTTCAGGCTCAGAAGAACCAGAAGCATTTTTCTCCATCATATCTGTGGAGAGTTTGGTTCTTACAAACACTCAGTTTTGATCTGAGTTTTTAGCTCAGATCAAAACTAAACACCACCTGTGATCATAGACCAACAATCACAAACAACCCCTGTCACTTCACTGAAGTGTAAAAACGTAACTGATTTTTAATCCTCTTTGTAAGTTAAAAGAGGACAAAAAAGGCAGGAAGACCTTTTTCCCTTTTTTCTGCAGAAAAGGCAGAAAACTTTGGTTGGATGGTGATATTTTCTACAACCTATTTCAGCTAAAGTCAGAGAAGAGTGAAAAGGACATGATGTTTGAATATCACAGTATCTTCTCATTATTTCTCAGAAAGAGCAAAGCAGCGGCAAAGTCAGATTAATTCTTTCCATTTCTTTGCTGTAAATCTGAGGACACACCTTGACTTTCAAAGTTTTACAGAAAACCTTTAAAAACTCTTGTGGAAACTTAAAGACGGGAAACAAATGGAAACAACAAACATACCATCAGGTGGCGATAATTTGAAGGGTTTCTAAGAATTACAGTATTTCTGTCTCAATGCCAATAAAATGAAAGGGATCCTATTGAAAAAAAAAACAACCTTTAAATTTATTCTACAAGTGAATATGATTTAAATAGAGTTGGCTAGAATTTTCATTATATCTTGTTGAGAGTTTGTAAAAAAAAACAAAACAAAAATGTTTATTTGCATCTGAAGGACACCTTTAATCAAACATTAGTGTATTTATATTTTAATAGACAACAGTACAAATTATTCAGTAAACATTAAGGATTTATTAAAAATGCAAACCTTTTGTTTGGTTGTGAATTATGTCAGGTTGGGTCAGTTTCCTCTCACACCTGCAGACTCCAGTCTGACAGATTTTTGTCCTGACTCTGCTGACTGAACTCAACTCGTGCAGACAGTTTTTGAAAATGTGAAATGAAGTGGTCAAACTTTAACCTTGCATATCTTTAGACATGTTCTGGATCTTTGAGTTAATGTTGTGTATCCTATCTTTTTTCCACATTTTTGGCACATTAACGTGATTATAACATTATTGACTGGAATCCCGCAGAGAGTGTGCATATAAAGGAAACGGGTGTAATAAACCCTTTTACAGCTTTGTGTACAGTGTGGTTACATATAACACAGAGGCAGGTGAACATAACATTTGCAAAAAAATGTGTAAATGTAAACTAGGGTTATAATAAATGTTTCAATGCACTATTAACTGCCCTACCGAGTCCAACTGTGGGGGCCCAGTTTATTAGGACTATTCCCAGTATGTCACTGCAAGCAGAGTTTACACAAACTTTTTATTCCATTTCTGTTTGAAGAATGCTTTTGTTCTTATCCTATATGCTGTTTTCATTTATAGAAAAAGGGTAAATGTACTGAAGTTATAAGCATCCTTGCAGTACCACTGACCACTCAGTGTTTCATACTGTAGATACATTCACACATTTTCACTTACAAACACACATATATGTACAGAGCAATCCATAGAACAGTAGATAGCAATAGCTGCAAGGAAAAAAACAATTAGAAATAAAAGTTGTAAAATAGTCTGTGTGTAATTAATCAACATAATGTGTTTCACAACTTAATGAGAAAATTTTAAAAAACATAAGCTTCACTAAATGTGATTAAATATCTAAACATATATCTCAAGAGAAGATAATTGACCTAAACTAATAAATAAAAAATAATTAAGCTCAATTTTAAATATTTTTCCTTATTGTTAAGTCAGAAGTCTGTGTTTGTACCCCAAAGACCTAATCAACACTGATGTTAAAACAGAAAACTAACCTTTCATGGCCACAACTGCACTTTTATACCAGTTTTATACAACCTGAGTTACTATTTTAATATTTTAAGTTACAGGGCAATATTAATTCACTTCTGCCATAAAGGAATTGGGAATGTGGTTTACCTTGATGTGTTTTGATTTATTCTGCGGGCCCTGCGGTTATACCCGTGAATTAGAGCACATCAATAAGGAAAGGCCATCTCCCCTATCCCAAAAGTGATAATTACCAACATCACTATTGATCTGACTATTGATGCATCGCTAATTGTTTCTTGCGGTTATTTATTTATTTCCATCTCTGGTCACACGAATGTGTTGACCTTGTGCAGAAGGAAATTTAAGGGTTGTTCGTTACAGGGAAAAGTGCACATTCAGATTCTACTAATGAATTAAAATAGCAAGAGCTTGTCTTTTTGTCAGTTTGCAGGGTAGAGGTTAGTTATGATCCCAGGAGGTTGATGAGCACCAGCAGAATGGCAATGTGATCCGAGACGGCATCAGATGATACCACAGCCTTGAAGAGCAATCTTCTTGAGCATCTCCACGGACTTTTCTGAAGGTTCAGGGTGGTTGTGTATTGATTAACTACAACACCACATTATCAGAGATATAGAATAATAATGAAGATTATTCATCATTAAAGGTCTATTGGATTTAAGGGCTTAAAAAATGTATTCATAGCTCCTAAATTGGTTTTTCTACTCGATGGCTCCAAATGAAACTCAAGGTCTCTTGACTTTGGAATCACATTTGGGATGAATAATGAACGTGTAGATTTAGTAGTTCTTCTAATTTAATCTTCACATTTGTCTAAAATCATAGGTTTACACTCTACACAAATACATTCAGCTCACATGTTTGTGCTTATATTAACCCCAATATGCTGGCAGCAAAATAATAATCTGCAACAACCTTGCTATAAAAGTTTTTTTGTTTTTTTTAGCAGTATTCTTAACAAATACTTACAGATCTAGATGATGTTCTACATCTTCATGAAGGGCATAAAACATTTTTCTTTTTTTTTCCCCCTGTAAAAAACTGATAGTTGAACAAATACAGCTGCTTCATATAAATCATGGAAACAAAAGGAAATGAGTTTTTTTTCTGCAAATCTTGTGGCTACTGCATCTTAGATTTCAGTGTAGGGCATAAAACAGAGAATTAAGCTACAGTGAAAATTGAACAAACATTTAATGCATTAATTTATGCAGTCATTTAAAACACTTTAAAGTTTGAATAATATACATCTCAGCAGAGATGAGTCTACAGTCACTAAAAGTTCTGTGTTGGTTTTACTGGAAATTTTATCTGCTTGTCAATCAAAAATACCTTTTGGTAATAATACCAGTGAAGAAGGAACTAAACATACTTTTCCCTAACTCAATATTTCTATATTGTAACATGTTTTTATTGGGCCAGTGAAATATTCCAAGAATAATCTTAAATGTTATATTTTTTATTAGCTTTAAGGAGGAAAAACCATGATTAACATAAAGGCTTGAAAACATTAGTCTGACTGTAATTAATCTATAAATGTTTAACATAGTGATGGGTTGGTGGTCAAGCATATTCTAGTTTACTGAATAAGGCTGTAAAGTAGTTTAGCCAAATTGTTATACAATATATTTGTACTTCCACACCTGTTTTAAGTTGCAGTGGTTCCAGTAATAAAAATGTTATAGAAATGCTCTATTTTGCTTTTCAGCAGGTATAATTACTGACTGTTAAATAAATAATAAGCTGTATTTTAAACAGTCTGATTGGTGAAGAATTATCCACTTCAGGTTTGACCAACTTATACAATTTAGATTTTGAACACCGAATCAAATAGATTCTAAATCAATATAAAAACAGTTACATTTTCAATCATACAACCATACATCTCTGAAAAACAGAAGTAGCGGCTCCTGTAAAACCAATAAAAATGCAGCGTGTGGTTTCTGGATGGTATGTAAATGACAAAATACTTGTTTTTTTCCAGCAGCCATTGTAAAGCGCATATAAGAGTAAGTCCAGCTGACCAAACGTGTTGGAGCTCAGCTTGGGTTGCTAGGTGATGGGCGTCTCTTTGCTGGGATTACTAGGTAAGGGACTGGGTTTCACTGGGGTTGCTAGATGAGGGGGTGTGCCTTCTGATTTGTGATGTTATATTCATAAGGTTAATTTTCCAGACATCAAAAAAATTTACATTTATTGCCAAACAAAAAGCTGGATGGTTTTTGAGTTTTAGACAAAGTTCTATTCTCTTTCTAAGGGCGTTATTTTAAAAAAGACAAGTATACTTTTTTTCCCAAAATATTTTGATTAATAAATGCAAAAAATTAGTAATTTGTGGATTTTAGCATCATGCCATGGCCCCGTGTTATAGTTCACAGCTGTTTGGAACATCTTTTGCATGGAAATGCATCCTACATCCAAATGTAATGTGCATACAAGAGTGTGTGTGGGAGGTGGTCACTAAGAGAGGCAGCTGGGCCTTGCCAGAACATCTGGTTCCTGTCACATCATTTTGTGTGTGTGCGCAAGAGTTTTTCATTGGCAGGACCTTCCTGGTTCTGCCCACCCATCAGGTACCTGTTTAGTCTGTTAGTCAGAGCACAAACAGCATTGACTGGCACTATTTTGGTATCTAATGCGAGGAGTGTGTCGCAGCAAGGCAGCAGAAAAATGTCCTTGAAGAGCCGGAAGCATCTCAACACATAGCAGAACCTGTGAATTGCTTTGAATCTCCTCCAAAGACTGAGGTGATGATGTGAGAAGATGTGACATCAATGGCATGAGGGAGAGCATGACTGTATGGTTACCCCCTCGCTGCCATTGCATGGCCGTTGTCATAAAATGAACTATTGCTTCGCCTCACTAATGGGTGATAAACCAATGCTTTTCTACACATCCACATATTTACAAAAGATGTCAGCAGTTGATGATCTGAAGGTAATTACAGCATGTTTATTTTCTCCTGCTCTTCCTCGTGTCTCTGCCTCCAACTCCCGCCTCTGCAGATTGTGAAGCCGTGCCTCTAGCAGTGTATTGCTGAAGGTGTGTTTGTGCTGTTATGCCCTCTGGCTTGGCTGCCAGCTTACTCCCACTGATCTGAGCCAGAAGGCAGACTGCCGAGGAATACCGATCACCTTGCCCAGACCGAATCCTTTGAGCTCTCTCTGGCATCTTTCCCCCTTCTGCCAGTTTCCTCCTCTGCTACTCTCTTCCCCCTTCTGAAGTTGACAACAAAGACATCCTCAGGGTCCTCCTTGATGTGAGACCCACTCTTGATCTTTTTCCCTATGTTTTTGTACCTTATAGTTGCACTACTTTCATATTCCACTAGCACAATATTTACACACCTGAAAACAAAGAAACAGGGGTGTTTTCATGTAGAAACCCCTGCCAACATGATAATCACCTGAAGAGCTGCAGTGGTCACACTGGCCTGACAGACGCAGGACATTAGTGAAACACTTGCTTGGATGTCTGAGCATCCACCCATCTATCTATCTATCCATCTATCCATCCATCCATCCATCCTGTGAGATTCATGTGTCAGTGCCTTGTCATTGGAGCACAGCATCCGACACGACTGACTCCACTGCTCATCGTTCTGGTGTCTCTCTTCTTACCCCACCTCACCCACCAAGCCCCCAACACCCCACCACCAACCTCCAGCTTCCATGAAAAGAAATCTCTGAAGAGCTAATTAGTGGTGGAATGGAGTCCAGGAACAGCCAACGGAGCTGAAGAAAGGAGATTGGCGCTGGAGCGCGCTTTATCGGTCAGGGCCTGACAGAGGGGTGACAGTGAGTGGAAGCAAACCGCCGGCTCACAACTGACAGAGACAATAAAGTGAGGCTCCAAGTCGGAGCGGAAAAAAGAGTGACAGATAGACAGGTGACGTAAATGTGGGCCTCCAGGGGCTTTCTTGTGGCCTAGGCAGGCTGCAGTCCAAGTCACCGAGGGAAGTTTTTCTGAAGCAAAGAGACGTGTGTACTGACCAACTCATCTTTTTTTGATTAGGATGGTTATGTATGCGTTTTGATAGTTTGCTTGCATTTTTCGGTTTATATTGTGTTAGAAAATAAGAAACAGATAGGCGATTTTATTGTATTTTCCTCAAGCTGGTTGGAGGCAAAGAAACAAAAATAACTTCACAGACAGAAGTGAAACTTTAAAATACTTTTCCCCCTCTTTCTAAATGGCAAAAGTGTAAACAAAAACATTGCAACACATTTAGAAAACATGTTGTTTGTGTCTGTACAATATTAAACTTTGGAGGACTTCCTGGCTAACAATCTCTCTTTGCCATTCATCTATTTGTCGCTGAAACATAATTTTTATGAGCTCTGTGCATCTGAAGAAAAATAAAGTTCACTTTCATGAAGGTAAAAACATTCAAGACATTCTCATTTAATCTGTTATGAGAAAAATTGATATCAAAAGTGTTTCCTTACAGTTAAATTTAGCAGCAGTTACAGATAATGCTTAGTATTTACTATTTTGACAAACAGAAAAAACAAGATAACGCTTGATTGATGATAAGTATCTTACTTGGGACAAATTCATAAATGCTCTATTGATCCCAAAGGGAAATTAGATAAGACTAAGCTTAATTAATTAGATAATTAATTAATTAAGATTAGTTGATTAAGATTAGTTGATTAAGACTAGACCAGTACTGGATATACACGCAGTAGGACTAAATGACCAGAGATCAGATGTGATGGTTATTGAATGTGGACCAGATGACGAGAGATAATATCGAGTGCAGGTAAGCAAAACCAGACATTTGTCAGCCAACAAGAAATTGAAAAGAACACCTTCAGACACCAAAGCACTCACAAATAGACCCTTTTCCATTGCTGCTGAATACTTTGTCTTCAAACTTCAATGCTTTGACATCAGATGCTTGTTTCCACCTGTTTTGGGAACCAAACAAGCATCATCAACAGTGGGTGTTACACAAAACGTTGAAATAGTATAGTATTAAGATGGCAGAGATGTGTACCTTACTTCTTTGTGTATATTTCTTTAACTTAAAAATCCACAGACCTTCCACTGATGAGCAGTACAGTGTTCACGCTAACTGCACATAAAGTCATAAAACAGGAAAGTTGCTAACTTCATACAGTGTTGTGCTTTCCAGGCAATAGTGGAGATGCGTGTCAACATCTCTGCAGCATTCCAGTCAATCCCCAAGATATCAGCTGCTGGGTTTCCTGAATAGACGTTCTTCAATGCCGGCTTATCAGCAATGAATCACTCTATATACACCAGACCCATTGAGAAAATTGTAATATATTAATTACATTGATTTCATTTATCATTTGCTCATTTGTTGCCCTTTGACCGAAATATCTACAGGTATGGGAAATGTGTTTAAACAAGATTGTTTCCTTTCTTTTACAGAGAAAGCTCTGGCCTACCAACTGTGTAACTCTTTTAATATTTCATTATCACTGAGAATAAGGACTTTGTTGACATTGAAAGTACTGTTGGCCCCGGAGTTTCTCTTTCTCTGTAACACCACCCTTAAATTTGACAAACAAATCAGTTGAGTTGTCCAAATATATTGATCTATTGACCTCTTTTAGCAAAAGTAAAGTCTATTTCTTCTCTAAAGGCTTTAAAAAAAATCATCCGTGCTTTTATTATGACACATTTAGATTACTGCTATTCTTTATTCAAGGGTTTAGATTTGTTCTCCCATCTAAAGGTCAATCAATAATCTGTCACTCGTCTGTTAACAGTTACAAGAAAATGTGATCACATAAGATCGGTGCTGGCTTTGGTTCTTTGTCTAAAACAGGATGATTTATTTCAAGCTTTTGTCATTAATGTTTAAGGTTCTATCCCAGTCCTGTCTATGCTAAATTTATTTCAAAAAGATACAGTTTATCTTTAGATATCTGAATAAATGTCTGCTATATTTATAACAAACACAAAGATGCCTGTGCTAGGGTTAGAGGGAAGCTACAGGGAGTTTTCCTTGCCTCTAAGTGGAGGTGACAGCATTCAGACACGTTGACCTTGTGAGAAGGAGCAGTGACTGGCATCCCTGTGACTGCGGGAACGTTTCTGGAGGCATCCTGCAAGGCTTTTAGGTACAGGAGAGCCTGGGGACTTGCATAGTGGCAATAAGAGTGGCTTTTTATGCTCTTGTATTATAACAAAGTTGCTGCAGGAAAAAACTACAGCTGGCTACTTTGATTATCACATGTAAAGAATGGTTTGTGCACGGAACTTTGATTGATAGAAATACATTTGTTTGTCCTAAAAGTGTATCAGAAAGTCACTCCCTGTAAAGTAACAGAAGGTGTAATAAAAAATATATGAATGGTTCCAAATGAGGAAGTGCACAGAGTTTTTAGCACTTTGATTCGATCGTTGGATAGCAAGATTATACATAGTCGATAGTTCAGGAGTAAGTTCAGATTCATTTTAATGCTAAATATGTACAAGTTGGGAAAACATAGAGAGGACTGTCAAGGTTTTTAAAGCTTTACTTAGGTAAAGTAATGGATGAGAGATGTCAGTTTTACAGTTTATAAGCCCTCTCTGTCCCCATAGGGTTGCTGTAGCCTCTGGCCATTCTCCCCTTACCTTAGGCATCATCTGGAAAAAAATAACCTGATGCTTCTAGTCATTCTGCATCTCTGCATCTGACCAGAAATAATTGGCCGAGAACTTTCTCTTCCACGAAAAAGGACTATGAAAGAATAACAGCTTGGAGCAATAACATGCATGTCTGACAGGCCATATTGGAAGCTAAATATGTACAGACATAAACAGTGTGCACAGCAAATTTTATGCCTAGTTTAAAAAGTTTCCTTTACTCTATCAACTGTCCTCTGGTAAAAATTTGAAGGGTCTCTTGACATCCTAAACTTTTTATGTCTCCGATAAGACAAACTAAATGAACTGGGTAAGTTATTAGTAATGCCAAAATGCAAGTAGAAGAAAGTGAAGGCAAAATACTGATTTGGAGTAACATTTATTCACATTAGAGTGAAATATCACTGGGAGTGAAATATCATGAACTCCATCCACTGCATTTTGCCTTTCCGAAATTGGGTTGTGAAGGGAATCCCAGACAACCCTGTGCCCCGCAACATGTTCCAGCGAAATGTGAGAACCTTCTGTTCTCCCTGACCCGAAGTGACATTGCAATCACCACCCGTTTTATTAGGTACACTTGTCTGATTATTTGTTGTCTCAAATAATATAACAGCAAATCAGATGGCAGTAGATGGGTGTCTGTTGAGCATAAAATTGCACAAACTAGAATTTGTGCAATCAAAGAAAATTCAAGCTTTGTGATCAATAGTTTTTTTTTCTCAGACAAGGGTGGTTTTAATAAATATGTTTTGCAAAACTGCAATGGAAACACTTTTTTTGCATCATGTGCCATGTGATCAACAAATGGATGCTCCTACTGGCGGCAAAAACAAGGAACATTACAGGAAGTGGAAGGAGGTTTTAATTACTCGTCATGTGAACTTACTTATTCAAATGTAATTTTAATCGCATTTCTTATTTAACAGAAACACCCGTGTTTTCAACAGTAAGGTAATTTCGACATTATATTTGCAATGGAAACGAAGGAACTACATGATCGATGAGAACATTCGTGCAACGTTCTGCCAAAAATAGTAAAAATCTTCAAATCCGTGCTTAAACTTTTTAAGTCGCAGAAAGTAATATTCATTTATATTTTTGCCTACACGTGTGTTATAAGGGTTGTTAATCCTGTGGCCCGGATAACTCCTTGATCCAAACACACTGTTCTCCCGTCTCTGTTCTTTAATGTCCATTATTTGAGTCAACAATCCAGTCAAGACAAACAAATCCACAAAAAACACAATTTTCTTTACATTTCAAATGACCATGTCTGAAATAAACATATTTCTTTTCTTGCAATTCAGTGTCGGCAGGAATATCAAATGTATTCAGCAGGCTGGGCCTAGATTTCCACTGTGTTGCCAACCTTTAATAACATTGCACATCTGCATTTGCCATTCTTTTTGGCCATGTCTGATCTGGCAGAAGAAAGGCTCATGTACTCTTCCACTGGAGGGAGAACAATACCACTGGGTTTTGCTCTACCTGTAAGCTCACAGAAGAGACAGAAACACAGACAAAATTAAGGGGGGAAAAAAATCATTATTCTCAGAATGAGATGTCTCGGGTTTGATCAGCGTGCGAATCAAAGCCCATCTCTTGGACTACTTAAACATTCACTTTTAAAATTCCAACCTGATTGTACTTTTATGGAAATTTCTTACCATCAGTGGCTGCATTCTCTCCTGTCTTCAGGTCCTCTCGGATCCATGTAGATCTCCAGCTCTGCCCTTCATTAGAATTCTCTTGATAAGAAAGCGGGAGAAATGAGCAGGAGATGTAAATTCAGTGGAAAAGAAAAGGTTTAGATCTTTCCCTCTCTTCTTTTTTTTCTTTTTGTCCGGGGAATAAAAAAAAGGAGGAAATCACAGATATAGCTCTACATCATCGAGTCAAACCTGACACCAGGGCAGAAGACTTGAGAATGGAGTGTAGTGATGCATCAAACTCACTGTCAAGCTTATAGTAAAGTCTACTTCACGTGACAGTTAGACAATAGAAGAAAAAAATTATAACCTAATGTAGAAAAAAGCTACATGAAGTTCAAACTTAGATCTTAAATTAAATTTAAAAATTCATTTTAAGATCCAATTTAAAAATTCATTTTAAAATCCAATTTAAAACTTGGATTTTAAACTCATGCAGTGTTAAAGAGAGCACAGAAAATGTTTCCATTTATCAGTTTTAAATATTTATTGCATGGGCTCCAATATTCCAGTGTATTCTTCATTTTTTAAGCTGCATTTGTCTGTTGTGCTCAAATCCTCGAGTAAAGCATCTCAAAACAGACGATTATATCATAAAATACACAGTTTGTCAAGAAGCTCCAAACTTGCTATTGGCTTACTGCATTTTTTTTATTATTATTCAATTCTATTCAGTTTGATTTAATACAATTCAGTTTATTAAAAAAAATACTTTATTAATTCCTAATGGAAATGAAATGTTTCTCATATTATCCAACCTTCTTCATTGTTGTAGATGTTGATGTTTGTGGCCATGAAATGATCTCCTGTAGTCTGTATTCCAGCTGTTCCTACCTGCCTTAATAAGACAAAGCTAACTCAAGCAGTTTTGCAGATTGTATCCTATGCATATGCAAGTGTTTGATGGGTTTTTTTTTTTCATTTCTGAGTAATACAAATGCTTTACAAAAAATTAAACCTATAAGAAATGCTTGCATTATTTGTTATCATTTTAAATGTTGGGGAAAAAAGAGGATTTAACAAACTCAGGGCAAACAGAAATATGGCATCAGGGTCGAGACAGGTTTGAGGAAACCAACATGGTTTGTTATTTTTTTT
>SZYC01004148.1:2414819-2502322 GCA_010883035.1 Poeciliopsis occidentalis | reverse complement strand
TTTTTTTTACTTGTCTTTATGTTGTTTCTTTCATCATCACTCAACTTTATGCTTTTTTCATCAGCAAAGAAACCAGCAAAGAAAACAATCATAACCAAATAGACTGAATAAATAAATAAAATTTCTCCCACCTTGGAGACAAAAACTCAAAAAGACATGGGCTCAACTGATTTTGATGTCCTTGTTTACATTGTATGTATTCTAGCTTCCCACCAAAGAAGACACCATTCAGTGCGATAAGTCACGGTTGAATACCTCACAAAATGAACTTTTTTATATATTTATATTCAGTGTTTATTAGATGGTCTCCAAAATTACAGTTTTCACAGTAATAAAAACCAAACTGTCCCTCGGTATGTGCACATAAAACAAACAGAGGAGCCCTTTGATCAATCAATCCGTAAACAAACCCTGAAGCAGAAGCCCTACAATTGGGTATGCGCAGATCAAACTGTGTCAAATCATCAACGTGCGAATAATAAGCTCTTGTTCTCTGAAGGGCAGCAGTCACTGCAGCACCATCAATTAAACTCCAGAGTTTTTGTCATTTTTATATTTTTTTTCTGTTCGACCGAGCCTCTGCTTTGTCTCGCTCCATACCTTGCAATTCTGCTGTTTACATTACCTTGAAGATGACGGAGAAATGAATGCAGGCTTGTTTTTGAGAAGAGTTGAATCTTGAAAGGCTTAAATTACATATGCCATCATGCTGATGGGAGGAAATCGTGCCTTATTTGGGGGTTTTCTCATTTGTACTCGTCTTATTTTTTTCCTCTTTCTGACATATTGTGAGATGCAGCTGCCGTTATTGTTTGAATTGTTTATATATTATTTTTGTTTGTCCCATTCTGTGTGGCCACATAGGTAGAAGCTTCACAACTGTGCAAAAAGTTGGAAGCATTTTTTTTCTTTTTCATTCTGCTCCTTCTTGTTAGTGCATGCTTCACACTGTGCACAAGAGTATTACCCTCAAACAAGTCTGTCCTCTTTGTTTTAAGCTCTATGGGGACCCTCCTTGCAAGAAAATAATGTTTTGGAAGGCAAGCCAAACCAATGTGTGAGGGAGAGCATGGAATCAATACTGTCTTCTTTTCTTACTTGATTTAAATGAGGGCTACCAGCTCTGAAGTTCCTTCTTGCCATGTTCATCTTGAAAGAATATTCGCTGGTTGCACCGACTCCAAAGCCCCAGCACAGTTACCATTGGCATATTAATAATTTAATGCAAATAATCATTGAGTATGCAGTTTGTGCAGGAATTTGAGCTGAAAGACAAAAGTAAAAAGTGGGGCCTCACATTGCGTTGAGGAAAATAAAGTGAGATGTTACACAGGCCTCTTTCCAGCGTCTCCGCAGGGCGAATGCTGGAATGAATCCCCTCAGGAGCTGTACTATCTCATCTTGCTTTCTCTGATTTAGATCCTATCAGCTGCTCTCATTTCACGCTGCCGTAAAACGAGATGTCAAAGTGTAAATTGACAAGGTTTCTCAGCGTAAACAAGCGCAGAGTTAATCTCAGTCTGGTAATCGTGCCCTCATAATCCCCTGGTCTGTGGTTGACTTTTTTGTGGGCTAATTTATATCTACATTCACAGCTTGGATGTTTTTTAGGTTAGGTTTTTTTTTTCTTTTTTTCTGCTGTGCAGACAACCTGCTACCTATTGTGATTCTGGCTTGGTTAAAGGGTTTGCTGAGGCTGTCTGGAGGTTGGGCTTTCTGCCGCACAAGAGAGTCTGATATGATATTAAGGCTTCTTCTAACCAGGGTTGCTCTCAGGCTTTAACTCCAGCACCATTCTCTCAGTCCCATCAGACTGTCAATAATTCATATCAGGGATTTCACGGGATTGAGCAGATACGTTCTCCTGTACTTATGGCAAATTTATTTTATTTACGCAGGGCCTTTGATGAAATAAGAAGTCTCACAAAACTCTGCACTTGCTATGTGGGCTAATTTTGGGGAAAGAAAACAGGGGGATCACTGGTGGTGTTGTAAAGCTGCTGGGGCTTTAGTTTGACAAAAAGTCCGTGAGCTGATGTCCTGAACCCCCAGGCTTTTCACCCTCATCACACCTTGTGTGTGATGAGAGCGATGTCTGTGACAAATACTTAATGTTTGGGATCTTTTTGGATAATTGTAAGACTTTTTAAAAGAAAACAACACTTTTTTCACAAAAATCTGTGATACATATGAAAAGCAGTAGATTGGGCTGTTCCAAATTTAATGCTGGTGACAACCTAGACTTCATATCCAGAATGAAGTCTTGTTTTATTATAGTAAAATAAAACAAAACCAGAATAACAAAAACTGAAATTGAGCAAAGAATTTCATTAATTGACACACAAAAAAAAGTAACTAACCAGAACAATATGAACCTGATTAATGTCCTTAGTTTTTGTGTTTATGAATCTATTTATTAGCCTTTCGAACTGACATGAAATAGATATTTGTTTCCCCACACATGCAGTTTATGTCAGCTGTCAGCACAAAAGGCACTTTGAACTACTTTCTTTTCAGTGGCAAAAAAGTTTAGATAAAAAAGGTTTCCTCACAGCCCTTGTTATCCTGAAAAGTTTATCTGCAAAAATAATAATAATTTTTAAAAAACGCATGCAACCCTCGTTGTTAGGTTACTGTGTTTTATGCTGAAAATCATCACAAACTTCCCATACTTTATATAAATTACAAGTGCAGCAAATTTGGATTTGATATCATGTTTTGAAAGAAAGAAACAAGTCATTAAGTGAGCTTGGAAACAACTGGAGACAAATATATTTTGTACAGGAAGCATAAATTAAGGGCTGAGACAGGAAATATAGTTTCAATGGATTTACTGTACAAAGTAAAATAAATACAGGCAATGTTTAATTTTAATTGTGGTAACTGTGTGTGCTTGAAAAACATTTTACAGTAATTTTGATTACATATGCAGGATCTAGATCTCTATACTGATCTAGATCTCGGAACGGGTGCTATTTTTCATTTTGTTTCCATACAATACATTGAAATGACCATAAATATTAAAAAAATACCAGATTTTTGTACATAGTAAAAATGACACGCTGAAACTTTCAAAAGTTCTAACAAAAAAATACAGAATCTGCTTTGCTTGAGCAATCCTAATGAATAGTGTTTCCTTCAGGCAGATTTTTTGGTGAAGAACCCAACACTCCATGTGACACTTTCTGTCCCCAAAATCTGAAATTTGGTTGAAAAATTATGATTTTTATGGCTTTTCAATGAGGTTTTCTTGAATTAAAGGAGAATGGGGCAACATTTAATATGGTAACATTATCTGCTGAGCCAGGCTTCAGACTGAGATGTTATGCCAGATCGTAATATCAGAAAATGACCCTAGTTTTCCTCTGGGCATTAAGGCCTAACTACTGTGTTTTGTACCTTTCACAAGAAAAATAAATTAAATACAAATATTCAAGTCCCCAGAAGTTGTAATGATCTGAGGGTTTCCCAACCAAGCTCAAAACATCCATAAAGTCGTTCCATCACTTGCTACAACAATCAATTAAAATACAGTATGCAAAGAATATGTGAGTGCATGTGCTGAACACAATGTGGTATGAATCAGCTAATGCCTGTGGACATTGTCATACAGACATATTAGCAGCAGAACTGGATTCCTTAGTGTTTTATGTGTATAATTTCCCCTTGATAGTGGTAGTTATGATGTTTGGTATGTGTGAGAGGGAGAAAGAGAGAGAATGAGAGAGGTGATGTGGAAGGATGAGGGAGGGTGAGACAAGAGAGCTGCCCCTAGTAATGAGGCCCTTTTATGGGCTTTAATTTGTCCCGTTCCCCTGGGAGACTGATGGATGGCTCTCTTTATGCTCACTCTCTTTCTTTTCCCCATCTGTGATCCAGAGGATTTATTTATACCCTGATATTACCCTCTAACAAGTGCTGCCTCGCTATTACGACTCCCTGACTTACCTTATAGATAGATAGATAGATAGATAGATAGATAGATAGATAGATAGATAGATAGATAGATAGATAGATAGATAGATAGATAGATAGATAGATAGATAGATAGATAGATAGATAGATAGATAGAAAGTAGATTAGGAATAAAATTATCTAACAGAAATGAAAAGATCGGTGTCCCTTATATTCACCTAATTTTTAAAGACCACTTGCATTTTATTGAATTTCCAAAACTTCAAACTTTGAATATCTCACTGAGCAATGCTCAACCCAATGTCTAAACATGGAAGCAGCATGGTACAGCTGCTGAAATACCCAGGAAAAGAAAATATCTTTAAAGGAAGCCTGCTGTGCGTCCTTGAACAGGTCAGGAACAGGACTATGTGCGACACACAACATATTAATTACATTTTTTGAACAAAATCATTCTTAGATCATGAGATTTTAGTCTGCTCAGTTATGTGCTTTTTAAACTCTTTTACAAATGAGCTGTATTAGGGTGTCTAGTTACTCAACATGTGAAAATAGCTGCAAACGGCAATCATACAATCATACATCTTCGAAAAGCAGAAGTGGAGCCTCCTGCACAACCAAAAGAATGCAGAAAGTGGTTTCTAAATGGTAAGGCAACAATAAAACACTTGTCTTTTCCAAACATGCTGGAGCTCCACTGGGGTTGCCAGACAAGGGGGTGGGGTTGACAGGTAACAGCACAGTGTCTGTCGAATGTGAATTAACAATCAGGAAGTTTTGGAAACGGCTTATTTTTCAAACACCAAAAAATATTAACTTTTTGCCAAAAAAAAGTAGAAGTACAAAAATGTCCAAAATGTGAATTTTGTGTAACAGGTCCCGTTCAAGAGAAGATACATAGAGTTGATGGTAGGAGCTGCAGAGATCAATAGCTCTAATGAGAGAAGGTACAATTAGTCTGACTCTCAAAAAATCTATTCTTCCCAGAAGAGGACCAAATTTAACAAGTTTCTTAAAAACCACCCGCAATAGTCCTATGGAAGGAAAGGTAAATGAATGGATAAAGCACAGGACGCTCATTGAAATCACCTGTTGGAGATGGTAAGGTGTGAACTTGAAAAATATTGAAAAAAATTTGAAAAAGCTTCAGCTATTCTGAAATAACAAATGGGCAAAAACAATTCTGTATTTATTAATGAAAACCTGGTAGAGACACAACTTAAAAAGACTTGCAGCTGTAAATGTAGTGTGAAAGATGATTCTGACTGGAAAAGTGTGTTAAATCTGCCTTTCATGGTCACTGCTGTGTGTCAAATTATTACATAAAATCCCTTTAAAATGCAACAAGAAAACAACAACAAAGGGGTCTGAATACTTTAGCTAATCATTGTATATATTTTCTCTGTGATTCTTCCTCTGTTCTTAGTTTCCTTTCAGAGCAAATAATAATAGAAGAAGAAAACAAAACATATTTGCCTCTTGGCAACTAATTGTCATCCTGACACTGGGGAAAAAAAAAAATAAAAAAAAAACTACTGAAAAAGTTTTCCACCAGTTGGCAGTTTTTGGCAAGTGATAAAAATGACCAGTAGGAAGAGGTAGATGTAGGTTGACAGTCATGCAGGGATGAAAATAACTGGCTGCATACGTTTACCTGGGATGTTTCAAAGGTTTTGGGCAACATGCTGGCAGGGCTGCCAGTGCCCATGTTCAGGCATTCATCCACAGCTCAGAGGCCTGTCACAGAACAAAACTACAAAGGAGGCTCTTCAAGTCACAGCTGCCATCGGCTTTAACAAGCAACAACCAGCATGCACGAATTTATAAAGTTATTGATCAGGCACACGTTACCATGCAGTGTTTCCCAAGCATAGCTTGTACTAATATAATTTATGATGGCTTGAAAAGTTAGTTTATCTATTTATTTTACTTTCACAATCTTAATTGTTTTGTTTTGGAAGATTTTATGTAAATATAGAAATAACAGTGGACTGCTGGTATTTACAGGGGTTAGAGACTAAAATTGCCTGCAAATAAAATCAGCAAATGCTCTTTTAAAACAGCTTTTTCTGCCTATTATAATACTTCAAATACCAAATACATCTTATTATCCATTAACACACACAGAGGAAACCATCTTGGCTCTACTGCTAACATCCAGTCTTTTTAATCATCATTCTGCATTTCAGAGCCAAGGAATGTAAATGCTGCTCTTGGTTTGGTTGCTTTGCAAAACCCATCCAATTGTGTGTCTATCAGCAATGCACCAAGGTATTTCCACTTACATAGATGCATTTTCTTTTCAACATTTCAGGTATGCAGTGCAAAATATCTGTGAAAAGGTGAAGATGTAGTCATGCTCCACAGTTTCCCTGCATCTCATCTTATTATTCCAGGAATAGATTTAAGGATCCAGAGAAGATGAAAAATGGATGAATATGGATTTGATTACTTGTTTTAATAATCTTAAAATTAAATGTCTCCAGCGTGTTTTCATGCTTATTTTAACAAAACTTAGTCTCTGACATGAAAGCTTCTTGTACACTAGGACTGCTTTGCTGTTTAGCAATTTGAGAAAGCCCAAATGATAATGTGACGGCTTCTGATTGGTTAATTAAAAACATTAATTCAGCAAGGAAGAAGACATTATTCAAAAAGCAACACAAAAAGCCTTTCAACTTGCAAATACCCTCAGATACAAAGCCTTTAATTTTGGAAGAATGCTTTGTGGTCCAGTAAAGCTAAAATATGTGAGTTTGGTCATAAAGTCAATTGTTCAATATATTATGGTATATTCAGTATAGACTAAACACTTTAGTTCTTAAAATAAGATTGACTTTTTTGTTTGAATTGATACTTAAATTTTAATTGTATTAAAAAAACAGGAAGACATTATTTTTTGCAACCCTTTTGTCCACCATTGTCGGCCATGGTTTTAGATTTTTTTATTATTATTATTTAATCCATAATTATTAATGTTATTTCTATTATGGTGTTGTATTCATCCATCCATCCATTTTCTGTGCACCCTTGTTCCTAGCTGGGTGGGGAGGGGAGCTGGTGTCTATCTCCAGTTAATGTTTCGGGCGAGAGGTGGGGTCATCGTGGACAGGTTCCCAGTCTGCCGCAGGGCAACCATGTACACACACTCACAGCTAGGGAGAAGTTAAAGAGACCAATTTATTTGACAGTCATGTTTTTGGACTGTGGGAAAAAGCCAAAGTACCCAGAGAGAACCCACGCATGCACAGGGAGAACATGTGAACTTCGTATAGAAAGACCCCGGGCCTCGAATCGAACCCTTCTTGCTGCAAGGCAACGGTGCTACCAACTGCGCCACTGTGCAGCCCGTATTGTTATCTTCAGTTCAGCTCTGTCTCATTTTAACTACCATAAATAGTAAACAGAACAAGAAACTGCTTTCCTCTCCCTCTGCTCTCTCTACTCCTCCGGATGTGTGATCGCTAGCATCATATATTCAGGGACGAGCGACGGTTGGACATGTAGATTGTCAAATCACACCTCCACTCGCAGCACACTTAGCTCTAGGCCCAGTTAGCTTACATAATCCTCTGATCTGTGTGCAGCTGGAGCAGGGCCAGCTAAGGCTTGACAAACACACTGAGCTTGAAATGAGACAGCCCGCTCTGTCTTACAGGGCTCAGAGAGTCACGGTGACGACAGCCTGAGTGGTTACACTCCACACAGATGTCAGCTGCAAACGAAAGTCCCAAAGCATCATGAAGTCAGCAGATTTTAACTTGTCCAGTCTTAAATCCTACACAGTCTTTAAAGGTTTTTAATCTGTGAAACAGCTCCTCTATTAAAGGATTTATTTCAGCTGATTTCTCTCAGCTGCTTTTCATTCTTCATCCGTCCGCTGACCCTCTGACCGTCTGTTTGCTGAGAAGGGAGGCCCTCTTGCACTGTCCCCATTGGCAGTTCTTTTCAACTTCCTGGTGTCCCGTGGTTGAGCTTGGATCTGCTACAGAAAGCCATCTGCCCACTGTGATCACTTGCTTAAGTGTCTTAATTAGGCCTCAATGCCTGTTTGTTGTCTTCCCATTTTTATGGACCTCAGAAACAGAAGAAACAACTTGGAACAGAAAAAGAAGGAGAAACTGACTCTGCTGTATCACTCAGAAATATTCAATGAATGTTTCTATTTGAAATTACTAAAGATCATCATCCTGTTGAAAAATCAAGTAAATTCCCATTTTTTACTCTGTAATTTTTGGAAAACCAAAATTCATTAAGTTTAAGCTTTTTGAAGATAACTGTATATTGAAATATTGTATAATATATGTATATTTGGACTTGGTGAATCCAGGAATTAACTATTTGATGCATTTCTCTAGTTTTGATCCTTGAACATTATTTTTTTAACTCCCTCAAAGTCTTATTTACTGTGCAAGAAGACACAATAAACCTGCTTGGTTGTCAGAAGTCAAAAGATATGAGCCTTAGTGTAACATTATAATTATTCACTAGAAAAACAAAAAAATATGATTTACTATGTTCCAAGACATCAAGGAAAGAATGAATTAAATTAATGTTTAATCTGTGTTTACATTTTTAACTGTTAACATTGTCAGTAACAGCACATTGTTTATTGATCGTATTATTTGCTCAGATTAAATTTATTTTTGCAATTCTTTTGTTTTTGTTTTTTTTTACCAATCTTCACTGAACAACATAAACAAAAATAGAAACTAATCTTCAAACTTGTCTAACTTATTTTACAAGATGATCAAATGAATTGCTGTTAGAAACAACAGATTTTAATTCAGTAAAACACGTAAGCTGCAAAAACGTGTTTCAGAAAATATAGTGCAAAGTTAGACAAGCTGAACAATGTAATATTAAGTAAGAAATACATAATATATATTTATTATCATATGTAATGTTCATAATAAATAAATATATACTGAACAATATCAACTTTGCTGGTTTTAATTAGAATTAAAAGACATTTTATTTTTATTTAGAGATAAAAATACAGTGGTCTAGGTAAAGCATTTGCATGATTACCTTTTGTTTCACGGAAAAACATTTTGGAATAACATTTTTTTTTGAAAGGTCTTTCTCTGTAGAAGAAGAGAAAGCACTTTGCTAAATTCCCAAATTAGTGTCATTTGTGGGGTGGCAACAATTTATTTCACTCTGAGGCAAGTCAATAAATGCTATCAATAATCTATAATATTTATACAAAAGAAATCATGTTCTTAAAATATACAAAAGCACTTGCAGAATAAAAAATGACAAAACAGATGCACCAGTAAAAAAAATTCAGATCTCTCAAGGGCTGATTGATCCTTCATTTGTCACACTCAAACCCAAAAGTACCTCTAACTGCTCTTTTTCTGTACTCGCCCCTCTTTCTTGCCCTCCCACTCTTTCTTTCACCATTCATTACAGCTGTGTGACAGGTTCCAGACGGATTGAGAGAGGAAAACAATGTGTTGTGACCCTCAGCACCGCCCTCCAGCTCAGCGCCTGGCTTCGACTCCTGCTCCCAGCAGGCTGTGGGAGGAGGAGCGGAGGGGAGGAGTGGAAGGCCAGACCACCCCCTCCACCATCACTACCACCAGAATCAATCGCCCTGCGACACCATACAAACGATCCACTGAAGTCCATGCATCATAAAACTGTGCACCACCAACAATGACCAGCCATGTGGCTCAGGCAAGAGAAGGAGCACAAATGAGATGGAAAGTTACAACGGATAAATAAAAATATCTAATGGGGGAGGATAAGAGAAAGGCAGTAGAGAAACAGGAGACATGCGAATATTAATGCTTTGTTACCACTTAAAACTTTTACATGTGCATCATTTATAATTTGGTAAAACTTATAATATCTTCAAATTTGCTGTGCAAATTGAAGATTTGTTTTTTTATTTCCACTTTAGAGTAAAAGCAAGTTTGTGTTTATAGCATTATTCATACAAAAGACATCAAATGAAAAGAAATAAAATCACACAAAAGAAATAACAGCATAAAAGCATTGCATAAAATAGATGTTAAAATGCAGATAATAAATGTTCCAAAAAGTTTGGGAGAAAATTTTTTTTTTATTAAAGCTGCAGTAACCAAAAGTGTTTTCAATCCTAATTTAAAGGAATCAACAGTTTCTGCACATTTCAGGGATTTTTTTTCCAGAACTGACAAGCTTAGAAACTAAACACTGTTTAGTTTATTGTTAGTTTATTGTACAGTGAATAAAAAATGACGTTAATTTGGGAATTTATTGTTAGTTTATTGTACAGTGTAGTAAAAGGATATTGCCTAGAGAACGACAATAATTTGCTGACCTTAGTACAGTGGATCTCCACTTATAGCCGTTCAGTATTTGAAGGTATTTCTGTTGAACATAACTCCACAGTATCTGTGGAAAATTTGCAGATATCTCGTTTTTTTTTGTTTGATTTTTTTTTTTTTTAATACGGCGGAGCTCTGCCCATTTGTGGTTCAATATTTGCAGATTAAACCTTTTTTTGGGAATTTTTCTGTGGAATGTAACTCAAAATTATTGGCGGTGAAATTGCTAATTTTTCCACGAATAAAAATAGCAGGTGAGCAGACTTTAAGAATACTAGCTTCAGGATTTGAAAACCAGCCAATCCTGGAGCAGTAAACATTTTCCTTGGCACTGATTGGACAGAGATAAGGAAGACTGTGGATTTCACCATGTGCGTAGTGGAGATTAAAGTATGTTTTGTGTTATACATGTTCACAGAGGGAATTCCAAGTATTTATGAATTTCAGCTATTTTAGCTAGTCTCTAACTCTCACAGATATTAGGGGTCTAATGTGGTGAAATTCTGACTGATTTGTCTTCCCAGAAATGATTAATTCAACCAAATTTGATTGTGTTTGAGCATTTTTGAGCCACACCATAGCATCATAATAAAATTTAAGCCCAGACGTTGACTGGGCCATTACCCTACCACCATGTTTGACGACTGGTTTTATGTATTTTCCCTGAAATGCTGTCCTTAAATCCATACCAGATGTAACAGGACCAAAATATGTTCATTAAAATACTTTAATATGCTTCAGTATTAATTAGCTTTTTTAACTGTAATTAATCAGTGAATGATAAAGCATATGCTGAGCTCTAAAGAGCTTAAATTACAGCCCTGCAGATTTTGTGAGCATCCCAGGTTCTCTCTGGTCAGCCTCTGCTATTGTTTACTTTAAGTGCTGTTTTACTCTCCAGGTCTCCTGGGAGACCGGTGGTCTCCTTTAAACCTCCCCCTTATCCTTATAAATGCACACAAACACACACACACTTGCAGCACACGATGCCAAAATTGTGTTAATTTACCGAGCCAGTAGTATTAACTATATTATATCAAATAACTGCCACAGACAATTGGGCAGCCAGCTCCGTGACTTCATTTTAATTGATTTTCTTACATGCTCTCAGCCGTGGATGATTTGGTTTCCCTCTGACACTATGTTTATTAAAGGCATATTGCATAAAGGAATAAATAGATATTGTTGGCTGGATTTATATGAGCTTTGAGGGAATGCAGAGATTTGCCCCTCGTTTTAATATGAGCCAGGCTTTTGGTGCTTAGTTTGATTAAAGTCAATATATTTGTTTAACCTTTGGGCAAAAAAATGCTACCTTACAGTGTGTACATGTGCGTGTGATAATAGCATATAGTTCAACAGAGTGTTTGTGCAGGGAAAATAAGGCACACAGAGCTCCGTTTGCAGTAATATCTACCTGTCACAGCAATAACACTCAGCTGCTTAGAAGAGCTGACTTCACTTTAATGTGCAGCGCAGAGCCACGCACCTCCGTTTGCCAGAAACACACTTTCGCTTCTGTGTTTTCTTCAAGTGGAATCGCTCCGAGGAGACCCCAGGACCATTTCATCTTGAACATCCTTTACCAGCTGTCTCAGTCTTAAAGGCATGCTGTTCAGCCAACAAAAAATCCCACTAATCATCTTTTTGTGTTTCAGGGCACAATATGCTGAAACAGGCAGGGTGCAAATACAGAAACACACACACACATACGTGCATATATCCACATAAACACACACATGCAGACACTTCCAGCCTGCTGCTCTCTTGTCCCCATGCCCTGAGGGGAGAGGAGGGAGAGAATCAGGGGGAATTTTTGGTATAATCACTTGTTAGAGGTCTGGCTACGTCCCCCACTCTCTCCTCGCAGGTCGCATCCCCCAACAGTTCTGACCATTCACTAATCTGTCCCCAATATCTTTATATTTTTACTCTAGAACTTCTTCCTGTTGCTCTTTAATTAGTTCATCTCTTTGAATATTTGCAGATTTCAATTAAGAGAACTTTCCCTCACCTACCCAACATGTTCACTTTACCATGATACCACAGGAAAAATGATGGTCAGATTACGTTAAGCCTACTTGAGTTTATGTAAAGGTGGTAAATACTCATTCAGGCATTAAATTAAGCAGTTCCTGGAGTTAAACAATATCACAGGTGAGTGATGAGTGTCTAATCTTTTAGATATTTTAGTAATTCTACATTCAGGAGAGAATTTTCATCACATTATTGTCTGTTATGTTGCAAGAACTTATTTAAACTAATACGAACTAATGTTCATTCCCATTGATAATAACAGAAAAAAATATTTATTTCATAAAATTGATCACTGTCTTTTATTTGAAAGAGAATACACCCATAAGCGAATTATGTTGTTTGCATGGAATATCTTTGAGCTTCGTCACTAACAAACATGGTTTGTTTTCCTGTGTATTTTTGAGGCTGCTGCTTTCTGTTGACAAGAAGAGAAAACACTCAATTTTTTTTTTGCCTTGTTTTGTTTTGCTATCATATTGATGCTGCACTGAAGGGTACATACTGTAGCACTGGTTGTGTCCTATTACTTGCCTTTAGAGATTGAAATTAATGAAATAATTTTAAAATAATTGTTTGACAAACTGAATTTTATTGATGGCTAAAGACAAAAAATTAGACATTTGATTTTTACAGTAAAAGTTGTTACTCACAGCCAAATGTAGCTGGACTGACAAGGTTATTTAAGGTACGTAAACTTGTTGCTCTTGATTGGCCTTTTGATTTTCTGGCAAAATGTGTCTCTGTCTAATGTGTCAAGACAGGGATGAATCCTTAACTTGAAAACTTTTACACAGAATTCTGCTTTGCTTTTGTTTGCAGTGGTTCAAATGAAAACGTTGACACTCTTCCTCTAAAGTTAATTCAGTTATAAATCTTATATTTACCATGAGTTGAAATACTTCAATGGACAAATCAGAAGTGTTAGACTGTGAGACATTTAATACTTTATTTTCCTTTGCAAATGTGTTACTTTGAAAGCACAAATTACTGAAATAGCTAATATTATCTTTGAAAATATAATGTAACAAAATTTGCATCAAAAATCTTGCTTTTATGATGAACACAAAGAAAATTAGTTTTTTTTAAATAAGACCATTTTCTTTGTTTCTTTAATCAATTAATACATATGATGAAAAAGTTTCACCTTTCTTGTGTCTTGTAGAGAATGAGAGAGAACATTAAATTCTTGTGCAATTTCCACTCCCTGGTACTTCATGGGTGAGCAGGTAATGCATCATTTTTCTCACTGACTAATGTTCTGGTTCATTTTGTCCTTTCTGCTACGACACCGCCCACTGTGCAGCACTGATTAATGCCATCACAGCAAATTAGATAGCAAAGGAGCAACATGTTTATCATTTTCAAGAATTTCTGGCTTCGCTTTCTTCAGTGCATTTAAAGTAGTGACCACATCAAGGTGACGAAAATGCACCACAAGGTGAAAATACAACAATATGTGAGATACTGCAGAAAATGCAGACATCTCTAAAAATATGGCTGGACCCAACACTCAGTTTTGATTTTTTTTTCATGTTTAAATTACAAAATTTTATGAAATCAGTCCAATTCATTAACTTAAATACTCCGTTAATCACTTAAAGTGACATAAAACAATACATGACATGGTCTACAATAGCATCCAATTTAACCAGTTGTATCCTTGTTACTTTGCAGTACTAGACATATTTGCCCCAGGAGTTCTGCAGCACAGCTTTTGGTTTCTAAATATGTATCCAGTGCTGCTATTACTCATATTGCTCCTACATTTTGATATGACTCGTTGATAATTTGGCTCATAATGTTTCAGTACACGTCCAGTGATCTGTTGCCTTTTTCCGGTATCTGAAGTTGCGTTTGGATTCCACATTCAAACCCCACAATTTCTTTTAAACTCGTTATGCCTGCTTTTGTCTACTGATATGCATGGTGGGCATGGAGAGAAGGCGAGAAAGACAGATTATGTAAAAACAGTGAACCATATTTTAGATGAATTTGTACATATCTTATTTGGGTTGATTTGCAGAAGACTCCTTCAGCCAAAACCCACTGAAACATGGAACCATTTATATTTTGTTTGTTTTAACAGTTTATATTTATATTTAAAACAAAGGGATGCTTGATTTTTGCTACAGACAGTTTAAGATCCTAATGAGGGAATGACACTGAGGGAATGACACTGAGTGAATGACACCGTTCCACATTATAGAATTAAAAGGTAATGCAAGGTTCTTATAAAACAGAACAATATTTACCTCTACTGCTACAAAACAATATAACGTTATTACAGTTATGAAAATTATCTTCAGAATGTGTGGTTTTATTGTGATTATGATGAATCACCTTTAAAGATATAGCATGAACACTGTTAAATTAGATAGTAATTTTCAAGTAAATGAGGTTATTGAACAGAATTTGTTTTATCCTTTTGTTGGTCTGGTTTCCATAAAATACTGTTGCTAGTCCAGCGAGCCAATATTATGTAAATTAGTAACGTTATCGTCTAAAGAAGAGCCACCAGTCAGCAGTTTTACAGGCACGCCACTCACAGCTTGCTAACTTTAGCTTTAAAACACTGTTACCTTAGAAAGAGTGATGAGTGGCGCTCAGTTAGCTTCCACAACAATACTTCTGTGCTTTTTACAATTTGACATATTACTAAAATCTTATTTCCTTTTTCCGAAACATGGAATACATATGCCAGACATTTTTAGCCAGCTGACCAGCAGTATGCAGCAACAGGTTGGAGGGGAGCAGAACTGAATCGCCATCAGGACAGCCTTAAAAAAACTGTGGACACTCAGGTAGCTCATTTATTAAACTTCAAACTGTAGAAAATGTTTGCAGATTTGAATTCATAACTTTAATAAATGACTGATATCACTGAAATATCCATGCACTGTATTTTTATAAATTTCTTGAGTTTTTTAAACTGAAGATAAAAACAAGACTGCCACAAAGACTAGACTGAGCCAAATCTTGTACATTGTGGCTTGCAGAAATTGCAATTAGGGAAACTTAAAAGTTGACCCATTTTTTAAAAATATATCTTTTTTTTTTCTCAAGTTTTCTTGTAACATTATAAACAGCTACAAAATCCTTCCTTGATGTTTTGGAAGATTTTACCGAAATCATCCACAACTAATCCACTCACCAAACAAAACTTTTACAGTGGGACTGCTAATTTCTTATTCAATCTGCTTCAATATAAAAATTGATAGCATGACCAGAACAGGTGCTGTTTCTGTCAAAGCCATTCTGCTCTGTCTATCTTTTTTTCCTCACAAGGAAATCCCAAATTTTGCAGAATGATCTTAAAATTCCTGCAAGGCCACGGAGTTACGACAGCAGCCTCAGGTACTGACAGAAAGAGAACGCTCAGATATTCTCATCATTTTCATCCTCATATCATGCAGAGAATGTAGCCTGGCATTGGTATGTTCTTACCCAGTGTTCCCTCTCTCAGGCTGTATATCATAAAGAATACATAAACCCCCTTTCTAGAAAAAAAATATAACAGTCTCCCAGGCAATATGTGCTGTGCCCTGTTCACTAACTCAGAACAGAAAGAGCTGAGGAGCTGAAACAAAGAACTTTCCTTAGAAAGAAAAATAAAAGAAGAAAAAAATAGCTCCCTCGAAAAAATAAAAAAATTAAGAGACAATGCTAATAAGTGTAAAATATGAATGGTGACTTGTCATATTTACAAATGTGCTGAGAGGTGCCCTACTAAATGTGATAAAATGGGAAACCAATGGCACGGAAGAAAGCGGTTGTGGGCCCCCATCGCTTGCCATTAGATGTTCAGTGGAAGCTGTCAACAGAAGGTGCATTTGCCTGCCAAGCTCCCTCTCTAACTGAGCTCTCTGCCTGCAGCACGCCCCGAGCTCCTCTTTGACTCAAAGGGTTCATTTCACTTCTTTTAGCCTCATTCGCATGTGGTGCTACACAAAAAAAACACAGCTTGCTCGCAGGCTCTCTTGTGTGTGTGTCCTTATGTGTTTGAATGGCTGTGCATTTCAGACATTTTTTTGTTCATGTGCGTGTGCGCGTGTGTGTGAGTGTGTTTGTGCATGTCTGTTTTTCTTTGCATCACAGCATTTACACTTGCATGTGAGGAAGAAAATGTCTGAAGATGAGATCCTAAACACTGTGTTGACTGTTATATATGAGCACTGACATGAGGTAAAAACTGGAAAACTGGAACATTGACATTTTTTTTTAGGTGTATAGGGATTAGTTGTGGAAACAAAAAAAAGGCTAGGGAAATCTGTTACCTCAGTTTAACAAATGAAAGGTTATTTGGGGGGATTTACAGTAAAAAGTTGGACAATATCTAACGTGCATCTCCACCTTCCATACACAGAACTGCATATTACAGCTGGTTTGGTGCTTAGGAGAGAAAGAAAATGTCTGCAAACCTTTTTAAAACAACTTTGAAAAGAAGAGTGGGGGAAAATCCTCTGCATTGTTGTGAGAAACTGATAGGCAAAATTTCACTACAAAGAGTTTTTGCTCCTAAAGATGGTTCAACAAGCTTCTGAAGTACGCTCTTAGATTTCCAGTAACTGTCAGCGTCTGATTATTATTTCATTTATACCAAGTCAATCTTCCCATTTTATAAGCGATTTAATCTGCCAGTGGAACAAACACTTTTTCATCAATATTATTTACTTACCTCTAATGTTTCCTCTAATGTTTTCCTGAAAACATCTTTCAATTGAGCTAAGATGTTTGTACTGTAAGGTAGACAAAAAATATTAGTGAGATTCTGTGTTTTTGCAGTGCAGCTGCTGTGGATGTTGTGTCTTGTCACTTCAACAAAAGCATTATGTCCAGGCTCCTTTGCGAATAGAGATTGGTAGGTGTTAAAAATCTAGTTCTAGGGCTCCTGGCTAGGCCAGAGTGTACACACCTCCAAATTGTACATTTCGCCAGAATCATGGGAGACCAAAGAAATATGTGGATTTGTTTGCTCCAGTTGAAATGCAAAAAGTACCTGTCACCATTTAGAAGAAAACCGCTAGCACTGATTTCAGTAATGAAGAGAGAAGAAGAGGAACAGTGGAATAAAGATGAATTTACAATAAAACACAAAAACAACAGAAAAACAGATCCAAGGTTTGTTTCAGTGCATAATTCTTGGGAAGCTTAATATGGTCTTAATCCATTGAGAAGGGGGCAGTAGGGATAGAATATATCAACATTTTACTTAAATTATTATTACATTATTGGCAATAATTTATGTAAACCAAAAGAAAATCTTTAAAATATGTTAGACTAAATGACTGTACATATTTATTTGTACTGACTGTACCTGGGTGTTTGTCTCTGTTTATTTCTGTTCTACATATTGTGTAGTCCTTGATAATTAAACCTTTTTTATTTAAATCCTTATTCTTTATAGTAGAAGAAATATTTGGATGTTTCTCTCTTCATTACTAACACATTTATAGAATTTTATATTAGGGATATAATGTTGTTAACATAATGAAAAATTATATCACTGTTTTAATTAATGTTGTTGGGTGTAATGTCTCAGGCTGCAGCTCAAATGTGATTAATTTGCTGATTAGTTTTCAGTTGATTGATTCACCACGAACCAGAAAAAAAGCTTTCAGCCCAGAAAGACCACAAAACATCGTTTACTTTGTCCAAACAATATTAGAGCAAAAAGTGATTGTAAGTCTGACTGTATGACAGGCGACTTGTTTCGCAGATTTATTTGTGTCACACATCTATTGAAAGTCCAGGTGCATAAAAATATTATGTACTGGATGAATGCAGACTTCAGTTAAAGTTGATACAAAACTAAACATTTGTTTTCTTATAACACAGAAATGAACCAATCAGGATACTAATCTGACTCATTTGAAAATGGGACTTATCTAAAACTTTTTACAAATTAACTACCTTTTCACTCATGAATACATGAATCATTTAACTCACCTGTGCTTCTCCAATTATCTCCACCTGCGCTTTCAGTATGAAACCCCATTTTTATTGATTGAACGAAACACTTTTTCTTTCACAAAAACAGTGTCTTGAAACAGAATATATTGTGGGGAAACAGTGTCTGAACATTTGAAAGTGCAACAGAAGTGATCTAAAACTATAAGGTCAAGTGGATATTGGTAAAAAGCCAGTTTCTGCTGGGCAAAACACTTAAACTTCTATTTTTTGGGGTTAACATCACTCTGCTCCTAACATCTTTTTATTCAAACTCAAACATGTATTCTATGTTGCATGCATTCAGTCCACCTGGAAAACAACTACATTTTTGTCCATGTCTGCCTAAACTCTAGTTGAAAGGTGTAAATAAGATGGTTTACATTCTTCTCCCAACAGATGTTTCATGGATGCATTATTAATCAGCTTGTTTGAGATGCTACACATCCTGCTCAGTTGCAAGAGATCTGAGATTACTTTAAATTCTCTGATAATGTTCCATAAAACTGAAACAAGACGTTGCAGATTCCTCTGCAAGAGATAATAGGTATGTGAAATGATCCTGTTATAATTTTAACACAATTTTTTTGCAATCGACCCGCTATCTTTTTTTAATCTGTAATTTCAGTGTCATTATCTGACCATTTCTGATCGTTAACGATAAAACAAATGTCTTCATCTAAGTTTGCGACTTCACAGCAGTGTCGCTGTCCTCTGGCCAATTTCTATGACTAGCAGCCCAAGGGTCAGACCACTGAAGTGGAAATTGAAGAGGGCTGTTTGAACGTAATAGGTTTTGACTGGCATGTGTTACATGCTCCACTGCATCATTGATTGAGTGCTTGTTTGCTAAATCACTGCTGGTTCCCCCTGTCTGGTAGCCCTGTGACACGTGCGGTGTGTGGTCACTTCAGCTTGGAGAGAGGAGGAGACACAAAGCAGCAGGTCCAGTGTGACCCGGGTGACCAGACAGGAACACATGTCAAAGATAAGAGGCTGGAAAGGCTGAAAATAAATTGAATTTTATCTCCTCTTATGAGGAATCTCACCAGCCTCTAAATTCATTCACAAATATTAGCACTTTAGTGTTTTCTCCATGGACACTCACCATAACACCCCTCCTCTTCCTCTTCCTCTCCTACATTTCACTCCCTTAATCCCCCCCACCCTTCTTGATTCAGTCATGCTTTTTACAGCTTGCAGGATGTGGCAGTTAAGGGAGGTTGGTGTCAGGGGTCAATGTCACCCAGCCAGTTGTCTACCTGAGTGACGTTGTTCTTTCAGATGAGATTCTGATTTTTCTTTCATCAAGTTTCTGGATTTTCAAAAGTGAACAAGCCAACAAATGTGCACTCTTGATTAAAAAAGCATCACCATCCTAAAAACAACAAACAACACTTGAATTAATTTTAGAAAATATATTTCAGGATTTTTTTTTTTGCCTCTTTTAATTATGTTCCAGATTTTACTTCAGAAGGGTAGGACATCGGACCTCTGTGCAGGTTTTAGAGATTGCACTCACCTGAAAATAGCTAAAATGAGCAAATATATGAGACCCATTTAGCTAATTTAGTAATTCTAATAGCAAATATACCTTTTTCTTACTTAATACGGCAGTGGAAACTGTTAGCATGACAGCAGAAGTTAAAATCCACAGTCTTCTTTATCTTCATTGTGAGTACAGCCAGTCAAAGCCAAGGAAAATGAATGAAGGTTTGCATCCAATAGCATGTCAGCTAACATTGTGTCCCTTCATTTCAGCTCCACACGCTGCATTTCTGTCAAATATTTTTGATATTCTCTGCTAAAAATTCTGCTTGTATAATAAAGGAAAAAAGAGAAATGTGCAAATAGTGAACCACACTGTAAGCATTTCCAGAAAGAGAAATATGTGGAAAAAGTAGGAAAAAAATGAAACACAAGCTGACCAAACACACATCCAAAGGTTGCCAAAGAGTAATGATGTCACAACTGCGACCTCAAACCCAGGCATTAATGCAAAATACAGTGATGAAATGCAAACTCATACGATGAAGCTGAGGAGAAGCAGTAGCATCAGGACCTACCAAACTGGCACCATTCTGAAGGGTTTAAAAGCATGCTGTTGTGAGTCCAGTCTGCCAGTAATTTCACATGGTTGTAAATTAGCACTTGTGATAAATGGTTGAAGAAATCAAGTGTTTTGAAGTCTAAAAAAATGTTTTCAGTTCTGATTTAAGAATAAAGTTTTAGACCCAGTCCTAAGCATCTAGCACAGACCGATTTTTCGACCTGCAATTAAAAACAGCCTTAGAAATGAAGATTGCTTTAAACAATAATACAAGCTTCAGTTTCTCACTATGCTAACAGCATCTGGTTTCAGTGTTTAATAACTTTCAGAATAAACACGAAACAGTAAATATTGTAGATACTTTTTATTTAAAAATGTTTATTTCTCAATCATTAAATTTGTATGAATTTAAATATGTTCCACGTAGCCAAACTTTAGCACTGCAGAAAACAACTGACAGATTTTGAATTCACCAGAGTCTGTTACAGTAAAACTAAACTACCAAACCACCTACAATCTGGTGGATGAAAGACAACAAAAGATGATCTTGAAGAGGTGAGAGTTCAGTTTTACTTACAGTTGTGGTCAAAAGTTTACATACACTTGTAAAAAACATAATGTCATGGCTGTCTTGAGTTCCCAAAAAGTTCTACAACTCTTATTTTTCTGTGATAGAGTGATCGGAACACATACTTGTTTTTCACAAAAAACAGTCATAAAGTTTGGTTCTTTCATAAATTTATTATGGGTCTGTTGAAAATGTCACCAAATCTGCTGGGTCAAAAATATACATACAGCAACATAAATTGTCAATTTTGGTGATGTAGAGAGTTGTGTAAATCAAATTAGATTAATGTCATGGCCTCTTCACTTCTTGTAAGTGATTCTGATTGACTACAGCTGTTCACTTCTCATGAGCCCATTGAAATAGGGCTCATTTGACCCAGTGATCAGACTCAGCCACAAAAGCTACAATATGAAAGTCAAAGGAACTCAGTGTGGATCTGAAAAAGCGAATTATTGACTTGAACAAGTCAGGGAAGTCACTTGGAGCCATTTCAAAGCAGCTACAGGTCCCAAGAGCAACTGTGCAGACAATTATTCGCAAGTATAAAGTGCATGGAACAGTTGTGTCACTGCCACGATCAGGAAGAAAATGCAAGCTATCACATGCTGCCGAGAGGAGATTGGTCAGGATGATCAATGGTCAACCAAGAATCACCAAAAAGCAGGTCTGCAAGAATTTGGAAGCTAATGGAACACAGGTGTCAGTCTCCACAGTCAAGCGTGTTTTACATCGCCATGGACTGAGAGGCTGCCGTGCAAGAAAGAAGCCTTTGCTCCAGAAAAAGCACCTTAAGACTCGGCTGAAGTTTGCTGTTGATCACATGGACAAAGATAAAACCTTCTGGAGGAAAGTTCTGTGGTCAGACGAAACAAAAATTGAGCTGTTTGGCCACAACACCCAGCAATATGTTTGGAGGAGAAAAGGTGAGGCCTTTAATCCCAGGAGCACCATGTCTACTGTCAAGCATGGTGGTGGTAGTATTATGCTGTGGGGCTGTTTTGCTGCCAGTGGAACTGGTTCTTTGCAGAAAGTAAATGGGATAATGAAGAAGGAGGATTACCTCCAAATTCTGCAGGAAAACTTAAAACCATCAGCCCGACGGTTGGGTCTTGGGCGCAGTTGGGTGTTCCAACAGGACAATGACCCAAAACACACATCAAAAGTGGTGAAGGAATGGCTAAACCAGGCTAGAATAAAGGTTTTAGAATGGCCTTCCCAAAGTCCTGACTTAAACCCCATTGAGAACATGTGGACAGTACTAAAGAAACAGGTTCATGCAAGAAAACCATCAAATTTAGCTGAACTGCACCAATTCTGTCAAGAAGAGTGGTCAAACATTCGACCTGAAGCTTGCCAGGAGCTTGTGGATGGCTACCAAAAGCGCCTAGTTGCTGTGAAAATGGCCAAGGGACATGTAACCAAATACTAATGTTGCTGTATGTATATTTTTGACCCAGCAGATTTGGTGACATTTTCAACAGACCCATAATAAATTTATGAAAGAACCAAACTTTATGACTGTTTTTTGTGACAAACAAGTATGTGTTCCGATCACTCTATCACAGAAAAATAAGAGTTGTAGAACTTATTGGGAACTCAAGACAGCCATGACATTATGTTTTTTACAAGTGTATGTAAACTTTTGACCACAACTGTATATGTCTGAAGACTCCCCTTTAAACTGAAGGGTCTCTAAAGTCCTGTGTGTTTTTTTTTTCAGCACTAAACAAAGCAAGGACATGAAGTAGCTCATTATTATACATGATTCTTCTCCATTTCCCTCTCTAATTCTAGACTGAAAATATCACAGTTATGTAGTTTATGCAGCGCCTCGGGTCCCCCTCCCCACCTTGGGAAGGCTTGGCGAGTAAACAGTGTCTTTGCTGATTACAACGCCTTACTCTCTGCAGCCCAAGGTAAGCTAAAACACTTTGATCTGCTATTGATTGTCTCCCTCCTTCCCCTCATCCCTCCGCCTTGTTTTTCCCCTGCCGTTGTTAAAGCATAGGTGAGTCAGCCAAGCGCCCGGGGCTCTGAAGCAGAAAGCAGCAGGCGTGCGGCCGTATTTCTTACACTGACCACTGAGGTTAATTGATATCCTCTCTGAGGTGTAAAAATTATAATTTTATTTAAGAAAAGCTATGAGAGCTGTTTACAGAAGAGGATACAGATGTGCTCTCAGAAGAATTTCATTGGGTGTTTTTAGCAATCGTCAACGCAGGGCACAGAAAGTATAAATACAGCAACAAAAAAAAAACAAAACAGACAAGTTGAATTAACTAAGTGCATAACCAACAGCTGTTTTGTGAACTGGAATAATATGAAACTGTGGGAGTTAAAGCCAGTGTGTTTTGTAAGAAGATGTTTCCTTCTTTCTTTCATGGTTGCAGATGTGAATCAAGTTCCACACATTCACTTTGCCTTCTGACTTTAGCATCATCATCTATGACTTCACAGGTAAGTTAAAACTTTACCCATTAATGGACAGATATACAAATTGTGTTCATCAGACGAGGAGGAACTCTTATTCATACAAGCACAGACGATACTGCATGTAACAGACATACTTAACAGTGTCAGAAGTTCGGTTGAAAAAGTTGCATGTTTCAAACAGCCTTACTGTCTCATAAGAAAAGTTTCTTCTGTCATATTTATTCACTTGATTTTCATGCCTTTGTACTTTTAAACCTAATAAAGGCTGTCGCTGAGGCCTGTTTAATAGAATTAAAAGCAAAATTAATCACCTAATCTTTTGTGGTAATTGCAGTTATTCACCATTTAATTACAAATGTATAACATTTTCATAATCCTTTAATTGTTTTTAAATAATAGATTCGTAATTCTTGCTGCACGGTGGATTTAGTGATTGGTTTTTGCCTCACAGCAAGATGACCCTGGACTCACATCAAGGCTGGAAAATTCCTGAGTGGAGTTTACATGGTACCCAAATGGACCCAGGATTCAAAATAACTATTGGTTAAATAGTATCTGCAGTGACAGGTGGCTATATTATAATTATTTTTAAAATCTTATTTATGCAAAGCTACCCAAATTTCCGAAGTCATGGTTTTGTTTTATCACTCCAGGACTCTGAGTTATGCTCTCAATGCCGCCAGGAACAACTGTTCATGAGCATAACAAACCACTACGTTTGTTTATACCTAATGATTCTTTTTCGCAACAGTTGTTAGGAATTTTTACCTAAATCGTCATTATCAAACATTATCTAACTCTGCACCCTTATATTGTTATAAGATTTAGAGTCAAATACAACTGAATAAAAACTTTATTAAAGAGCAGGTTTGGTTTTCTGAACACACACTGACATGTTTGATTTTCAGAAAGGAATTTTGCTTTGGTTTCCTGCACTAACAAGCACTGAATATGAATATTTACATTTTGGAGAAAATGAAATAAAAGCTAAAGAAACAACATGTGCATATACCAAAAAGCCACATTTTTTATTAACAAAGGCA
The DNA here is from genome assembly GCA_010883035.1 of Poeciliopsis occidentalis. Lineage (NCBI taxonomy): Eukaryota > Metazoa > Chordata > Actinopteri > Cyprinodontiformes > Poeciliidae > Poeciliopsis > Poeciliopsis occidentalis. Next base: position 2,478,010 of record SZYC01004148.1, on the reverse strand, counting down.
GATTGTGAAAAAAATAGTGTTTTGCAGGTTAAAATAGCTCAATCCGTCATAGGCTGGCTTTTGTAAACCAGCCAATAAAGTGGAATCATTCAGCATCCTTGGTGCTGATTGGTCTTGAGAGCAGTGATTCTTTTGAGCATGACCCATTCGGGTCGACATCTCGTCCCACGACCGCTGGCTGGAGATAGCCACCAGGCCCCCGCAATCCTGCATACTTAAGAGGCTATAAACAATGAATGGATGGAGATTTTATTTTATGGATCACTGTTTTTATTGAATAGTTGATCAACTTATGGGCTAAGTTATGTGAAATGTTACAAAGTGGCTCGTCTGCCATACAATGGAGTTACCAATAAAAACTAAATATTGTGTTTGCTGCATCAGGACCTTTGATGACAGCAGCCATCCAGCTGTGTGATCTTTGAAACAGTTTGTTAGATCCTCCTCTCATTGTGTCGAGGCTCCAGACCCCAAAGGACCCGGTCCAGATGAAGGGAGAGAGAAATCAATCAGAGCGCTAGTAGCAAAGATCTAAAGCTGAGATCCATCCAATATTTTGTTTGTTTGACACCGGAGAGTGATTTAGTGACTTCAGAGTGCTGAGTGTCATGTTCCTCCACTCTGATAACCTTAATGAGAAACTGCTGGAAGGAACACACATTCCTGTTTGTCTGTTTTCACTTTTTCTCATGTTGTATGTCTGTTTCATTTCTCTCTTACACCACCGCATGTGTGGAGGTATAAGGGGGTTGTTCTGCTGCTGCTGTGAGATGATGAAGTTTCAGGGAAAGGTGGATGTGCCATCCATTACAGGAGGTGGAAAGGTGTAGATAAATCACCTTATCAGCCCTGCTTTCTCCCCACTGAGCTGAGGGAGCAAAGCAAGGGGAAATCCATCAACCTCCACAAATGGGACATGACTCAGAGATCACTCTGCTCTGTACTGGTCTCTCTGTACATACCTGACACTGGATTTAACATTATATTATGGCTCAGACTGGCCTGCACCCGAGCCTCAGCCAACACCACTTCAAGAAGAGCCTCCAACATCCTCTGAAGAAATGCATCCAAAATAATCCTAAAAATGCAGATTACAAAAATGGAAATTATTGAAATTAACTAAGTAATCTTCACCTCTGGAGATTATGTAACAAAGAAGGATTCTGTAAAATCAAGAAAATTATGGACAACCCAGGTTTTGCTTTCCATTCCTTTCAAACAACAGATGAGAGCTTTTTCAGAGCCGCTGTCACACAGACTGCTACAGGAGATCCCTCCTGCCAACTGTTTAGACAACCTTTGATAATCTGAGTGAAAACAAAACACACCTGGGATAAAGGAGCCAAGTGATGTTTATCAAATGTAATCTAATAACTGATCATCATCAGCAAATTGCTGACGGGTAGCACACAAGTGTTAACACAACGCCAGAGTGGAAAGACTAAAACTAAAACCAATATGGGGAGGGTTATAAAAAAACACAACAGTTGAGAACAGCTATTCACCCTAAAGTGAGTTTCATCTCATCATTTAACATTTTCAACTCATAGACAGATGGACATTTACACATCTAATGGGAAACTTAAAGAGGCCGCTCAGCAGAACATGAACAACCACAATTCAGTTTTTGTTTTGTTTTGTGTTTTACAATCAAAGCTGCCCAACATAGCAAAATGTAATTGTCGTTGTAGCGTCATAATATCCAGTATTGTACTTGCAAAGGACTACTTTGATGAAACACTTATGTTTTAAGTGCCATGTAAGCAAATTTGCAAACACTGTTGCCCAGATGGATAGACTTTTATTGAGTTTTGTTCTCATACTTGGTTTAGATTTTCAGTAGCTGAGATGCTAAACCGTGCAACAGTTGATAGGAACATTATGATTCAGGAAAGAGAAAGAAAGAAAAAGGAAGAAATCAAAATCACCATCACCATTGTGATCAGAAAACGGTCTTTCAGTTAAATGCTTTCATGAAGACATACACAATTATACAGCAGAACTATTGACGAGATGCAGTCAACTTCTCAGGCAGCTTTGTACTAAAGGATCATTTTGCACTATATGTACTTGTGACATCAACAGACTGTGTTGAAATTGGCTTGATTTGAATTTATTTTGGATTTCTAATAATTGAAAATACATCAATAGACATTTGGTTGAAAATTGGGGGAAATGTGAAATAAACCAAATTAATTTTAAACTAAAAACATCTATGTGGATGTCAGATGAAAATGCATGAGAAAAACGGTCTCCCTGCATTCATGTAATAATTTTAGTGATGCTGCTGGCTCATTTTGAAGTAAAATAAATAATAATCAGCAGGGTGTTAGCATAGAGAGAGAAGCACAGACAGGAAGATACAGGAAGATTTGACGCAGAACAATTTCTCTTGGGGTTTCCTTTTTTCTGTTTTCAGTACATACTTTCACATTACAGGTGAACGCATTCACCTGTAATTATGAACATGGACTGCATCATTTACATGGTTAGCATTTAAAATGAAACAACTGCCACTATGTTCCTGATACGCATCCGTTCTCAACATAACAACATTTTTAAAAATGTACAATTGATGCGTTTCACCCGATAATGACACACTGCTCTCTCCAGTATTATCTATATGCTTCCTCCTGCATTCATTTTATTTTCCTCTGATCTTTCGCGGCTCACCAGACGCCTTCACAGCTACTGTAAAGTGTGCACCTATGGCTCCAAATACGGGGTTGCTAAGCAACAATAATGACAGTGACCTTTGAGAAATCAGTGGGATATGTCCCACCAGTCGAAGACTCCGGCATTCACCACAGTACACTTGTGGAGCCTCTGTTTACCTCAGCTCATATCCTGAGCAGGCTGACGGAGTGAGCCACACATGCACAACACACCCTCATCCGCCATCACGCAAAGACATTAAGCACATTTTTGCCCTTGAGGAAACAAGGGGAGTTAGCATTTTCCCCACCAGCTCTCGATGTACTACCTTGTCACCAACCCCCTTAAAGTAATACCAGTCCATTGGTATTCAGCAGCTCAGGTATCTGAGAAAGCAAAGCCTTTTAAATGTCTTTACTGCTGTTTGTTCTGTCTCTAGAGGGCATGTGCCGTACACTGGGGCTTTGAGAATTGACAAGGAGAATTGCAAATTTGTTTTGCCAGCGACACGCGCTCTGTAATTCCATGCTTGCTGCATTGTTGCAAAGACGTGTTGGATTTTACATAAACATACACAGAAAGGTGGGATGTTTTGTTTAATTATTTGAAGCCGCGAGATGTTTAGTCATGATTAATGCCTTCTCGATAGGACGAGCGTTCCTCCTGTACCGTTGTTTTGTTGTTGCTGTTGTTTTTTCCCTGTGAGCAGTCACAAAGCAACATGAATGCTGGGAATAAATATTGAAATTTAACTATAGTGACATGGTAAATAAAAACAAAGGAGATTACCACACTTATTGATTTTTTTTTTCTTTTTTTGGGACAAGAAACTAGCTCAAAAATTTCATTTGAACATTTCACAAGTCCAAGCAAAAGTATCTCAACTGTTTTTCACATTTTCTCATGTAAACTAATTATATTTTACATGGATTGTATTTAATAGACCAACACAAAGGCATGCATGGTTGCAGGGTGGAACAAAAGTACTAGAAGGTTTTCATGCATTTAAACATTAAAAAATTGTGGTGTGTATTTTATTTCTCTTCATTTACAAATGTCTCCTTGCAAAGTCACCTCATTGTTAAAGACTCCATCCTGATACACATGTCCATCCATTTATCTGAGAATAAATACAGATGCCGGGTGAAGGAGTCAGAGGCTCGTGAGAGAAACAGCATCATGAAGACCAATTCAATTGAGAACTAAAGCTTTTTTGCACCTAATAGGTCGGAAGACTCGGTTCAGTTGGGGACCAAAGTTGCAATTTGCTACATTTTCAACTGGTGCAGTTCGCTTTCACACTGCACTGTGTCAAACAAACCAAACCCTTTAAAAGTCTGTTCCACCCTCACCTGCAGTGGCGCTGAACCAAAAACCTCTGGAGAAGACATGAGCGCAAAATTCTTTCTTCGGAAAATTTAAACAAAATGACACTATTTTGTGTTTGGTAAAAGCCCATAATCCATTTCTCCTGCAAGGTTTAGACATAAGTGTTTGTTTTTGGTTGAATTTACCCAGAATGCCTTGCACTTTAACCCACTTTCTAAGCAAATGCAGCTTCTACGCAACAAGAGGTTGATTAAACAGGGCTGATGTGATTGCCTCAAGTGGACGGACTTGAATTGATGTATACAATGTTTCCATCCCATCTGACTTGAGCTGGCTGAGTTATTTTACAATGAAAATTTAAAAGAAAAAATCTTGCACTTGTAACTGCAGCAAAATATTGTTCTGATAGGAGTACCTCACTAGAAATGTTATTGCTAATAAAATTTGAAAAATACAAATATATTTCTGTCCACTCTCCAGTTATGTGATCGTTTGTGTCAGGCTATCACATAAAAGCCCCAAAAAGTACATTAAATAAGACAAATTGTAAAATGTTCTTGTGGTTTGGATACTTCTGCAAGGTAGACCGTTACGTTCATCTGCAGATTTCAGTACTTTACTCCACAAATGTCTGGAATCTGACTGGTGTTCACCAGAGCAGGGAACCGCCTAAATGATAACAGAGGGAAGTTCCCCAGCTGGGACTCGTGAGAGAACAGGATTCCTCCTCAGAGTTGGTCTCATAAGTCCTGGGTATGCATCCAAATGACAAACCTGCACGCCTGTCCCTCTTTTAAAAAATCCTTTACAAGTGCTGAGACACCGGGGCTGGTGCTGTGGAGGCTGTATATTTCTATTCATAATTGATGGCCCGGACCCAGACAGACAGCACACTACACATGTAATATGGATTCACTCTTGGTTTCAAATGCATGCACTCGTCTGGACTCGACTGTGAGCCAGCGCTGTGTGTGGAGCGGGAACGGAGCGGAATTGGCATATGTGCATGTGAGCCAGTGTGCCTGCATGTGATCGCGTGTGTCTGATGGGAAGCTAACTTCTGTTTGAAATGAGGAGAGGTCAATTGCTTGCATTCTGGAAAAAGTAAAAAGATACTTGTTAATAAATAAAAAAATCAGTAAAACACATGCTAAACTTTTAGATCGAATATAAATATTCTTATATTTTTGGGGTCCGCCACAGTTTTCAACCCATTTCAACACATTTTATATACAAGCCATTTGTAAATTATAATATTTGTAAACATTTGTCTCAACTGTCTATTTGAAAGAAATAGCAATATAAAAATAAATCACAGTCACTTTTGATCAAGAACATTAAGTTGAGGTGTCCATTAGGTTCCTTCTCCTTATCCAATGAGAGGCATAAGAAGGAAAGACAAGTTCATCTATATAGCATCATTCACACATAAATGAATATAAAGTGCTTTACAGGGGCTGGTGACAAGAGAAAATATTAAAATCTGTTTAGCTTTGCTTAAAAAGAAGGCTTAATTTAATGATTTACGACTGAAAGCACTGCGGAAAAGAAACAAATGTTTTCAAACTGATTCAAAGTGCACATTTAAATCCAAATCTAAATATCAACCACTTCAACCACTTGGCTGTGATCAGGCAAACAGTTCAATGGTCAGATTTTTTTTAATCGAAAGCTTCTGTAAACAAAATTCAAAGGACCTGACGGTTTCTGCACATCTCAGGTTTTCAAGAAGGTGAGATCTATAATTGAAATTTAAAGCATTGGCTGGATCATTGAGAGCAGCGCTACATTTGGTTTGTCCAGAAGTATTGTGTTGAAAAAGAACAATATGGGGAGACCTTTGACAGAGATTTTATGCCCGGTGCTGATGCCTGAGTCGCACCGCCTGTCCTCTCGCTCTGCTTCATTTCTGCAAGCTCACAGCTGATACTGCTGTCTCCATGTGTGATTCATGAATGGACAGAGACCAGACATAGGTAGCAAGTCTTTCCAGGTCTGTGATGGGAATGTTTTGTGAAAGAAGCCTCTCATTTATTTAGGGATATCAAAAAGTAACATATCATCGACATAGTTTGGTAAAAATCAGAATAGGGTTTATCCTCTTCAGCTGTAGTTAGTGGCATCGACTAAAGTTGAGTTGCTACTTTTAGTTGTATTTCAAAGTCAAAATGCTTGATGTTAAAATGTTAAGCAATTTCTTCTTAAAGAGAAAGTAATATAACAAATTTTAGACCATGATGTCGTTGGTCAAGCCACAAAAATGTTTAGCTAAGACTTTACATTTACCTATCCAGAGTGTTTCCAGCTTCAGGTGCAGTGATTAGCTTTCTAGCCCAAACAAAGCTAGAGGGCTGCAGAAGATGAATGGACTTCACATGTAAAGCAGTATGCACACTGTGCCTCAGATAAACTTCTAAGTCTGCTTCCTCTGCTAAAATGATGAGGCTGATCTTACTGATGGCTGCTGGAGAGAGGCTTCACCAGCTGCAGATTGATTCTACCCTCAAGCTACAGAGAATAAAATAGGTTCCCTCCAGCTCAGAGAATGTGAGGATGCAAACACACCATTGATCCTTTTCATGTTTGCAGAGAATATACACGCTGTCAAAATCTGATGTTTATTGTTGTAATTTTTCTAGGTTTCAATGTGCAGAACACTGGCTGGAAGTGTGGGAACCTGAAGATGTTGTAAGTGTTGGTAGTTGGTGTTTTGGGCTGGACTTGTGATTAAATTCATACTGCATGGACTGCTTGAGTCATCATTTTTGTTCTATAGGTACTTTTTCATAACATTAGTTCTCTGTCAATGTCATTTTTTATGTTACAGTGTGCTGCTACTCACATTTTATGCTGTACAAGCTGATGAGGCTGATTTATTATTATTATTATTATTATTATTATTATTATTATTATTATTATTCAAACCAAAAGGCCCTTTTGAAATTGTTTTTTAAATTTATGACTAATATTTTTGTTAATATGTTGGAAAAATCACTGCACTAAATGTTGTGTATTAGCTTTAGGACCATTAGTGGCCCAGAGGCTTCTGATGACTCATTTTCATGTAGGGCCATATCAATTAATGAACAGCCTCAAAGGGCCGGTTGTGGCAAAATGTATTGATAAACCCCATTAACAAACTGTTAAAATATTAATAAATAACTGTCTCTGCATTTGATGAATACTTTTTAAAGCTAAAAAACATTGAACAACTTTTCCCACTGATGTAAGTTGGCAATATACACATAAAAAAATTACTTCTTAAAACTTATTTGTAGTCACTGGCTTTTAAAAAAGAGTGAGTTGAATTTGTTGGGTTTCCTTTCATGTTAGTTTTCTTTTTTTCTGTCTTATTCTGTGTTTATATCTTATTTTTATGTTAGAATCATTATTTGTTGTTTTTATCTACAGCACTTTAGATAAAAGCAGTCGTTCTTAAATGTACTATATCATAAATTGGAGTTGATTCAATGAGAAAAACTGCTTATAGTTCAATGACAAAATAATATTCAAGCACACAACTGCTATTTTGAAGTTTCCATTTATGTCTCCCTCTAGAGTTCATAGTATGCAGGGCCTCAGAAAAAAGTCATGGTGTACTGGATTTAGCTCCCGGGCCACGACTTTGACACATGTGTTATAAGCTATTTATAAGCCATATACTATAAACGTTCATCCATGTAATTTTTGTTTTGACCATTTGAATATTTCCACCCAGAGGTTGTTTTTGAATGTGTGGAAGTTTGTGCTTTTAATCATAATAATAAATCATAATAACAATAATAATAAGTTATTTTTCCATTTATTTGTTCAGTATATTTTCTGTTAATCATTTTTCGAATAATGAGTTACATTCTTTATTTTCTTATTTTATTAAACCTTTAATTAACTAGATAATTAAAGATTATAGGTACTATAGGTAGATTGAGATCAAGACGTCTTTCACAACTTACTTTTGACCAACATTGATGTTTTCAATGTTGGTACATAAAATGTAACATCTGTTATCAAATTGGTGACTGTATGATGTTTTTGTGACTTTTTGTTTTCTTTGTTTTTTTATGATGCAAAGTTGCCTTGTTGCTGAAATGTGCTATACAAATAAACTTGATTGACCGATTGATCATAATTGTTGTGATTGTTTTTTTTATGTAATTAAGTCATTTCATAATTAATTGGCTCCGGCTCATGACCCGTTGTTTAGCTAACTAATGCTGTCGCTCCTCATGTGTCTTTTGATTGAGAGGTTCAATATGCTTGTGTGCTCATGCCTGAGTTTTACTCTCTCTTGAAGTTCACAGGGAGCAAAGTTCATACCCAATGTTACCATGGCAACACACAACACCCACCCTCCACCTTTCCACACAGAGTCTCCCTCTCTATCCTACATAATGGATCTGACCTTTGCACTCCACTGCCTCTCTGACTGACACATGAACAAGTGTGAAGCTGTCCTGGCTGTAGCCTGCAGCCATGTCCACCACAACGAAACCCACATACCTGACACACCGGGGTTAATGATGGCGTCTGCCCCAGCATATGGCATCTAAGTGAACCAGCTCGCGCTCTTAGGTAGCGGCATCGCCGGGGTGTGATCTCAACGATGAGTCAGAGGAAACAAGGTCATCTTCTGATGCTGTCATGGTTTTGGTTCAGTCTTAGGATTTATCAGCAGACCTCGCACAGGTCGCTTGTCATCGTTATGCAAGTAGCCAATCCCGTCCTCCAGCCATCCTCGCTCGCTGCATTATTTATCAGCACTAATCAGGAGCCCAGCGCTGATGTGCTCGCCACCCTACTGGTAACATCACTTCCCTGACCTGACCCTGCCTGTTTCCCCACAGCATTGCCGTGTGTTTACGCTAACGCCTGCTCATTAAGCCTAACTACGCTTGGCCGGGCCCTGCTGCCGGAGCTGGAGCTGTGGGGGCTTTTTAACATGCTCTAACCCAGCCCGGGCATCCCCCAAGTGCAGCGCCGAGAACAGCTACGTGCTGATGTCAAACAACAGGAAAACCAACGCATGTAACAAGTACACACAGAGGTGGTTTACTGGGAGACATGGCCTGTGAGGACCTGCGATCAGGCTCCATTATTGTTGTAATTAGTGTGCCTCAGTAGAGCCTGGGCTTAGAAAACGGCATACAGCAGCCTCCCTGCTTCTCAGTCTGTTTACAGCCAGAAAGAGGCAGCGCGGAAAGGGCAGGGGGCCGGCCACATGGCTCAACGCCTCTGCTCAGCTCCTGCAGCAGGGCAGCTGCTTGTTCATTTGAAGGGTTGACTCAGACCGCTTTCCATTTCTCTTCTGTCCTCTGCTCCGCAAATATTTGTTTGTTTCAGCATAGAGAGGAGCAAACCAAATACCAGAGGAGGGGTTTGGTTTGCAGGATAACAGATTTCACGTTAGAGAATTTCCTTCTGTTTAAAGTGAGGTCTGAAAAATGTATCGCAATACAATGGTTTCATATAACTTGATACTGATAATTATTGATTTGTTTTTTTGTTTTAAAAATCTGAAATATCCAACCTGGTGATGTGACATTTTCTGTTTTACCCCCAGATTCCTCTTCATCTGTTGGACTCATTTTCTTCCTTCACTCCACCCCCTTGTTTTTTTTTTATTTTTTATTTTTTTTAATTATTATTATTTCAAGCTATTATGAAGCATAGAGGCAAAACCTGAAAGTGTTGTTGTGCAAGTTACTCAATAGGTTGTTGCTAGGTCACCAAAGAGTGAGTGAGTTGATGCATGGCTGAGCATCGATGGTCGCTCAGCCATGGGAGACTGAGCGACTAAAGTATGTTGTCTGCCTACATTCCCCAGAATGCTGTGCTACTCTGGACTGGTTCACTGTAATTATTGCAAAATCTTTCAGATGTATTTTCTATTGATCTTGGTCAATAGAAAATGTTTGTTATTATGGTCTCTTAAGTTTTTGTTTTTTTAAGTTTCTGCAGGTGTAGAAGTCTGTAGAGGAAGACTTCTAGGGTGATGACTTGTTTCTCTATGCAACAAGTCTCCTCTATTATTATCCCCTTCTTTGCCTTTTTTATATTTTCCCATCTTCCTGTTCTCCTTTCTTTAATAATGGCAATGGCAATGGTAATTAGACAGATATTTTACAAAAACAAAGCAGACCAAACCTTTTCCTTGACTCTTTAACATTTATCTTCAACTTTTAAGGAACTGCGCAAGCTCCTCACGTTTAATTCCTACCCTTTGGCCCCTTCATCATCAAGGGGGCCATGTCCCAAATGCATCACAAAGTCCCCTGATCACCAATTACCAAAGCCACTGCGTTTCTTCATGCTGGTTTCAGTGTGGAGGCATGGAAAAAGGTAGTGCGGCACTATCGGGGCAGAGTGAGGTGGAGGTCCCGTGAAGGACACGGCTCCCTGGGTGGCTGAGCGATGAGCAGGGGAGCGTGAAGGGCTGAGGCAGGTCTTTCCCACAGAATATCCGTCTTTTAGTCAGTTACTGTCGCTGTGCTGAAGCACCAACCCGTAATCAGGAAGCTGCTTATATAAGAATCCTCCCTTTCTGACTTACTTCCTTTCACCTTAAAGGAGCCATGCGCGACCTGCAGTATAAATGCCGTTGACATGCTTTGCTCCAATTAAGCCTGCATGGCAAACCGTAATGTGCCTCCGAAATGATTTTCTTCATAATTGTTGTAGTTTCAGTGGGGTTGAATTATTGAAGTACATTACTTGTTGAATTTGTGAGCACAGTGCATGTAGTGGACATAAAGAACAAAATAAGTGTTTTATATGTTCTTCAATAAGTTACAGTCACTGTCATCTAAAAAGTGTTCAATCTTATGCTTCATTCGTTAAAGCTGAGACCATCACAGATTCCACGTGTTAAATGCTAACATTTAGCAGATGTCAGACCGCGATACTATACATTCAATTCATTTTAAATGTCATCAGTAGTTTGTAGAATAAAGAAAATATGTTGATTTTACTCAAACACAAAACAGCAAATGATAAAGTCAAGAAACCTAGAATTTGTTAAATTCTTAATACTTCCTTTGCTGTGTCATTTCAAGCACTCAAAATATTCCATATTGTATTCATTAGATTTTTAAATAAATTAAAGAGTTTTCATACAACAAAATATTGGATGTCTAAGTGAAAATGAGGCAATAAAGAAAGGTTGGAGTAATTTTGGGCTTCTAAAGCTCAAAATCATTCATATTGAAAACAGGAAACATTTAATACAATAAAATAATTTAAACTTAAAACTCACATTAGATTTCATTAGGACTTGGTCTACATTACCTCTTCTGCCTGTGTCAATTAATTAGTTTTCTTGTCTCCATTGCAGAGATAACAGGGTTTCCAGAAGTTTAATGTAGATGCAAGACTTTCTCTGAACCATAGATTTATCAATTATATTTAAATTAATATCTCACAAGACACTTAGGAGAAATCTTTACTTAAACTTACTTCTACTGGGGATTTTTGCAAGTGGCTCGCTATGTTGCCCAACTTAAATACCGTGTCTTAAACTGTTCAGATCCCTCTGGCAACTCTTTTTCAAATTTTCCAAATTTTTAATTGTTCTGTTGTAACTGGAAACTTTTAGAAACATAAAAATCTCCATTGTTTTGGTCACTCACTGACGGCCCGGTCCTCCCAGCTGCAGTCAGAACAACAGAGTCATCTTTCAGGTCTCTCCCACATGTCCGTGTGCCGCACGGTGAAGTAAATATACAGAAGATCACATCCACTTATTTACAAATTCCGCATTATAATGCTTTTTAAAGTCCAACAGTGATTTTCACACTGCAGAATTCAAAGGGAAAGTGGGAAATAGCCACAAACTTTTAAAACTTTTACGTTAATAAGTGTTTTCTGAGCTCGTTTGAAGATTAAATATAAATTGAAATATATAAATTTTTTATTGCACAGCCCTACCTCAATCTTAATCCTTGAATGGGTCTTGTGATATTTTCTGAAGGCTCCTAAATGCAAAAACACTAAAGAAAACTGATAACAGAACCACAAAAATCCTAAAAAAAAATCTAGATAATTTTCAAAAGATTAAATTATCTTTGCCTGCGAGCTGATTAAGAGTAGTTTATTATTATTGAACCCTAAATACATCTTTAGGGTTCAAGCATGTCATGACTCATGTCATGACTCATGCACTGATCTGCTTCAAGTTGTTAAAACTCTGCATAGCAGACAATGCTGAGTAACATAACAGCAAACATGGCCAGAAACCAGATCCACTCCTTTTGTCTCTGTAAACTCTGAATCTTCATTGTTCTGGTTCTGTTGTATTTGTGTTGCATTTTTAAAAGTGTTGCTCATCTGCCTCAAAAAGTAAAATCTAGTATCTGCTTATTATATGAGTGGAAAATAGCATCTAAATTTGTGAATTCAGAAACAATAATAACAGGAATAAAAATGATATGACATCTATTGATAATTATGTCTCATTTAAAGTAAACTAACAGCAAATAAAAGAAAAAATGAGATTCAAAATGCAGCAGATTTAAAGGTGAAATATGAGGTTGGACATAGTGCATGCTATTGTCAACCACAGGAGACTCATAAACAATGTGACAGATTTATATTTTCCCAGAGTTTTTGGCTTCAAACACTGAATGATTTGCAACCACATATTCCCTGAAGGTCATTCTGATGTGGATTTACCAAAAAAAGTGCTCTTAGTCCTTAATGTTTCTCAGATTTTGTCATATTACAGTCACTCGACCTTCACAAAATAGTGCATAGTTGTCAAATAGAAGGAGACGGATACATTTGGAAAGGATCAAATTGAAAATTGATGCTCACAGGCACTCCAAGTTATTTTCCTAAGACGAATGGGCAAACATTTGAGTCTCTGGATCAGCAAAACTGGTGGGGAGTGATTTCAAAATGATGTATAATCTTCCATTTCAAAACTGGAACTACTTTGTGTCAATGCATCACAAAAAATCCCAATAAAATGAAAACTTTTGGTTAATTAGATCAAATGTGTGTGTGGTCATCTTTTCTGCTCCTCTGACATAATTGTGATTGTGATGGGATATCTCTCTCCTGAATGCAAACATTAGTGAGGATCAATCAGGCCTTTCAGTGGCCTTCCTCTGTGTTGCTCCTCGTTGTCTCGCCACATTCCCTTCTCTTATTGTGTCTGAAAAGAGATCCTGTGTGGCGGCGCGGTAATGAAGCTCGTGTTAGAACAGCAGCACCGCTGGGCATTGAGGCCCCGCACACCTCGGAGAGGCATGAGGCGCGTGCGTATCGATCTAATATTGTTTCCTTGCTTTGTGCTCTCACTGCACTGCATCTCACTCCGCTGCGGTCTAATGTGCTGTCATAAAAAGTGCCAAGTGAGGGGTTTCTGTGCGTTTTATATTGGTGTGTGCGCCATCAAATTTATGTTACCTGTGGATTGTTTTCAAGCTATTCTGAACCACCTAGACAGGTGGATTCAAAAAATCAACACTATTTAAGCAATGTTTCTGGACTGCATCCTAAAATTCATCAAAAATAATTTGTGTAAAACTTTACAGCAGCTAACGACATGTTAATTTTGTTTTGACACACAGAACATAATTTGTTAGTAGCCTACTTAGGAACTGTACCAAAAAATATTTGACTGAAATTTATTAATTTCTCTATGCATTCAACAATAAAGCAGGAAGCCCTATAAATTAGTGAAACAAAGGTTCACATGGGCCAAACCTATTCATTTCTTCAAGTTAGTGTGTTTAAGTTAAACAGAAAGGCCATGGAGATCTGAAGGACTAAAGCGCCATCTGGTGGATATGTAATATCTACTTTTCCCGCTCACACTCCATCAGATTAAAATTAAGATGAGTAACAAATTTATTTAGACTTTCTATTAACATAGACTGACTTTTTTTTTTTCCATGAGAAGAGGATCAGCTGGATTTTTGGGGGCTATTTTATGGCCTGCGTGTCTGGGTTTTAACATTTTGTCAGTAAATTGCAAAAGAAAAAAAGAAAATTGTAGAGAATACTAATTAACATTAGTAAAAAAAAGAATAAAAAACATCTCTTTTTGGTTCCGAATGCTAATATGCAACAATATCAATCAGATGTTAACCAAGCAGAATGTGATTCTATTTAAATCTACATTTATTTTCAGCACAGAAAAATAATAATACTCATGCAGAACAAATCTGTCATGATTTTTGTTTGCATAAAAAGAAACCCTTCAAATCGACTTGTTTACAAAACACCCAGTGAGTCCTGTCCATGCCTTTCACTCCGACTCTTTTGCATGGAACAGACTTATTTGCAGTAATGCATTTAGAGAGGGGCTCACTGCTCTGTCCTCCCTAATTGGGGCTGTCAGGCTCCCCTTCACCGGCTTGTTTCACAGTCTGATCGGATAAACTCGGTCCACATGAAAAGAGGGCTGCAAGACAGCCTCGGTGAAGCTTTAGAAAAAAACAGAAAATAAATGTAGAAAGTGAAGAGATGCAGGTTGTTAGGACGCGTGAAGCTGCTTACGTATTATTAACTGCCAAGCAGATGACAGCATGAGCTCTCCTTTATACATAAATAGTTGTCTTTCACTCTGTATCTCTGCAAACAATCACTGATCAGAGGTGTGTAAGCAGGTAGAGGAGGAGGGACTCTAATGCAACATGACAAAAATGCTACTTTGATATTGCTGATATGATTACCCTGGTTAGGAGGTAAATGCCACTGATAAGATAGAATGGGAAAACAGACACAGAAGGCCTGCTTTAAAGTGCAGGGAGGAGCGAGATATTAAAGCGAGGCAAAGATGTTTATTGTATTCTCTTTTATCCTGTCTTTATCACTCATCCCACTCTGTTACAGTCCAATTTACTTATTTAATATAGCCTGTTTAATGTTGTTTCAAATGCTTTTCAACTATTTGGCTGGCCTTGTGCATTTGCCTCTGTGTGAGCGCCTGCACAAGTGAGCACGTTGCATTAATACCTGTGCTGCAGTGGAAAGTAAGTAACTTCAGAAGTCAAGTGTATCATGCTGCCGGGATCGTCTCTGTGGTGACAACAGTGATTAATAATGGAGAGCAGATGTTGGCGTCTTGATCTGAAATTTTCATGAAACTTCGCTAACATGATTAAAGTGTATGTCTTCCTTGAGTCACTCAGAGTCTTTTAACTCCTCTCCCCAGGGAGTGGCAACAAATCATGGTTGAGACAACATGTCAAATCACAGAGAATCTCATGCATGTCACAAACGAGCTCTCTGTTTAACCGTCGAAAATTTCAACTCATCTTCACTCTGCTGGAGCTGGCAAACTTTGACTATTTCACATTTTACAGCTGAAACTGTTTCTGTTTCGTGTTTCTTTCTCGAATTTTGAAAGACAAGTGTGCAAATGCAACCTTATACTTTAAAAAATATATAAATACTAATATATGTTTATGCAATACTGTATTTGATTGCCCCGCAATTCTATAGCTGCAAATTGCTTGTAAACCTAAAACATAAATATGTACATATGAATGTAACATAAAATTATAACTCAAAGTTTTTGTGATTAGTTTCAGAACACAACATTAATTTAAGTTAAAAGTTCATCTAGATAACCTTTATGCTTTACTAAAATAAATAATCTATACATCCAGACCTGCTTCTGGTTGGTGGGAAAAATGCATTTGCAGGTAGCTCTCAGAAGGCTTATTTATATCTTAAGGCACGTTTAAAAGCCCTGGCTGCTGATGGCATCCCATGGTTCGCATTGCAAGGTGCAAATGCATGAAAAAAGGCTCAAGCTGAAGATTGAGCATGAAGCAACCAGGACAGGGCAGGAGTGTTGTTACAGCAGAAGCATCAGATCACTTAAATCCCTTCTCAAATATTTCCTACAGAGGCAACCGGACGTGTTTTTTCTGTCTTAATATATTTCTCTCAAAATCTTTATTTATTTTTTCACAAACTTATTTTTATACCCTCTGTCTTCAACTCCATCCACTTTCTGCACAGATTAGTTATACCTACAATAAGTAACACACAAATTGCAAAATGTGTTTGGATTTGATGTGTTTCCTCTCATGTGATCATTAAGGGGTTAATTATAGTGAGGACAGTTCAATTTTGAGGCTAAAATTTAAAAAAAATCAAAATATTTGTCTTGAGTTCCTAACATATTCTAGTCTGTGTCAAAATTATTGAGTCATGACAACGATATTTTCATTTTAAAATTTTCATTTTCTGCTCAAATAAGAGTATATAAAGTAAAATGAGGCCGTAAGCATTCCCTCCTCCATGTCTTTCCCTTTTACAGACATTCAAATAGAGGGAGACAAAGAGTCTAACCATAAATGAACTCCTCGCTGCCTACATTATCATTTTTGTTGCAGTTTGAATAGAAAAGAACGATCCTGCTGACTCAAGTTCCCCTTCCTTGTGTTTGGGCTCCACAGAGCAACCTCCATGAAGTGCATAAAAAAATGTGTGCAAATGAATATAAAGAGTGAGTTTTATTCCAGCGAGCCAACTGTTTTTCACATTTCATCTCTTTTCTTTTTTTGTTTTTTCTCTCTTACCTTTTCGCTCCTCCCTGAGGCCATAAAACAGTACTTTTACATATATTACCTTTTGATTAATGGAGCTGTATTCATTATTCTGCCCTGTTGCTAATTAGAAAATGCACCCTGCTAATAATATACAGTTGGAATAATATTTGCCCAGGAGGCACGCTATCACATCAGGTTTCTGTGTTCTGCTGGTGCGAGCCTTCACCCTGCAGATCCAAGGCCGCCTCCGTCTCGCCGGCTCGGCCATCAGCAAAAGAGTCACGGCTTACGCTGGGTGTCACTGTTTTGGTTCTGGCATAATGAGGTCTGTCTCCTCCTGGGAGTTGTTCAAAGGGTTGATGAGGTGTGCAAGCACTGAGTCAGTCTTAATCAGAAGCTCCATGAGCGTGCGTGCGGTCTTGATTGCCTTGGTATTCCGCAGAAAGATGTTTTCATTTCCTTTTTTCTGCTTTTGTTAAATTAATTGTCCAAAATGAAATGAAAAATGCTTGGTCCTCTTTTGCAGCTTGAAAGAACTGGCAGAAATAAGACTGTTTATCGATTTATATCTAGGGAGAATACATAGTTTACATATAAAAACAGCAAGTCAAGCTGCATTTTATGGAAACTGTCAAATAAATAAGGCACTATATTGGGGCCATATTCAAAACTGAACAACACATTTTAAAAAACTCAAACTGAAAAAAAAAACCTTAGATCTGAAAAGTTACTTTGAACATTTGTTTTGTTTAAAATCATCTTGTTCAGTTTTAAAGAAAAAATTGGCATCTATGACCAGAAGCATCTGATCAGCTTCTGCTCAGGTTATTATATAGACCTATTATACATAACTACCGGTGTAAGAGACACTTTGTTCAATACTTTATTAAATATTTTTATTGGATATGGTGACAAATGAGGCAATTAGTTGAGTTTTTATTGATTACGGAAGTTTCAGATTTTGCTGCGTCAGCAGTGCATCACAGCAAAGGTAAAATAACACTGAAGAACAGAAGAACAACTCAAAACTGCTCAAATTCTTCATGGCAAATGGCTGACAACAGCTCTGCAGACGAACAGATCTGAGATTACGTTCAAGCTTGTCAGGAATATCGACAGCAAAACGCATGCAAACATTTCCCACACAAGCAGAACATTCAGTCCGTTGCAGTTTTATGTTTTCAGTCTTGATGTTAATAAGCGGTCGCCTGGACACAAGCAGTGGTTGATGAGTTCACAGCAGCAGTACATCAGTAGTCTGTTTGTCGCTGCTCCCACTGCCCTGTAACGCTGCTGTCATGGTCCAAATAACCAGTAATATTGACAACCATCGCAGAGTAAACTGGTGTGGACTAATGCAGGCCAATTCCCCCCGGCTGCACCCTAACTGTGTTAATGGCTGCAGGAGTGTGATGGAGGCAGAGAGGTGGGGATGAACGCAACATACTGGTGACAAGGTAACAACAATTTCTGAGCAGACAGACTGTTTGTCACTCATTTTCTTCTGCCAACAACATAGATGTCCGAATATGCTTTGCAATTTATGTTCTTTGCCAGTATTTTGTGAAGATAGATTTTGATTTTGCTAAAACATACAGACTGATCTCTTGCCTCAAATTCCTTAAACATGTCAGCTCTCTTATTATATTCTGAACTAATAGCATTTGAATGAGAAAAAGACAAAAAAAACTTATGTCTTTTTAAGAAGCCATTTCAAGTGGGAGGTTACAAAAGAGAAACAAAAATACGACGCTATGTTAATAGCAATATTAACTGAAAATACTACATAAATGGAAAGTTGCCAGTATTTCCTCCGGCAACCAAAGCCAACAGCAGAAATATCTAAATGTGAGGAAAGCCAGCCATAAACATTAACAAATAAAGATCCATTTTAAGCCTGATCTGAAAAGTAGAAAGGGGTTCCATCTGAAATCTTCTACTATAAGAGAGAAATATGAAACAGAAGGAAGGAGGAACAGAAAAATCTGTCTCTGAGTCTATCATTAGAAACTCTAGGAACAAGAAGAACTTCCACTTCGAAAGGTTTCTTTTCCTGCCTGCCAGTCTGTGGCAGTCTGTGTGTGTTACCTTTTTATGGAAGATAATTGGGCCAGTTGGGAAACAAAAGACTCTAAACTCAGATGTTTTTGTTTTTTTGAACTTACTACTAAGAAAAGTGCAAAACTGGATGCACATTTAGCTCGACCATTACCTTCTGACAAAATTCCACTTGATTCTCATTTTCCTTCAGTACTCTGTCTGGTATTTCTCCCATTAACTTAGATTGCTACAGTAGGATTTGCCAATCAGCAAACAGAAAGAGAAGTTGTGAACGATTGCAAGCAGACTTTCGCCGCTTACAACTGAAACTTGCCTGCGCACTTATTGAAGTAACATTTACAGCTGCCTTGTTAAGGTCAGGATTTTTCTCTTCGCAGTGGAGGATGGTTGTTTACAGTGCAGGCAACTTTCAGTAAGTTTCATTGTATCATTAATGATTGGGTACAATTTAAAACTTAAAACACGCCTCCAGGAAGCAATCGTTTCTCAAGAGACAAGATGCTCAGTACGAAGCGAAGCATAGAACGGTTTTTACCAGGGAAATGTACATTAGTCCCATGTTAATAAAATGAACACTTCCTTAATAGAGGTCACTTTAAACTGATAACTATTCTCAAGTTATTTATTAGAAGCAGACCAATTAAAAAATACCATTGTCAGAATTAAGTTTTACCCAAAACAATAACTTACACACTTATCAGTGCTGGACCTGTACAAGTTCATATGACTGAATTATCTATGTTCTGCAGAATCTTGAAAATACATCTGATCTGTAAATGATGTTGAAATTACTAAAATGACACTTGATGATTTGAATTTTCCGTTCTAAAATATTTGATGGAATAAAGTGAAAAGTTGATATCTTGTGTTTTTCTTTGGCCCTGAACTGAGGCCAGTTAAAAAGCCTTGGTGACCACAGGAGCTAAATAGCATGAAGGCTGCTTTCTGGAGTCTGCAGAGAAAATAGGCCAGAGGTCATCTGAAAAAAGGGAACCAGGAGTCAAGCTGAGGAGCTGTTAACACTTTGCACCTACTTTCTGTGGCTCAGAGGTCAGCATTTTCTAAGATTACTACTTCTTATTTTCTCTTTTTTCACTCTCTGAAAGCAGCATTACAGCCCAGCACAGCCATTAGAGATCAGCAGTCCATACTGTGGTAATAGCACCATCATAGAGCTGCAGGCTGTACGAAACCTATCGCCTCTGCTGTGTGCTGTATGATCCTGTAGCTAAAGTTTTCAGTGAGGTTAAGTAGGTCAGGGTAAAGGACTGCAGTTTGTGTAACATCTGAGTTTAAAATTCATTGTGAATGTTTTTTGATGGCCATTTGAGAGACCATGGGTCACTGTTACTAAAACAGCTCTATTTCTTTAAATTCTGACAATATGTGTGTTAAAATCATAAATGTACAGCAGGGTTAATGTTTACTTCACCCAATGCAGCTCACTGCAGCTTTCCTGTCTTTTTTACTGTTGCTTTGTTCAATCTTGAGTTTTATCAAGACTGGTGTCTTGATAAAGTATTTATCAAGTATTGATAATTAAAGTATTTATCTGCTTTCAGTATTATACATGACCAGGAAGCAGAAATATTTAATTTATTTGTATTTTGTCTAAGAAATGTTTCAAATTTCCCAATTTTCACATGAATATTCTTGCTGTCCAGAAACAACACTGCTGCAACAAGTAGCAACAAGTTTGCTGTTACAAATAAATATTTCTGAAGAATCCAGGTAAAAATAATAAAACAACCGAGCAAACAAAAAAATAGTATGACACAAAAGTCCAGCAGGATGCTAAAAATATAAAATTATGCGATAGGGTTTTACTAATGTACAAACTTTATTAAACGTAAGCTGAAAAATTGTGTTTTTAGGAAAGGCGTGACTTCTTTTATTAATCATCTGCTTTGAAAATCACTTGAGTCTGATTATAATTTATTTACATACTTTTGGGTGCTAAACTATGATAGTATTTGCCCTTTACATCATCTGACCTAAACTATGTCAGTTTCCATTTCCCAAACCAAAAACTAACAGCAGGCTGAGATTTAAATGGATTAGATTTGTGTTTATGCTTGATCTTTCATTTGAAGTCTTTTAATCTAATCTGTTTTTGACAATTTTGCAGTTTTGTTTAATGTAGATTTTAATGACCAAATATCGTCATTATTTCCAATGAAGTGCAGCATTAAATAACTAACGTTTCACCACAGCTTACGAATCAGTGATGTGATGAATTTTTCATTATGGAAAACTTCCAACTTAATTTTTAACAAATTCTTTAGAGTTTCTGGAAATAATCTGTTAATCATCGCAGGAAATAGTTTATAAACTGATCAAAACCTGATGTTATTATCAACCAAAAAAGTGATCTGCAGTAAAATATGGAGAATTACAGCTGAGCTACAGTTGCAGTAAAACATTTTTCACAGCCATGTCTCCCCTTTTCCTTTTTGATGGCATCACAGGCAGCGCGCTCACGGTTTCCTCCAGAGGCAGTGAAGTTGCTGTCAGGATGGCAGAACCCACAGAAGGTGGTGCTGCTCATATCTGGTTAAACTTTTACTCACTTGGTAAAACTGCAGCTGTAGCTGAAGCTTCTTGTTTTATTTTTTAGACTCACATTTCCTGTTCGTTGCAGGACCAATAAAATATTCCAGCTTTTGGTATTTAAGGGTCTTAATGGGCTTCTAAAGCATCACACATATATACTCCAAGGTCAAACCACTAGTTGCTGTGAAATGTTTCAAGGTTTGTGCGTTTCTTGTTGCAGTTTGAAAACTGTTAAATATTCTATTGATCCATATGTGAGCTTCTCATTATCTCCAGACTTAAGGTGCATTTTGAAGCCCCACTTCTACTCCTCGCTTCATAAATTAACAAGAGTTTGGCATCTTAATTAGTTCTGTTCCTTTACATTATTTTATTGCCTTTCATTTCTTTTATATTATTTGTGTCTTTTGTGGGGTTTTTTTCTTTTGAACAACTCTTATCAGTTATTTTATTGTTCTGGATGTGCAGGGTTTTAGTTGCACTAAATGTTAAATGTAAATAAAATTGATTTTGACTGTAAATAAATTCTGCTAAGCACTATTTGTGTTAGTAGATATCCATGTCTACACTTTCAGAAAAAAAACAAAAGAACTAAAAAAACTGCAAATAAGTGACGAAGTCTGTGGTAAATATAAATACTAGTGAACCTAAACACTGTATTTTAATGATACGGATGATGAGCTGATTTAAATTACATGCATTATGGTTCTGAGTGAAGAGAAAAATTTTGTTTGATGCATCTTTAAAAAAAATAACTTAGAAAAATGAAAAAGAACTTGTTTTTAACATTTTTAACAACCAATTAACAAAATTTCCCCTAATTGTCACTTATAGCCCGTTGGTGCTTGCCCTTCTTTCTCTGGTGAGATATTAAATTCCTACAAATGTTACTATTAAAATGTCACTAATCATGAGGGAAGCCTAAGGCTCAAAATTTCAATTAAGAGTCTAATTAAGTGCAGAACGTACAGAGCTGGAACGTGTGCCATTTTCTTTTGCCTTTGATGGTTGTCAAGTAAACTGGCATTTCATTATACTGTACATTTGCAAATAAGAAATACACAGAAATGTATGTCATGAATGTTGAAAATGTTAATTTTGTTCCTATTTGTTGGGCTTTATTTAACCTGGAAGGTTTCATTTAGATATGTCTTTTAATGGCAGGTCAAGATGAAACAAGATTTAAAAACAATAAGATATTTTTTCAGTCAGTATTAAAACTTGGGTGACTCCAACATTTTTAAACTACATTTGATTTTATTTAGGGGCTCATTGAAAAGGGGGATGAATAAAAATGCATCCACACTTTTTTGTTCGCAAGAAAGTGAAAAAGCAGGATCATGTTTTACTTTTCCAGTATAATTCTGCACTACAAGTGAAATACAATAAAGTTTGTGGTTGTAATGTGATGAGAATCAAATTTTAAACTTTTCTAAGGTACGGTATATGTGACAGTCTTAAAATGTGTGACACATATTTCAAACTCTAATTTTGAAATTCGTAGGAAAGTAAACTAAACAGGAAAGGAATAAAAATCTGGAGGGAAAAAAAGTTGATTTTCTGTTGGACAAAAAAAAACTTTTGTGCCTTTGCTCTGTATTTTGTGCAGCTTTTGCTTCCTTCCCTATTCAGTCCTAAAGTTAGAGTTCGTTTAGCATAACTGTGTGCATTCTGTCTGTCTGAGCATCCAGATCTGCATCTTTACAGGCAGGTTTTTTTTACATATGAGGGCAAATATCAGACTTCCAGAAAGTTGAGCTGAAGGTTTAGAAGACAAGTGTTCTGGCACATATCTGTGGGACATCAGGCCATTTATAAAATTATGAGTAAAGGATCCCAAAAGAGCGCTCATTATCCAGCAGCCTTGGCTTTAAACACATCTCCTACACCCAAATGATACAACCTGCGTTGGTGATTTTTTTGTCAGGCAAATCTTTCACAATAGAAGCCTTTTTTTTTCCATCTCCCCAAGCATTTAGAAGCAGCACAGCGAAGCCACACATCCTTTTTGCGCTTAAAGGCAACACCAGCAACTTGACAGCCAGAAGAAACAGCAAGTGCCACAGTTGACATATTCCCCATCCTTTTGGCATGTCATCTTCCTTCTTCTGGACACCTGATTGATTCTGACAGCATATATTGGGTATTTCATACGAAAGAGAATTTTGTGATTAAATCTTAATGAGTTGGAATTTCTCTCAGTGCTTTTATTACAAGCCGCCAGTTTTGAACATTTTTCAAAGTAACACACCCAAATTCCACTGTTTGCAATGAATTAATAATGCAGTCTTGTCACTGAAGTATCATGCATTCTTTAATCAGGCCTTGAGTGTGAAACAGAGGCGCCTTGAAAGGTATTTCTTAATGATCAGAACAATTAGAAACTTAGCAGCGATAACAAAGAACTGCTCACAAAGTCACACAATCACATACATATACAGTATATGAGTGTCAGAAACACAGCCAGACCCCTGGGGTCGACTTCATGCTTGTAGTTGCAATCAGAGTTATGTGTCGTGACTGGCTCACATCAGCCTTGAGAAGACTGAGGCCAAAGGCTGTATGAACTGCAGGCACAAAGAAACAGAAACCAAATGGCTTTCATTGCACAAACTCAAAGTTCTTGCCAAGTTGTAAAATAAACATCCCAAAGTTTGTTTCAGCTGCAAGTTTAGCCCGTTTGTACAGCCAGTTTCTCCTTCAACCAGAGGACAAAACACACATTTGTTTCCATAGTTTTACAAGGTTTCATCCACTTTTTTGCCTCCCTGCATCAGAGCAGACATAGATCATGTCTGCATCTACCCGCTACATGAAATTTTCCTTTGCTTTTTGACATTCTGCCAGCCAGAGAAGAAGACGAGGAGAAGAGTGGCGAGCTGGAGATCATTTTATTTCATCATCTAAGATCATCTACGCCGTCCGCCAGTATGTATGGGGTGTTGCAGAAGGGAATGCAGTACTGTGAGAACATTTTGAGTTCTGTCTGATTTCCTCATACTTTGTACCCAAGGAAGCAGACTTTCCTTTAAATTGGTACCGATCATTATCGCTCAGATTTTCTGAAATTTATGAAAAGTTCTTTGTTGGGACTTTTTGCTGCTTTTTCAATCTGTTACCTGACAAGTTTTAAAGTAATTTTTGGTGACTTTGGCACAGGAATATATGTAGCAAAAAGTGGTTTCTAAACCCAACAATTTTTTGTCATGACTTTAGACCTGTTGTCAACAAATATTTTAGTAATCTATTGATTATTCTGACCTGAGTAATCAGTAAACACTGCCTTTTATATTACACATTTCATTTTGTCTCAAGTTTGAAGTTTGAAAAATCTGTTTTTGTAAATAGATATTTCTAATCTATTTGTTTTTCCCTTTTATCAGCAAGTAGCAATACTAGTTAAAATATATTTTCTTATACATGCATAACACACAAGATTCAATCACAGGTAAAAAGAAAAAAAATACAGGTTATGTTTTTGAAAAGGAAAAAACAAAGTTAAACTGTCAGCAGCCATGAATGAGCTGGATGTGTGTGGTGGATGTCAGAGTTTAGATTGACAGGCAGAACCGAACCAGTGACCCCGTGACCTGGAAATCCCCTACCACTAATCTGAGGGAATGTTTCCTGAAGGCCTGTGTTTTATTTACCTGGTATTAAAAAGTTTTTGACTGAGTGTTGGCGTTCTTAAACTTGTCCACTTCGGTTTTAGAGCCCAAGATGATTTCAAGGTCCGACACCCCAAAAAACAATTCAAATTTCACCCAGAAATCTGTTGGTCCAGTAGAGCCCACCTCTTTGGAGTCAAAGTATAAACAATTACAGTTTTATGAACAAAATGACTCATGTGACGTCCAATAGTCCTCTTCCTGTTTCATTGCTTTTCTCCGGAGTTGAACATTTTCAGACACCGGAGTTTTGTTTCTCCGACAAGATCCAGTTTTCTGGATGGATTGTCTTTTTTGTTGTTGTGCCTGAGTTTGTTTTTCAGAGTCCCGTCTGTTCTCCGCACAGTCTTGATGAAACAGGCCTCTGAGATCGCTCTGTTCCTGAGCAGAAGTTGGAACAGTTGGCGCCGCTCAATAAGTCATAGCGCCATCACGCCAAGTCAGAAACACGCAACAGTGTGGAAGAATTTCAGGTAAAAGAGCCTGTCTAATTACATCCCATCAAAAATGCAATTCTCTTTCCGAATTATGCCGCAAGGCCAAAGTAGCCAAAAGCGAAAATACCTGGCGGTATGAAAAAAATATATAATGAATGAAGAGAGATATTCTAACCTCGAGCCATAAGTACATTTATATGCTTGACATGAGCCTGCCATCAATGTTGGGTCGAATTCTAATTTAATTTCAGAGATGTATGTGTAATTTTGCCATTAATATGAATGTTAGCAGCCTAAATATTTTACGCTTCTCGTGGATATTGTGAGCTTCTCATATATCCTTCAACAGAGTTTTAATTAATAAACTCTTTTCTGATACTTTTTTTTTTTTTGGCTGGAAACTTCTAAAAGGAGGAAGCAGGTAGGATGATTTAGTGAGAGGAACCAGAACACAGTTGTCTGGTGTCTCATTAACATCCCTGATTCATTAGGAAGAAGCTTTTTTCCTGTCATCTTCCCACAATGTGCCGATGTTGTGTGGCCTTTAAGGTGATTAATAATGAATTAATTAACCAAATTAATTCGTAGGTTAGAGACGCTGTTCTGTAGCGAGGCCAGTCAGTTTGGATATGGGCCCTGATGGGTGAGGCCCTTTACAAGCTGATGCTGCTCATGTTTCTGACAGTGCCAGCCCCCCGTCTAAAAGCCTTAGCAAGTGCCATTTGTCTCTGGGTTAACAGAAAGACGAGATATAGGGCGGGCTGAATTATTTAGGCTCCCACAACACATGCACTTTTGCTTTTCAAGCATGAGTTATAATTTAATTAGAAACTTCTGGTGCGTTGCTGGCTATTTAAATATTAAAATCTTCCGCTGATCACATTGGATTAGCCATCCCTGTGAAATTCCCTGAGATGTCAGTTGTTGTCTTTCTGTCTCTCTCGTTCTCTCTCTCTCTCTCTCTCTTCTCACTCTCAACGCTTTCCCGTATTTCCATCAGCGTTTTCTGAACTCCTGCTCCCCCCGATCGTTTGTTGACTCGCTCACCGTCAAAGCAGTTTTTCGCCGACCTTTGGGGACTTTAATGGGTGCCGCTGTGCATGAGCCTGAGCACTGCGCTGACCTGACGTGAATTAAATCACAGAGGTTATGCTCATAATGAACTCTGCATGAGGAGATGATTATGTTTGGCCTCTCCCCTGACAGAAGGAAAACAAGAGGTTGTGCTTTGGGTGTGATTATTGCCACATCAAACCTTGTTTTCCACCGTCTTACTTTTTGTTCCCTCTGCATGTAAAAGATGCAACCTGTTGGCTTATGTTGATGTTCGTGCTTTGAAAAATAAGCAGCTAAAAGCCTCTGAAAATTCCAAATTAGCTACACAATGCAAAAAACTATTTACATTGTGCTACTTTACTGCACGTTTTCTATGACATTGGCATGATTGTGTTAAACCTTAAGATAAATACTTAAGATAAATCAAAAATACATAAGAAAATGCAGGAAAAATGCAGAAAAAAGATTTTAAAAATGGCAGCGATTTGAAGAAATTTGCCTTACCTTGCTCTAATGTAAATTTGGAGCAATAATTAGCTGTTACAGAGTTATTTTACTGTAGTAGACAAAAAAAAAAAAGCTCAATTTTATATGTGGAAACAACACTAAAGTTCTCTGAATAAGCAAAACACATGAAAAATGAATACAAAATCAACAAAAACATGAGAAATTGTCCCATGATAATTGGAATAGTAGCGTTAAAATCCAAAATTATGTGCTTCAATATGAAGAAGTTCTTTAGTCTTTAAGGATTTTGGGCTGTAGAAACTTCCTCCTAATGGATCTTCTTGAAGAAAATAAAACCTTCTCTGTAAAATTATAAGTTTTGTTTTTTATATCAAACATGTATTTATCAGATAAATACATGTGCACAAAAACACGTCTCATTCTGGTGAATCCCAGTTCTGTATAACACGACCCATTGTTCATTTCATTCATTGTAAAGCACTTTGAAATGTGCTGTACAAATAAAACAGATTGATTGCACCTTATTGGTTTCATTGTTTAATTCCCACTTAAAGTCTGCTGTCTTTGAGAGCATAAACTAATATGACTAGCTCTACATGCTAACAAATCTGTTAGCTCCTTTTCTCCTAAAAGCTGGATTTGTCCAAAAAAGAAGTCAGTTTGATGTTAAGCTGCTGCTGTAAAAGAGGAATTTATTTTTAATGTTTTTCAAATATCTTTACAGGGTTACTAATAACTGATGAATTTTGGATGAATTATGTTTGACAGTCAACCACCTTTGTCCCACTGTACCCAGTTAAACACACACACACACACACACACACACACACCCCCACACACACACACACACACACACACACACACGCACACACACACACTGTCATGAGTGGCACAAATCTACCAGTGATTACCAACTCTGGGCCAAGCAAGCAGGTAATTATAAACTGGAATCCGCTTTAATCTTTCATCCAGAAGCTTATTGGTTATGAGCCCCTCTGCTGGTCGGTGGATGACTATCTCACCTGACATCCAGCGAAGGTTTAACTTTCTTCTTCACCGCCAGCCGGCTCGTTTGTCTCTTCCTGAACAGGTGTATTTGTCTGCTCATACTGTGCTCTGTGTCTCCCTAATTCTGTGTGTGTTGGGCGGAGGTGAGTGGGGGGGTTTGGCAGCAGCAGCGGTGGAGCTGCGTGTCAGCTGGCGGCGCCGCAGACGGCCTCTCAGGCCCCCCGTTGTGTGGGGTCCTGTTCTTCACTTGTCTCGTCCTGTCATCCCACATTCCTTTCATCTCTCGCTCTGTTCCTCCCACGATCCTTCAATCATCAGCTGCTCCCTTTTTCTAAGACTTTCTATACTATTATCCTCTGCAGTGTGCAGTCTGATCCTCTTCTTAAGGGCAGTTAAGTGGAAATAATGTTGCACTTTGAGGCTAAAGTTAGATAATAGTCACAAAAAAGCATCTTGTTGCCTGTGAGATTCATCGCTTATCCCCCAAAAAACAAAACATGCATGCTCTCATTCCTACAATGGAGCATTAAGGCCATGCTGAGAACATTAAAAAAAACATAAAATCATAATATTATGAGAATAAAATCATAATAGTTAAGAATAAAGTCACCATATTTCAACTAGTATTTTCACAATACTATGAATTTTATTCTGGATATACTGACTTTATTACTTTGTCTTTATTCTCATGTTATTGTAACCGTAGTCTTGTACTATGTTGACTTTATAATTTTATTCTCATAACATTATAACTATTCTCATATTACAATTTTATTCTCATAGCATTACGACTTTATTCTCGTGATACATGGACATTATTCGCAAATTATAACTTCATTCTCATGATTACAGTCTTGTAGTTATATAATTTTTTTTCTTAGCATGGCCTTGATACTTTGTCATACATTCTGCAACTAAAGGAATATCTAAGCAATGCTCTCTCACAGTACTTCCTCTTTTCTTCAGAAAACAGTATGTTTATATAAATCATTTTGTAATTCATTATTCTCGTCAAATGTATTATTCCTGACTTGATGCCAAGCAACACGGCAAATTTATAGTGTTGGTCAAAGACTTTTAGCAGCTCTGCCAATACCTGCAGATACAGTAGCTATTATATACTGCAAAATAGTTGTAGAAAAAGATGAATGATAAAAACAAAATTCCTATGAAATGAATCTCTTTCAGTCTGGAATTTCTTAACAACCAGAAACACACTCAATGGTGAATTTTATGAAGCCATTTGCAGGTATTAAATGCATGCAAATGTCAGTTTGTGCATTTCTTTCTGAATTTAAACTACATATAAAAGGCAGATTTGCTCGTAAAATAACTCGACTGAGCAAATAGCTTCTCTCTCTGTACTGACACAAATTGCTCACATTTAAATGAAGCATAATACATGCATTTAAGGCAATGTACACCTTTACTATTGTATTTTTGCCCCTAATTAAGTGCATTTATATAAATTATAATCTAATCAAAAACCTTTGCATTCTGAAAGTTTAAGTCCACCTGCGTTTTGCGAATTGCATAGTTGCATTACCATCTGGTG
The DNA here is from genome assembly GCA_010883035.1 of Poeciliopsis occidentalis. Classification (NCBI taxonomy): domain Eukaryota; kingdom Metazoa; phylum Chordata; class Actinopteri; order Cyprinodontiformes; family Poeciliidae; genus Poeciliopsis; species Poeciliopsis occidentalis. Next base: position 2,448,714 of record SZYC01004148.1, on the reverse strand, counting down.
GTGATGATAGTAGAGCATAACAAAAGGGAAAAATCTGAACTTTCTGCATTTCTGCATTCTTTTAAGCATTTTTGATGATGCCACAATGTTAGAAAGGTGCATTGTCGTGGTGCTACCATTTAAAATGAGAGGCTGTTACAGAGAGATGAACGTCTATAGTCAGAACGATTGTCCCTGAACTACCAGCATGATTTTCAAGGGTTCTAACTTAAACTTAAATGAGGTCTTTATCAAAAGTATGGTAATGTCATACTAACTGAAACTTTCCATCGTGTTTACTTTACCTCAGCAAACTTTTCAGCATGCTCTGTGTTTATTTGTCCTTTTATCATATATCATCCGTCTGCAGCCAAATGCTCAGTTCAAACATGCTTGAGCAACCTCCGAGCCAAAGGCTTTCTGTTCTGGGGAATCAGACGGGCCTGACGATTAATACCACGCCGAAGAGGGCACTTTAATTATTAACCGTGTGTTACATTTGAGCAATGCTCACCACGCATGAGATTTTAAAGTAGCTAATGTTTCACTATCAAACTATTTCGTCCAATCTTCAGAGCAGATGTGTGCTGAGAGGAGGGCATTACTTTCCACAGCAGGCGCTGAAAATACGCCTGCTTTCCCCTCATCAGGGAAGAAGTCGCGGTTTGTCTTGAGGGGCCGAGTGTCTCCTTGTGACTGGCCATTGGTTTTAAGTGGCTTGTGCATTTTTTATGGGACGGTGGTCGCTGGGAATGTCTTGTCTCTCTATTAAGACCTATTCAAATGGTAGAGACCATAAAACGAAGCAGGGACTGAAATATTAATTTGATATTGCAACACACCACTGTGCGTGTTAATTAAGGAAAGAGCTATGTGCTTTAGATGGGGCAGGACTCTCAGTGAACTGTAGGGGTTGCAGATGAGGTAAATGAATTCATCATCTGGGTTTCTCATATAGTTACGTAGATTTTATGGCGTAAGGGGCTTATTTGTTTGTTAGTAAAATAAAATGCAAGTCTTACAGTACATCGCAAAAAACTGTGAGTTTTACAATTTCAGTAGTTGAAGTTGCAGGAAGTGGTTTAATTCTTTTTTTTTTTAAATAATCATCCCTAAACCCCAAAACATACAGACTAAAATCTTACCCAGGAACAAAATAGGTAAAGACTGATGCATTTCATGACTTAATTTCCCTTTGGGATCAGTAAAGTATTTTTAAATTTCAATTTGCATTATCATTATTCAGGGATTTTGACCTTTTCTCCTACAGTGGTGATTGATAATCATGACATAATGATGCACTCAGATTCTGAGATATTAGCAATTGTTGAAAAAAGGGAAAACTCATATTTTAACATTTTGACTGATAGAATAAATGTTTCATCAATCATACATTTTTAGCTGTCTCTTAATTCACGTGAAATATGTGTTGACATGATTCAAATCATGTAATTTGAATCATTGCATGACTTATATAATAATTATTATTATTTATTACTTAAATAATCCCAGTTATTTAAATAATCCCAGTTGTTTGAGGTTGTGTTTCTCAATAAGAAATGTAGATATTGCAGAAAAGCTAAATAATATCATTGCTATTATTGCATAGTCATCCAAGTGCATGTGATTACAGCTGCTAAGAAATAAAAATTTACTTCATGTTGATTCTTTACTTTTTTTTTTTTGACATTTCTATTTCAACCTTCCTTTATTTGGTTTAGAACTGCCAAAGGTGACTCAAAATAAACTTTTTTGTCAGCAATACTAAGGTTCTGTTTTTGTTTGTTTAGGCTTTCAGTTACATTTTTGTCCGTATACTTATTCCTACAGGAAGTCACTAAAAGTGAACGGAAATGCAGCTTGGGAACACAGCAGTGATCACCAGCTATTGTCTCAATGGATGTAAAAAGAATCTTTCATTGTATTTCAGATTTAATATTAAACTTAATTTGGAAGTAGTCAACTTACAATCTGAAGTGGCTAATGGTATGCTAATTTTGGTGTAATGTACATTGAACTTCCACCTACTCACACTTAACAATTATGGATTTTTCTGCAGAACTTTAATTTAATTTAATTGCAGAATTTTTGCCTTTTTTCAGATTTTATACTAAGAGTATATCTATAATTTTCCAAATAAAATGCACCTAAGGAAGCTGAAATACCTACATGCAATGCTGCTTAACACGCTAGCGGCTGGTGCAGCTAATCCTAGACTCCCATTATTTTTCCTTGTCACCAATTGGCTGAACAATTAAAATAATTGGCAGTTAAGAATTATTTGAGGGGATCTCAAATATTCGTGGATTTCAGCTATTCATGCATGTTATCAGACTCTGTCAATAGTTTTTAAAACTGTATGTTTTGCTAATAGACAGACAGTCCTTCTTTAATAAAAGGACCTGGTTATAATTTCTATATTATTCCCTTATATTTTTCCCTTCACAAAGCAGTTAAAGTGTCATTCTGCTGCCTTTGCTCTTTCTTCTTTTGGGCTCTTTTATTACCTCTCCAACATCTCTCTTTCCTCTGTAGGACCAGCTAGCGATTATATACCCTATCTTCCATCTTGGAGCTTATTAACCTTTTTGTTGGAATATTTGGAGCATAAAGGCTTCATTAAATATTTACATATGCACTAACCACTATGAAAAATTAAGAAAGCCAAAGTTTTATTAACCTGTAGTAATATAATGTCTACTCTTGGCCAGAAAAAAAGGGTCTTTTTTGCACATTAAAGCTTTCTGTAGTGCATAATAATGTATGGTAAGAAGGCCCCTCTTGCATAGATTAACTCCACTTTAATATAACATTAGGTTTCCCTAAACTGGCTTTATCATAGAATTATGCTTTTAATACGCGGTGTGGAGCGGAGGGCAGGGGGGAGAGATGCTTTGCCTGCAGAAATAAAGCATTGCGACAGACATTAATTATCCACAGCTTCTTGTGTGTTGAAACACACGTGAAGAAATCAGAAAAATTCATACCCTTCCGTTTCATGAATTTTATAGAAGCTGCAGTTTAAATGCTTGCCTCTGCCAGCCAAGCTGACCTCATGGCTCCCTAGGTGTAGCTGATCCACAACACTCACCCATTCACACGGGACTAAGTGGTTCTTAATTATTCAAACACGTTTAAGAAACCTGCGTAATGCTCAATATTATCTTATTGGGATGCTGCTCTGCTTCAGCTTGCAAGAGCATGCTTTGGCTGTTATATGGCTCTGCTTAGGGTCCATTTTTTCTATTAAACACTTAAATCTGGTTTCCAGGGACTCAGTGCTTGGACGCAGAGCATGCAAAGCATAAATGTGTACATTTACAGGCAGTACTGTAGCTCAACTGGGAGATTAATGATTCAACTTTAGTTGCTTTTATATAGTTATAATTTATTTTTGTTGTATTTCTTATTTTTATGTATTAAATTACATGAAAGTCAGTTTCTTGTGTTATTTTGCTAAATGTTGTATATTTATGACAACATTGCAAGTTCATTAATATGCTCAGTTCAATTTCAATAAAATCAATCAATAAATCAATGAGAGGACATTGACATTGACTCCTAACATTGTACCAGTTCATTTTGATTAATACACTGATTTTTTTATACTATAGAATATTTTATCACTGTCCACATTTTATGATGAGATGCTTGAGTGTTTCACTTTCAGTTGCATCTAAAGTAGTTCAACAAATAATACAATTTATGGCACAACAAGTGGCTGCAATTCAACACAAAATGCCATTTTTAACCATTTTTTAACGTCTTTATAGGCAATAATTAAAAAAACGAATAGATTGCCTGAAAAATATTTCAGAACAACTAAAATAACGTGACATGTTTAGGTGCACTTGTAGAAATTTGCCAGTAAAGCTTATTATTGTAGTCAAACCTTTTAGATACATTTAAATACCTAATCGCACATAACCAGGTATATTTTCACATTGTGTAACCTTAAAACAACGTACATACATGCAAAGCAATGCTATACTTTAGAAAAGCTTCTAAAATTTGAAAAAGTTCAACTTTGTATAAAAAACAGTGGAAAAAAAATTCATACTTTGATTTTAAAAAGGGGAGAGAAAAGAGAGTGAGTTAAAAGCGGAGGCCAAAAGACGGACAGAAGCGAAGCGAAGAGTAAAAGGGGGGAAAGACGACGTGCAATTACAGAGAATGATGAAAAGCTTGGCGAAACAATCCGAGAGCGAGAAACACGGAAAATGTGAGCTGAGATGTGACTGAGAGCTGTAAGTTGTAGGTGTTAAACTTTGATGCCTCCAGTGAGCGGAGCTGTAAAGTACAGTACAGTGTGGTCTGTGAGTAGCAGTAATAGAGTGAGGGCCAATCGAGGCAGACGGAGGGGAAGAGATTTAGAGATATGCGGGGGGAGGGCATTGTAGAGGGAAAAGTCGAGCCATACATAGTTTTGAGTGAGACAGAGCGAGTTAGGGGGTTGCGGATAGTTAGATAGTAAGAGAAACAAGAAGGTTATCCATGATTTAAAGCCTGTGGGGCCGTGAGATGAGCCTTACTAGTTGAGGCTGCTGTGATTGCTGGCTGAGGCTGGGGCCTTTCAGCTCATTTCATCATAGAGCTCCTAATGAGGCCTGGGCCGCCTCCCTGAGCACTGAGGGCTCCGCTCTGATTCAGGATACTGAGGGGTTCCAGCTCCTGCCAGTAAACACCAGCAGGTCCCAGGTAACCCGACGAGAGAGGAGTTGCGCCGATGGTGGGGGTGGACGTTGCTCCGGGGCGAGCCGGGAGAGCCACTTTGTCCCGAGGCTGTGTGAAAAGGTCACTGCCCGAGAGGAGTAGCCACGGGCCGCCGCTGCAGGGCGTCTGGAGGGAGAGTTGTTTTTGTTCAAACAGGAAGTGGCAGCTTAAGAGGAGCACATCCATTAAAATATGTCCACTGTTTGCTCACAGAAGCAGAAATACAGCATTGTGCAAAAGTCTTGAGTCATCTCTTATTCTTTTACATTTTACTTCCAAGAAGCAGGACATTCTTCCATTCTTTTAAAGTTCTTTTCTCCAGGCTTTCTGAGTCACTTGCAGGTTTTTCTTTAGGCTCTGCTGTTTTTGTGCTCATTTTGTGTTCAGTATTTGACCTTTTCCATCGGTATTTTGCTGTTTTTATCCTTTTTTTTTTGTCAATTTATCTAGAAGAACGCAGCTGCTAAACTGAACTTGTTGTTCTCCTGGAACCTTTCACACATCTTGTCAATTTAAACCACAAACATCAGAGCATTCACTGTGATTTTACATGCTTGGCCAACATAAAGTAGGGCATAAATGTGAAGTGTAAGGAAAATCACGTATTTATAAATAAAATCTGAAAGTTTTAGCATGCGTTGGGATTGAGCCCACCTTTCCTGCACTCACAGTTGCCAGTCAAGTTTGAGTATGTTTGGCTGGTTCTTCTTTGCAAAATACCAAACTTGCTCAGTCAGACTACAGTGAGACCACCTGTGTACCTGTTTTAAATTCTTACCACAGATTGTGAGCTGGATTCAGACACATTAATATGCCCATGAGCCAAGCCTTTCTATAAATGTCAAAAAATCTTTACTGGAATTCATGCTGTATTTTGACTCTGAGTTTGTTTTTGCAGAAGAAAAATTCATTAGTTTCACAAAATGCACCAACACTTTTTCTGTGCCCTGAGTGTAGAATGGTCAGTCAGAAACGGAAAAATCTGCTATTTTTCTGATCAGTGAATGCAGCACATGTATGTGCTGCCAGCAGCTAGTTATGATGACTGAGCAAGTTAAAAAAGAAATGCAAATAAAATCTCCCGTTAATAAGTTTAACATTGTAAGTCATAAAACATCAGCATCTTACTCTCAGGCATTGTGTAACCAGCTCCTTATGCTTATTACTCAAGTATGTATGAGGCCTTCTTTTCTGTGAAAGTCAAAAAAACTGTGGATTCAACACGTTTGAACGACAAACTCAACTTTAAATAAACTGTGTTATGCTGTGTGCCAACTGGGCTTTGACCAAAGAGGCCTGTGTCTACTTTTTATCGAAATTAGCATCTTTCCATTAAATGAATTTATTTTTGTACTTCATATTTGCAAATCTTTACGCTCAATGGAAATCCAGCTATTGTGTTAATTTATACTATAAGAATAAAACTCAGTCTGCTAGTTTTATGAGATATTAAAAGTTTAAGAAGATGGGATATAAAAAGTTGGCTGCAAAGTGTCAGAGTTGGTACCACTGTTGCCTTGCAGTAAAAAGGTCCTGGGTTCAAATCCCAGTCTGGGGTTTTCTTGCATGAAGTTGCTTTGTTCTGCATGTTCTCTGTAGGAACTCTGACTTCCTTCCACAATCTTGGTAAACTGGTCCCTCAATTGACTTTATGTTTGAATGGTTGTGTGACTCTGTAGCTGTCTATCCGTTGACCATAAAATTGCACCAATTTAAATTACAAAAATAATTTAGCTTAATGGAAACACTCCAATTCAGAAGATTTGTGTTAAAAACTTTTTTGCACTAGGATGAGGTGATTTTTTTGGCAGTATCGAAAATAGCACATTTCACAAAACTGCAATGGAAACACTTTTTTCCCTTCATACGGGTCCTGTGATGAACAGATAGACGGAACTATGGATGGAAAAGATAAAGAGAAGAGAAAGTGGTCAGAGGATGATGGCGTGGCATCATTTTTAATGACTTATCATATTAACAAACATATTCACAAGAGATTGTAATTGCATTTCTTAGTTAATGCAAACACTGCAATTGCAAGATTGTGTTTTTTCAACATTAGCTAAATATTGACAGTTTTGAGCACATTTGTAATGGAAACACGGCTAACATCAACCTGTGACAAACTGGTGACGTCCAGCCTTTTGCCCAGTGGCGTCCGAACAGAATCACCCTACAAGGTCAAGAAAATAGATGGACGCTAGCCATGAGAAGATAGTTAAAAGACAAATGTCTTTTCTACATGTCTGCTGTATCTTCAGGCTGCAAAGGAGAGCAAGATTTAAAGCAGCAACATGATCGTTGCAACTCCAAATGCTTTTTTTTTTTTTTTAATGTGACCTGAGATTTTCAATATGGGTGGCTCCCAAATGAGGGTAAGCTGAGTGGCAGAAGGCTGGTGGAGCGACCCGCCTGTTCACCCCGGCTCTGGCCTTTGAGCGGAGTTAATGATGTCACTAATATGTTCTTTAAAGACCACACGGTGATTCATGGCTTTCATTAGCCCTGTGTGCCAGGGTGTCTGTTCTAACTCTCTCTCTCGTTCTCTTGGCTGGCTCCGTTTTTAATGATGGCCTGGAGACGAGGTGGCACGCTTGACCCTTAATCATAGGAGGCCGTGGTGAGTGAGCTGGGAGGGTTTGAGGGGGAGGGCAGCGGTCAGGGGAGGAGGGGAGGGAAATTTTTTATTTCATAATCCAGTTCCCTGGGGCTGCTTAATACTTTGACCGCACATTGTAATCTGTAGTGTTTGCAGTTAGAGGGCAGAGAAAACCTCACATGAGTAGAAAAAATCCTTACATGTTTAGAAGTATGTTTAGTGTTCAGATATTTTAACCTTTGAGGAAAGACCTATGATAAGCTAAACGTGATGAAATAGAGGTTCAGTGCATGAAAAATATTTACGTTTTAAACCTAACCTATTTTGCTACTTTGCTTTTAGAAATTCATTCATAAAACTGTCAAATTATTTTGTTTACACATATATGTAGAGAGGTTAAAGTTACTTAATAATAATGTTGTCTGAAGAGCTGTAGTTGGTTTTTTGAAGAGAGGTACTGTTGAGCATTTTAAGCACTTAATATGTTACCTCCTCTTCGGTTCTTTAAATTGTCTAAATGAGCTGTTATTTTACTATCTTAAGAGAACTTTGTATCTCAAAAAGATCAAAGAGGTTTATCCAAATAATATTCTTTTAAGAATTAAAAGAAATCCATAATTTTCTCATATGAAAAATAAAGGTAGGAGGCGGTACGTCCCAAATAATCTTCCCGGATTCATCGCTTTTCACTCAGTGAGTTAAAATGTCTGCAAACCACCAAATGTCCAGATAATATCTTTGGCTGTCAGGAAATGTGTTGAATGTGGTGAGGAAGACGCTGTGGACCCAGGTTGAGATGAAACTGTCACGGATTAATGAAACTGTCAGAAATACAAAGTCCAAAATCCGAACTAAGGCTCAAAACTGGTAGCAACAGAGACATCTAGACTAGACTAGTCTGGACAAGACTAGACTAGTCTGGACAAGACTAGACTAGAACAAAGACAATGAACAGGAAACATAGGTAGGTTTAAATACACAGGGAGACAATCAGGAGAAACCTGAAACAGGGACTCCAATAAAAACACAGAAAAACTTAAATCACTACACTGACATAGTCAGAAAGCTCTTGAATGTGTTCCAGGACTGTTTGTGTTCAGAGTCCTAAACTTTTTCTGGTATTGTATCAGAGTCTTCAACACTGAACGTTGATGCAGGTATTTGACTTCAGTGTGTGTGCGAATCAAACAGATATCTGCACCAGAATTAAAGGTGGAATTTATGGTAATAATTTTTGCTGTTTCACTTTACAGTTTAATACTGAGCTCTCTGGGCCTCTGTAGTTCTCTCCAAAAATGCTGGTTTGACTGACAGCAGCACAAACATTGTTATTATCATGGACAAGGTAGCAGCTCCGTCTGTGTGCTTTGAAACGACTAGGATTTCCACACTGTTGCATCATATCTACAGCTCTACCAAAACACCACATCTGAGTGTTTCCAGGAGAGAAAACATTGCTCACACAAAGAATGTCCAGTTCTTTCTAAATAAAGTGCAACAGAGTTCATTGTTCTGAGTTCAGGTGTGAAAACAACTTGAAAAGTTATTTCAGAAAGCAGGATTATTGACTCACATAAGTTTACAGATAATTACTTCTTAAAGTATTCGGTCAATATATCAAGAAAGATTTAAACACCGTCGTAACAATGCAATCATAATCTTTTGGTGAGTTTATACTTAGAAGGAGCAACATATTAAACATTTATTAAAGGGATAATAGCTATGAAGCTTAAGAGGAATTGTATTTAATACAAACAACCATCATTCAACTATCCCACATCTTTGCCAGCAATAACATGTCTGCAACATCCTTCTTGGTCAGACTTTGATTACTGTTCACTGATTGGCCCAATTGAAATTACCAGAGAAGTAAACATCAATGGGAGAAATCCCAGCTGAAGCTCTGAAGGGAGATGAGAATTGAAAGCAACTGCACAAGAAGGTCAGGCTATTGTAGCACCGACCTGAAGGAAAAAGTTTAAAGTTTGTCCAGAATGTGTGGGGTCTGCAGAGATGTTAACTACTATTTTCCTGACCTAGACGGAAACAGGAAGGAGTCACCAATCAGAAAGTGAACCTTCATCCAAAGAGCAACTCTTTGAAAGAGATTTATTTTCTATGCTCCAGTATGGTGCAATGTTTCAAGAGAGTAATTCATGCTGTTCTATTGGCAAAAGCAACCATGTAGTATTAGACATTTTTACCACAAGTTTCACAAAAGTAGATGGGCTGGGATTGTTTGTATCTCTTCTGACCAGTCCTCCCAGCATCCTATTTCTGCCTCCTACCATTTTTTCCTCCATTTTTCCACCTCCTTCCTCTGACTCCCGGGTCTCCGGCATAGACTCCCCGCTAATTCAATCTCGTTATTTTTCCAAACATGGCCGAACTCCGTGGCTCTCCCTCAATCAGCAGCTGGCCTAACCCCCTGATCTCTGGCAAATGGAGCGCCGCTGCGTGTCTCTCCCCTTGCCGTTCCGCAGCACACAAAAGGCCGTGACCCAAATTGCCAGAGGATTTAGGCCCTAATCTGTCTTTGCTCTGAAGAAAAATGGACGGCTCGGACGGAGACCGCAGGAAAAGTCAGAGGAGGAGGAGAAAAATGGGAGGGGTGATTTTATAGGATTGAGGGGTATAGAAGCATTAGGAGCATAACCCCGGCTGGGAAAACATCTGCTCTTCATCATCTGGATGCTCCTCTGGTCTAAAGCCTGGTGTGTGTATGTGGGTGTGTGTTTTCTTGTCTGTTGTGGTCTGTAGGCAGGGATTTCACATGTCCTGCTTTACATTTTTAAAAAGCAATGTATGATGTACCTCCTGCCCATACATCAACTGTAAATAATTGAAATTATCCCCGGCATCAGTGGCCTAAGTCAGCACAACATCCTACAGAGAGACATGTGTGGCTTTTCCAGCTAGGTCCCATAACACGCGTGTAAACAACTGTAATTGTCTGCAAAGCAAGCTCGAGTACAATAGTTCGGTGTGTAATTTATTTATCATTTATTCACTGCTTCCCAACAGGAGGCTGGAGGTTAGACTTACTATGTTTACCCTCCTATGCACATCAGCAGCCAAACCTTGTGTGCACAGACACTCTGACTGAAACAGAGTTAAAGTTTGGCTGCAACTCTGGTACAAATCATTGCAAACACTTGGTTTTACTCACAGGAAAAGAGTTTAGATTCAAACTTTACTACTTGTTATATTTATGGTTCTATTGATTATACAAACGATGAACAACAACTATAATGGAGACATGAATTACAAGTAATTCTATCACAACAAAATACTCATTCTTTATTAATTCACCAAACCCTTTTCTTGATCTTCACCTAAACAAGAAAGGCTTAGACTGATGAAATGTCAGAAAGTGAGCAGGAAAGTTATATATGAGTGCAGCTTGTGCTGTTTTACCGAAAACAAAGGGAAAATCCCACAACTGCCGAAATCTGACAATCCTTCAATTTCATTTTCATTTTGTTTAAAAGAAAGTTGCCCTAATTTCTTCTTTCGACGTTTTTGTGTTGTTTCCTTCAGTATTTCTTGATGCAGCGCCACCACAGGCGAGGAGGGGAACAGATTTTTATGAGTTTAGCTTGTTTGACACAGTTTTGTGTGAATTGAGAACTACACCAGCAGAAAATGTAACAAATGTTGCAAATTTGGTCCATAATCAGATTGAGTCTGAAACACCATAAACCTTTTTGTTTCAGCTATAGAAACTGACATAATCTTGACATTTTGTTTGTCTTTGGAAGCATAAATATTTGTTTTTGTTTTTTTAACAAAGGGTTTTTAGCACAAAGGGTAGGAATCCAGACATTTTCGCATCGTGTATTTCCTAGTTAGTCACTGGAGCCAAAATATTTTTTTGTTTGTGTTTCTTTTCAGCTTGCTCAATGCTAATTAAAATGGTAAAAACTGAGATGAGATTCAAAAAAATGAAAGAAAAACAGCACCCGGCTCCAACAATTCCTAACTTTGGTTTTGTGAGCATTCCTAAGTTCAAAGCGACGTGATGTTAATGAAGGTTCCCATGTACAAAGAGGAGCTTATGTAAATGTTACCTCTCCAGATGTTCTGCAGCTCTCAGAGCCAGAACTCCCAGCTAGCCCCGAGCCACGAACTACCAGTTAGCATTTAGACAAACCTTTGTACCTTCTCGTGCCTATAGGGCCTATCTGCTCGTCACAGCCTAAAAATCAATATCTGCCGCTAATGAAGTTTAGCCACACATTTTAATGAAGAACTCAATTTGCATTTAAAAGTAACATGAGGGGAAATGGGTTCATTTTCCCCCCATATCTTATTCAGTATGTATATTTAAACAGAAAGTAATGTGCAGGTTTGTTCAGCGTGGTAACGGTTCTCTGTTTGTTGGGAGGTTTAGTTTTAATTGGTTACAGTAAACATGCTGCTTCTGCACAAGTGAAAACATGAACTGATGCATGAGGCCTCCTCCAGCATAAATAAGTTTGAATCAAGTGAAATGCTTCTTTGTGAGGACAGTTTTCTTCATGTCATTTCTGACGATAAGCCTTAATTTATGTCTATTTCATTCAAAATAGTTAAATAATAAAACTTCAATTGTAATTACCTGGAAAAATGCTTCTAAAACATTTCATCTCCTTTTTCTGGATATGTAAGGTTATCTAGATCAATTATGTGTAGTTTATAGGTATTAAGTACTGTTTTTTTTTTTCTTTTTTTCAAAAGCAATGCAGTTCAAAGCGCCTTACGTAATGAAAACCTTTCATTGCACTGGCAGAATAAGTAATAAGGAATTGTAATCCAGTCCAGAATCAAACAATTGTCTAGTTATTATTAATCAAAAGCAGCTCTAAACAAATCAATTTTAGTCTGGATTTAAATTTACTTGGTATGTTGGCATTTTTGTAGGAACATCATAACTGAATGCTGATTCTCCACTGTGCATATTGGTCTCCAATATGACTAGACATTGCATAAAGCAAGGTTATCAAAAGTGCCTTCCGGGGCCCATTTGTGGCCCTTATGATCATGTTGTGTGACCCCAGATTGTACTTCAAGAACGGTACAAATTTTACCCTCCAGCATATGGAGCTGAAGCAGACGGACTTGTTAGGATGAAAGTTTTCATGACAAGTTTATATCATTAGGTACAATGCAAGGCCGTGTTGCTTTGCTTTTATTTTGATCCAGTCCAATTAAAAAAATGTTTTATTTGCCCCAAAGGGAACTTACATCCAATCACCAGAGTCATCGTGGTGATGCTGTGGACCGGAATGATCTCCAGTAGCAGCCAGTCTTGCAACCAATCTGAAAAAGCCTCTGACTGAACACTTGATGTATGACAGTCATAACTGTAATGGCATGCTAATAGTTCAATATCCAGGCTGCAGAGGCAATATTTGAGATGCTAATTAGCTGCTTTGACTTGTAAAACCTTGTTGCTAAGGTTCATAGCAACTGTTGAAAAGTTAAAAAACAGAATTCAACACCAGAAGGAATAATTGTTCAAACATGTAACACCTAAACAAAACAATTTATGAACATAAGTTAAACCAGAACTGGTATTATAGCTGTTCCAACACCATAAGCTGCACAAGTTTCATTTTTATTGCTGGGAAAAAATGTAAAACATTGAATAAACCAATAAAATAGAAAACAATTTTCTTTTACCAAATATCTGGGACCCCTTTTCAAATTTACACAAATCTTCAAAGTCTGTCATTTCATTAAAATAATACATTTTTAAGTTTTTTGATGTGTAGGTAAAAAGAAGAAAATTCACATTAACATTACTTTTGTATTTTTAATACAAAAAAATAATATTAAGAAAATTATGACACCTTAGTACTGTCAACATGGCCCTTGCTGTAAAACATTTGAGCACCATTCTACCAGTTTTAATAATTTGGTGGAAGTTCAAATTATGTTTCAATATTAATGTCAAAGAAATAGAGATTTTGTTTAATAATATGAAACCTGTGGGTTCTTATTCTGAAGGCTTTATTCCTGCACTTCAAATAATTATATTTACATATGCATGCATGAAGTGCCATGCGTACATCTCTAAGGTTTTCTTTGGATATTTGTACCATGTTGTACCTGTTTTGGTGTCTTTTCTACCTGTTTGCTTATGGTAGGCAGACTGACTGTTTTATGTAAATAACAACAAGTCTTAGTCTCCTGTGTGCCGCACTGTTATGATACTGCGAGATCTTTGCAACAATTTTCATGCTGTTCCCTGCTGGCAAAATGTGCCGCATTACCAGCTGCAGCAGGAAGGCAACTTAGCCTCGAGCAAGACTAAAGTGTGCATCAGAGTAAACCAGTTGTTTACTTTGTTTGAACTCACCCAGGAGAGAGCGACTGCTTGAAGTTTTTTTTTTTTTTTTCTGCATCTTTGACGCCCAGCTTGTGAAAGAGGACCGGATGAATAACAATGTCACTTTCTTTACCTTCGCTCCAGATGTTTTCTTTTTCTCGTTCTTTTCCACATCCCATCCTTGTCTTTTATCACCTTGCTGCCACCACATCCACTCCTCTTCCCCTCTGCACTCCTCTCAAATTATTCATCTGCTCTTTTAAAGTTTTAGCATGCAGTAAATTGATGCTGACACACAAACTACATTATATGCTTTTTTTCCCCCGTAAACTAACAGCGCGGTTCATCTCTCTTTAATTGTGGAACAGTTGGGGACACAGATGCTCACAGATGCAAGAGCAGGAGGGTGAGATGAGAGGAAGGAATGCGGGGATTCAAAGACGGCGGAGCGAAGGATTGTGTAATTTAGTTAAAGTGATGAGGCAGAGGCCCTGAGTGACCCAGTGCAAGCGTTGCCTGTGCGCTGATGGGGATACAAGAGAAGAGGAGGAGGGAGGGAGGAATGATACCAGTTTATATTTAACTCAAGCTCAGGTTGTAACTTTTCAAAGCTCACACCAGGATAATCAGGATTATCCTAACCAAAATACAATGAAAGTTTATACTCATTCAGGAACCGTTTTGACATGTAATCGGACCTTTGTCCTGTTAGAACAGCAAGTGTGTCGAAGTTACAACCATCTTGCTGTTGATTTGAAAAATTCAAACATTTCAAGAATGAATAGTCTCCATTTATTGTTCTATAGGCTTTGTACAATGCAAAAGCAATGATTTAGGCTCTCAATACGGTAATAGTTGCGTTTTAAATGATCAGACAATTGCACAATTTGATATTCAAAAATAAATTTGCTCAATGGAATGGTATGCCAATTAAAAAAAAATTTTTTTTTGATACAACATTTTGGTGCTGGATGAGGTGAATTTTTGACGGTTTGGAATTCAGTGTATTTTGAAAAAACGCTTCTTTCACATCAGATGAGTCACATGATCAGGAAGGAGATGTTACAACTCTACGACTGCTGAAAAACACAAGTATCAAGAAACCACTTGCTGCATTCTTGTTGGTTGTGGAGGAGGCTACACTTCTGCTTTTCAGAGATGTACAGTTGTATATTTGTGCCACTGTTTGCAGCCATTGTCACATGAGAGTGTAAATGTTGAGATGGGGAGTAGAAGGGGAAGAAGCAGCAGCTTATCTGGATTTAATGTGACAAGAGGCCCTGAAATCAATTCAAAATAGGCAGATCCGACCAGACTGACATCCTATTATGAAAGAATGATTTTGTGCAAAGAAAGTTTGTTTAGCAACTGGACATATCCTAACCTGTTCAAGGAAACATTATTGGTCACATTTATGATTCTTTTCTGCAGAAGCTCAGGCTTTATTTTCAGCATCACCAGTTAAGCAAATGGCAAAATGAACAATTTCAGGGTTTCTTCAAAGATGCAGAGTTTTATTAGCCGTTGAGGGAAGGATTCAGGCTGTGAAACTGATCAGTTTATGGATACTGATTTGGTTTAACGTAGTTTACCAATGCTTGCATGATACAGTGAAGTTCAAGGACAATTGATCTCCTCCATTCTCTTTTAGTTTACCAGAGATAAAACACAGAGTGAATGGCTTTGGTCTGGGGACGTGTCAAACAGAACAGAGGTGAGATCCAAGCAACAGAAGAGTATTGATTGGGAGAAACAGCAAGATGTTTTTATTCCAGATCAGACCGAAGAGTCTGTTCGGCTGTCCTTGATCCAGTCTGTTCTTACGCTGATGAACAAGTCTCAGGAGGAGGCGTCTGACTCTCTGAAAACATGTCAATATCCCTCTCAGCAGCCAAACCCTATAACATATGCCGTCATGTTTCTGGAACAGGGGCATGCAGAGGTAAATCAACATAATGACAGCGTTAAAAAGATCATAAAGCGTCATGATTTCGGTAAAGTGAAAGTTAGACAGCGGAACAGATCAAAGTGGCACAAAACGCGTCAAATCTTCCGCAGATGTTTGGATGCATGTTAGTGGCAGGATGTCGCTCCCTTTTCACCGTCTTGTCACTTTCTTCTTATTACAACCCCTCCAACAGGCGGAAAATAAATAAGTAATCCCCAATATGATCGTATGTGAGTGAAGAAGCTCCGAAATGGAGGAGCGAAGAGCTTCCGCAGATGAAGTGAAGTGTTGGAAAGGGTGATTATTTTTGCTTCACTGAGGTCTTATTTTTCAAAGTGCCACTAAAAGCATGAGAGACTTATGTCACTTTGCGCTGCAAGGATGGAAGGGTGATTTGATAAAAGATGAAAGGAAGACGGTGACACCCCATCTGCCATTTCTTTTGGTTTCAGATTAGACCTTTGCTCAAAATCTTCTGGAAATCATTTTCCTTCATGAGGCCGTGTGATATTTATGGCCAGGAGCCCACAGCTAAAGCTAATATTATGAGCTTCCACAGTGCCATCCATATTGTTTTACCTCAGCACGCCTGCGGTGAGGAATAAATAAAGTGCCTGCCACTGCAGTGGCGTTGGCAATGCCGGCTTTCAAAACTTGCTCCTGTGGCAGGTTGGAGACTAGGGTGGGCTGTAGAGAGAGAGGGGGGCGGGGTGGAGGAAAGGAAAGCAGGCTGTCACTTTAGCTCGGGTAATTTTTGATGTGCACGTCAAGGCCTTGACAAGGAGAATGTGGCCAGCTTGTACATTAGAGTCGCAGCGCAGCACTGGGGACAGGTAGTAATGCAGTCCCAGAGAGCGCCGTTCATCTGCTCACACTATGTACTTGTCTGGTGCCACACAAGGATGCCCCCTGTCGCCCCAGCAAACCCCCACCCCTTCACATCCCTCTGCTGAAATGACTTTAGTCAGTGAAGGAAGAATCCATTTACAATGTGTGCTTTATAACATCTCCTTGACAATGCAGTAGTGGATTAGAGACAGTTGTGATGAATCTTTTATAAAGATTCCCCCCCCCCCCCCCTTCCATCTTTCTTTTCCATGTGCAGAGGCTTTCTGGGTCCTGGTGCGCCACATGCACATGGATGTCATCGCATATTGGGGAAGGAGATGGCAATGGGCGCTTAGAAAAAGAGAGAGAAGAGAAGGAGAGTGACACCGAATTCGTCAGAGTGGGGGCATTAAAATTTATCTCCAAGTCACAGTGGCTGCCATGATAGCAGCGTGAAACTTTCCTTTAAAAATGAAACTCACTTGTCCTCTCAGTCATCCACATGCCTCGCAATCAAGACAAGCGCTCTCTGTCCTCATCAATTCTTCAATGCCGTTTTGACATTCGTTTCGTTCATTTGCATAGCCATCCAACTCGGCTGGAGCGCGGCGTTCCCTTTCGCTCCACTTTAAAACGCCGCTTTAAAATTAATGCGGGCACAAAGAAATATATAAATATATCCTAAAGTTGACATGATGTTGTTCTACATTATTCCCCTTGAAAAGGGGTTTTGTTCAAACTCGCCAGCTGAACAGACGCGGTAGCCATGGAGGTGCAGGCTAACAGACGCGGGTCGTCTGTCTGCTCCGAGTTATTTTAACGCGGGAAGACCTGCGATAAAAGTTTGACCCAGAACCTTTGTTTTGCCTTTGACGATGCTGTTATTTGATCAAATACACTCAATTATGACAAATGAGTTACATGCTTTACTGAACATATTTGTCTTTCATGAAGATTTCTCACAACACAGAGCTTTTCTAGTTTGTTTTTGCATTTTTAATTTAGATAAGGGTTTTGCTTTATTTCTGTGTTGAAACTGATAAGTCATCAGTTTTGCGGAATCTTGATCCATTAATATGTGACTTTTTTATTTTTTCATATCTGTCTATAAAAAATAAATCTAACCTATTTAAAATGCTTACTCGTTTTTGATAAGGTAATGGTGCAAACAAAAATATACTTTATTGTTTGCAGTTGTTACAAAATAGCTGAAATTAATTATTCAAGTTTTCCAAAATATTTAAAGTACACTGATGATTTTTCTGTAGGCAAGTATGCACAAGTTTGCCAAACATTCCTCTTTCTGGGATAATTCATCTAAATATATTAGCCAATGTATTAGCTCTTTTCTGTTTTGTTTTTCACTGATAGCTGACATCAGATATGTATGTCTGAGAGTCAAAATTTATCAAATTTGATGTAAAATTTGGTCCACTCTTCTGCTTAAATTTGTTTTAGTTGAGCCATATTGAATGGTTTTGCTTTTTAAATGCTGTTTAAGGACATTGCGACCAGATTTATGTCAAAACTTTGACTAGGACACTGTAACAACTTCATTTTATGTTATATTGGAGCTTTGTTTTGGACCGTCACACCACCACCACCAGGTCTTATTCTACTTTGTAAAAACTCTGAGTTGCTGGGCAGATTGTGTCTATAAAGTAGTTATTGCTCTGTCTGAAGATATGTCGATTAATATGTATGTACATAAAAGCTCAGCACACAACTGCATTAATAAAATGTTCCTCTGTATTTCCCATTTGGAGGAGTGCATAAGAAATATCTTCTTTTGTTACCTCATGTTTATTTTTTAGGGAAACAGCACGTGATATATCACTATTAATATGTTTGACACCAAAGAAGGTAAAGCAGAATTTACTTAAGACTTTAATTACATCCATTTTTTCAACTTGGAGAAATGTTCTAAATCCTGAGTGAATGTATTGAAGCATTTATTTCAGTGCTTTTATCACTAGTTTGCTGTGGATAACACAAAGTTTGAAGCATTTTGTTACAAAAACAATGCTGCTAAACCATAAATGATCTACATTAAGTTTGGCTGATTTATTCATTTTCTTGTCAACACTTTTAAGCTCTTTCAACATTATTTTATGTTGAATGTGTTTGATGTGGTTAAAGAACATTTCATTCCTCTTGGGATCTCAATGTATTTATTTAATCTCTCATTAATAATTCTTCTTCAGTAGCAAAAAGGTCAGGCTAAGTTACATTATTTCATTCCTCTTCCCATTTATTTTCAAAAGCAAGTAAATCCTTTTCCCAGTGTGTGCCTAGATGTGTTTTTTTTTTCTTCTTCTCTATTATTTCCACTTTGAAGCTCACCTGCACGCCCTAATTGTCCATTTGAGAGGGACACCAGCAGCAGCAGAGGATTCTGAGAGCGAGTCGATGCAAATGCTGCTTTAAAAAAAATAGATATTAAAAATTGATCAGCTTTTCCATTTGAATTCAAGGTAGGCATCACTCTCCATAAGCAGGGCTGTCTCCTGAAATCAGAAGAACTGTCAGTTCTGTGACTGGCTGTTTACAAACTACGAGGCTGAAAATGAGACCTGCTCCCTGCGGACAAGTGCCTTGTACAAATATAAATAATGAATATTCAATGAATAATTTCTGCCCTTTAATAATGTACAACTTGACGAAATTGACTCACACTGTGAAACTGGAGAATCTTACTAAAAGTGGATAATGCTGAGGTACAATAGAGGTAAGAGCGTTGCGTGTGGCAGAGAGAAACAGGGCCCAGATGACCCTGAGCTTACCTCTGCAAAGGCATCCTGTGTGAGTGGCATTAAACTCAGAATATCCCAAAAAATTAATATTAAGTGATGATTTAACTACACAATCTGCAAAAAAGGAGGATTAAATCCAACTTCATCTGCGGATCCTGGCCTTCAGAGTCGGGAAGAATCGGATAAATCCATCCTCTTCTCTGCCTGGATGTCTCCTTACAAGGAATACCGTAGGGCAGAGATTTGATAAATGGTTAATTATGGAATTTATTGTGCTGAAGCTTAACTGTAATTAGTTTTAATTGGCTAATTGGGAAGAATTAGTGCAATTAACGACATAATGACATCTTTTTTTCTTGAAAGCGTTCTGTGCAAATTTAAGGATGTATTCAGACACTTTGAAACTTTTCACATCTTGTGGGTGCTGCCACCAAAAACGTCAGTGTATTTTATTAGGATTTTATCTTCTTAATCAACACAAAGTAGTGTTGGATTGTGAAATGGAAGGAAAACAATGGTTTACATTTTTCTTTTCACTATTTTAAGTGTGAAAAGTGTGGCATAAATTTATATTCAGTTGCCGAGAGTCAATACCTTGTAGAACCACATTTACAAAGTATTTTAAATGTGGTTCTACATTTGCAGTACTGTAACCGGTCTCTCTCTGGTTTCCACAAGAATTAATCTTTTTGAACAGAGGTCATTTGTGGACATCAATTTTCAGGTCTTGGCACATATTCTAAACCAGACCTACAACTGGACTTTGATTGGACCATCAGAGCACATGAATACCCTTTAACTTAAACCATTGTTTCTTAAAGGTGTTTCTTCCTTGAATGGGTTAGGATTGGTCTCTTTTTGCAGAAATATTTTCTCTGTTATTGAGATTTTATTTTGCTCATTTCTGCCTATTTTGATTTCCTTTCACGATGAAAGGGCATCTTGTCACTTTAAATCCACGTAAGCTGGTGCTGGCCATGCCCCCCAAATTAATGTTTACATTCTCATATGAAAATGGCTGCAAACAGATGCTCAATTAAGCAACTGTACATCTTTGAAAAGCAAAAGTAGAGCTTCCTGCACAACAAACAAGGATGCCACAAGTAATTTCTAAACCAGCTGACCAAATGTGCTGGCACTCCTATTGGGTTGCTAGGTAACGGGCTGAGCTCAGCTAGGGTTGCTTGGTGACAGTGCAGTGCCCATTAAAGGTAACTCAACAATCAGGAAGTTTTTATAACAGCTCATTTTAAAGACACCAAAAAACACTCGCTCATTGCCAAAAAAAAAAACCAAAAAAACTGCTGGGTGGGTTTTATAAGTGCTTGGGCATTTTGGGGGGGCAGTAGAAAATATAAAACATGCAAAATGAGAATTTTGCATAACAGCTCCCCTTTAATCCAGGTCCTCAGATATTTGTCCTGCATGTTTAGGAGATTTTTGAGGTGCTTCCCTCCTGACACGCAGAGAAGCGGGGATAAGCAGGCGAACATGAGTGTGATTGACAGCACTATGACCTCCGAGTTTGTAGTTAGCATTGGGGCAATTGAAAGAAGGCAGAGAAACTTGATTTTTTTTACAGATTATCTGTCTCCTACCATACTGTTTATGAAATTACTTTTCATAAAAGTTACAGACTGCAGTTTTAAACGTTTCCTGAGTGAAGGTTTTTTTCCCCCCTCTAACCGGTTGATTTTCACCACAGAGTTGGATCATGTTAAGGCATCCTCTTCTGGTGGAGACAGTCGAGTATAAAACAAGAATTTCTATCCTCCTCACACCGCCTTCCTCCTTGTGTAACACCGGCGCAGAACTCAACCCAAGTATTAGAGCAGCCTCGGCTCAAGGTGCTCAGACTCTCTGCTAATAACACCATCCAGAATTCACGCCTTCCAAATGGGTTAATGTGTTTTTGCCCAGAGGGCCCTATCTACCTCAACAGCAGGACTCTCCCTGCACTTCCATTAAGCTACAACACTGCCGCCTATTAGCTGCTTTAGTGTGCACAGGGGCTACAAGTGCGAAGTCGAGTGCAGACCCGGCTTTGTGTGTGTTTGCGTGTGTGTTGGACCACGGCGTGTCCCGACCTGGAGCTGCATGGCACCGCTGCTGCAGGAGAGAACAATACTGTGGCCCCTGACAGCTTGTTAAAGACTTCACTGTGTTGTCTGCTGGGTGGTGTGTTAGCACCCGGTAATACACTACATATATTTAACACGCATACACACATATAGGGCTTGTTTGTTGGAAGGTGTGAGTGCAAAACACAGGTGAAATTCAAGCTGAAGAACGAAAAACAGAGACGCTGTCACTCAACGCTTGAAAACATCACTTTAAATTTGTTACTGCTTTATTTCTTCCTTTATAAATTTCTAAAAACAAACAACGATGTTATAAATTATGAACTAGTCCTAGTTTAGGAAACCTGCTCAAGCAGCAAAAACCTTTTATAATCCATAGAGTAACATAGAGCACTGCAAAAACACAAACTCCTTTTTGGTCTAGTTTCTATACAAATATCTTAGAACACATGAAATAAGACAAAACTAACTGATAAGAATTTTTTCAGCAAAATATAGGAGCTTTTTTCAAATCAAGAATTCCTTAAGAATAATAAAAAAGGACAGTTATACAAACAGATAATTTCACTAAGGAAAAATATTCTGCTGTAAATGAAATAATCTGCCAGTTTAGCTAATAATTTTTGTTAATTTATTAAGGAATTATTTACTTCACACATTCACTTATGTTTTGCAGAAATGTTGCTTGTCAGTCAGTTTGTCGTTTTTCAAGTGTAATAAGACATTTGCACTAGAAAACAGACCACAAACATCTGGTAAAAGTTTGTATTTTTTTGCAGCTAGTGCCTTGCAAATAGGTATTCATGATTTTACATTTTGGTCCAAAACAGAAATAGTAAAAGAAGAATTTATTTATTCAAAAATGTTTATAAAATCTGAAAAATGAAGTTTTTACATATTCAACCCCCTTTATTTTGTGACCCCTAAAACATTAAAATGTGACTAACTGAATTCAAAAAAATCGACTCCACCTGTGTGTAATTTGAGCTCAGTATAATTAATTAATAGTAATTCCTCTTGAAGCCTAAGAGGTTTTTATATGAACATTAGTGAACAATCAGCAACAATCGAAACTGACAAATCGGGGGAAACTTGTTGCAATGCTTAAAGCATCGTTGAGTTATAAAACCTTTATGTGTTTGTCACTTAACATCATATTAAAATACACTAACTTTGTTGTTGTATTTTGATAAATGGATATATACTGTTATAATTTTTCAAGCTCCTTGCAAATGTAATTTTAAGATTATTTTCAATCACCAAGAAAACCAAGAAAAGCATTTTTAAAAGGAAATGAGACAAGTATCACTTAAAAGACAATAAAACAATTTCAAAAGAGGATCAGTTTTTAAAGAAGAATATTTTTTAGGTACATTTAATTATTTTTTTTATAGCTTTTCACATGTTGTCACTCGTAAATTAAATTGATGAGGAGCCTTGCTATCACCTTGATCTTTATACCCTTCAAGAAAAGACAGAGAGACAGATATTAAAATTCTACTTTCTATTTCTCTCTTCAACATCCAATTTTCATTTCTTTCAAATAAACTAGAAATGAGTGAGAAAAGTCATGAAAGTCCAAAAAAAACTTAGAAAGATCATCAGAAAGCCTAACAAACGTCAATCAACATCATTTTCAAAGAGAGTCTAAAGCAAAAGATGAACAAAAAATAATTAAGTGTCTTAAACAGAACTGTGCAATATTAATGGATTGACAATTAAATGTTTATTTTCACTTTGTGAATAGCGTTTGACATTATAAATAGAAGCACCACTCTTCTTGCTGGTTTCCAGTATCACCTTCCAAATATTAACCAAATGCAAATGGGAAGTTAAAAATATTGATGGAAGAAAGACTTTATTTCAGTAAAATAAGAAAAGGAGACTTTATATTCTGAAAACACCAGCTGATGAAACATTGCCACCACATTGCTTTTCAGGATAACAGACGTTCAAATAATTTCATTGAACTTGTTGTAAATATTGAGGGGAGTCCTTTAATTATTGGAGACACGAAAACAAAAAAGGCAAATATTCAGTGTTTCACATAATTATTTAAATTCAATGTAACTTTTATAATTTACTTCAAGTCAAATATGATTCTCTTAGACTCTGCACTACATGAGCGTTTAAAATTAATTGGGACATCAGTTTAATACGTCAGAGTATTTTAGCATTTTTTTTTTTTTTTAATATGAAACAAATAAATTGGAGGGAAATAGTTTTGCCATTCTCTTAGTTTAGAAAGTGAAAGAATAGCTCAAAATTTGAGTAAATAATAAAAAGGGTGAAATTATATGATTTATTATGTAAAATATTAGAAAAGTTGAGTAAGGGCAAAAGCTGATTATGAATTTAATATAATGATCTAATTTAAATTAAATGATTTACTTTTCCCATATTTATCTCATAGATGTATATATTAATTTTGGAGCAAATCAGAAACATTTTTTTTGGAGAAATTTTATTTTCTTGTTAATATAAATAGCATTCATTAGTATGTAGCTATTTGTTTTTTTCTCTCAATGGACCAAATAAGTTGCCCTGTTTTCAAAGTCAGACATCTTTAATTTGCTGCTTTTTGTTGTGTTTAATGCAATTTACATTTTTATATTGTTAATCAAATTAATTATGTTTTATTTTAATTCAGTTTCTTTTTTAAAATATATTTATCACCAGCACAGACATTATTTCAACTTCAAACTGGATGAATATCTCTGTGTGCTTTTATTCCTCCACAAACAGGAGTTGCTAAATGTTTAGTGTCAGGCTGCCCCCTAGTGGACACTCAGCCCGTCCGATGATGGGTTTACTGAGCAACACATAAACAGAACAGTAAAAGGAAAACATCTATAAAAGTTGTATAACTTTTGCTCAAATGAATAAATCATCTAAAATGGGTTGATTAGGTTTCACAAGATGCACATGTAGTGAATTATGTTGCACAAAGTATTGGAGCTAAAACGCCGCAGGCCCTCGCCAGTTGTGTGTCTGTGAACGTTTATTTGTGTTTAAGGAGGCTGAGCCATTATTCATGGTGTTTGATGCCAAAGTCAATAAAAAGCTATACATGAATGGGAGTAAAAATCACCCTCTGTTCTCTGGAAACGGCCGTTCACTGTGTGTGACTCTGACGACAATAACTCAAGAGTCTGAATATGGATGAACTTCTGAGAACTCCTCAGAGATGCAATGCATATAGTTGATGAATTTCCATGAGTGACCGGACCAGACTGTATCATGGAGAGTAAAATAGATCGGACCAACTCAGAGACAGCAGAACTAATTAAATGGATAAAATATATATATGGCCCCCTCAGAGTGTGTAAAATTAATAGAGGAGCAAAGAACTTTCCCGGAAGCCACTTCATTCAGTCTGCAGCGCCGCACGCCTGGGCTATCAGAGGGCACAAGAGGTGCTACATACGTTAGCATGAGACAGTGTGAGCACATTTATTGCATGTTTATCTGCTTTTATTGAATGTTTTATAATCAAATATTTAAAACCAACATGATGAATTTAAGTGTTTTAAACCTTGTTTGTTTGGGGGGATTTTCGCAAAGAAAATTTTAAGTGAGACAAAAATGACTTCTCTTTGTTTGAGAAGAAGTAAATTAAACAACAAGCAAAATGTTACATTGCTGTAGCAAAGTAAGGAAAAACAATGGCAGTTCATTTGTTCCTGCTATTTTTCAAAAGTACTTCTAATCAAATGTGTTTTTTGCCTTGATTTAAAGGATCTCAGTGTTTCAGCAGTTTTGCAGCTTTATGGAAGA
The DNA here is from genome assembly GCA_010883035.1 of Poeciliopsis occidentalis. Lineage (NCBI taxonomy): Eukaryota > Metazoa > Chordata > Actinopteri > Cyprinodontiformes > Poeciliidae > Poeciliopsis > Poeciliopsis occidentalis. The sequence continues at coordinate 2,423,723 of SZYC01004148.1, read as the reverse complement.
TTGTTCCAGATTAGTGGAGCATGAAAACTGAATGCTGCTTCTCTATGTTTGGATCTGGTTCTGGGGATGCAAAGCCGACCAGAACCAGAAGACCTGAGAAGTCTGGAAGATCTTTAACATATTTTGGTGATAAACCAAAATTTAACAGAAACATATTATTTTAGGCAGAGCTTCACAGATTTTCCTGAAGTTTCCGTCAGATAGATCCAGAATGCTGCTGCTCACATTTTGACCGGAACTAGAAAAATGACGCATATCATCTTAGCTTAAAAGTTCTTAAAATGTTTCTGTTAATCAATAAATCACTTAACGGCTTAGCATAAAAATAGATGAAAAACTTCTTGTCGTTGTACCAACCTTCCAGATCACTCAAGTCTTCTGGTTCTGACTTTTTTTAAATGAGTTATTAATAAGACTTTGCAAGGAATTTGAATGTGAGCTAATTCTATTGCATTCTGTGTTCCATTTCTGTGGCTGAAATTTGTCTTTTTGGAGCCCCCTGCTGGCCTGGAGGCCTTAAGCAGCTGCTTAGTTTGGTTATGCCTTTGTTTTGACCTGAGCCATATATATCCATTTTGAATTCCAAAGCCTTTTTGTCTTTAGCTAACATTATTGTGTGGATGGTGAAATGGGAAGTGGAACTTAAAGCACTACCTCAATAGAGACGATTTTAAAAACTCAAACCTGATTTAGGTCAATTAAACTAAATTGGAAAATTGAAAAACATATAGTTTTTCGAGAAGAGATCTAGTGTCTCAAAAGAAAATATTACAGACGCCTGTGCATTTACTTCTGTTTCCAATTCAACCAACATTTATCTTTGCTTTTGAATAACAATTAAATACACGATATTAGAGCAATTGATGTTTTGGGGTTTTTTTCTGTCAAAACCATTTTTGAAATTTGAAAAAAATTTGAGAATAATTTCTGAAATTTTCTTCTTTTTTTTCTTTTTTTTTAAAAAAATTGAAAATTTTTGAGTTTTAATAGTAAACAAATTTCCACTTTTGGGAATTTTCTGAGATTTTTGACCAAAAAGATACTTTCTCCTTTTTTTCTATCAATAATGGGCTTTATTCGAGAAGACAAACCTGCATGCAAGCAAAATTGTCCAGTATTAAACAATAATCTTTAGCCGCACAGCCAGAGGCGATCAGCTTTTTCAAAAATATTTCCCCCTCCCTTCCTCTCTGCATCTTGAAATGAAACTGTCGTAAACCAAATCTACCACTAGAGGTCACACCAGTGAGACAAATTTCAAAGGAGCGTCCAGTCCTGCCAACTCGCCTGGCCTTGACCATGCACTTGGGAAGCCATCATTTATTTTTGGAGCCTTAGGCTGCGTAGCTGCTGTGAGACTGGCAGGGGGTGAGGAGGGTAAGGAGGGAGGAAGAGATGCAGGAGGAGGGGAAGCAGGGCAAGTCACGCCAGCACAGCCAGTGACACAAAAAGCATTGTCCTGATTTAATGGCTGTGAAGTCTTGCCTCCCCTTGGTCCAAGGAGCTGCTGATGCTTAATTAGGACGAACATTCATTTAAAGCCACAACACCTCAGCTCCGGCATGGCCGGCCCGGAGCGAAGACGATTCAATCTATCTCCCGCCATCATGGGGCGATGAGTTATAAGGACAGGACGGGTTCCTGTCGCCGCTCTGCGCAGCGTATTCACTCCTCGTCCAATATGGAAGCCATAAAATTCTCACCAGGCTCTAATGTGAAGAGTGAAACCTCTGATGAGTCATCAAGTAAAATCATACGGCCTGAAAATGTATTTGATTCATGAGGGGATGGGGAGAGATTTTCAGTAATGAACAACGTTAAAGACAGCTGTTCCTCACAATGCATTGCTTCAGTATTCACATTGTGAAATGTTTCACATTTTGTCTCAATTTAATAAAAAATAGAATATAGTGTCACCTCTTCTGCCACCCTTGAACATTTAATGACAGAATTGTTTTTTCCCCATTTTTCTCCACAAATTGTTCCTGGCTCCAGATCCTCCGTTTAGTTCTGGACTTCAACTGGACCAGAAGTAGTTTGTATGACGAGCTCAACACATGTGCTGTTCTACCAGGTGCTTGCTAAATGCTGCTGCTAGTCTGGAGGAGCTGAGACAGGGATAAGAGCTCAGAGAAGCAGAAGCTGAGCTGGAGACTGCAGCTCAAAGGCGGTGCTTTGAGAAGGCAAGCGTTTAGCATGGGACCAGATTTCTCAAACATGCATGAAAGAATGAAGCCAACACTCCAGGTATGTTTTTGATGAGGGAATAATATTATAACAAGATATGCACTCAAAAAAAGTCTGTTTTACAAAATGCCCCCTTTAAAAGAACACTAACCATGGTGTGATTTTGGAAATAAATCACTATAATTATGAATTCCTGGGGTCCACTGCACTCCACGGTTCAGCTTTTTGTTTGTAAAAATGATTTGTTAACCAATTTCTTCTCCCACTTGACAATTGTACACTATGTTGTGTTTATGTGTCTTATAAGCATCCAAGAAAATACAGACTAATCTGTTACAAAATATTATTTTCTTCAAGTATCAGATTTAAACAAATAACTGATAACTGTTATTGTCTCTTATGGCATGGATATTAGTATTTTATCATTGAATATTGTCAAATTTACATTAAGTCTCAACTGTTGGTTGAATTATATTGAAATTATTTACCTGTGAGACACCAACAGCATTATTATATTCCTTATCATAACAAAATGAGTTCCTGTTCTATTTGCTTTAAAAAACGTAATTCAAGCTAAGCTGAAAGCGTTACTGCATTTTCATTTAGAGATGTAATGATTCAAGTCAAATTCATTTTCAAGCTTCCCTTCCATGCAAATATCTGCCATAATGGTTTTCCTATTGATTTCAATCCAAACATATAAAAACTCCCTTCTCCATTATATCAAAATGCATCTTTCTTAATTATTTATCGCAAGGCCTTTAAGCACCCAGGTCTTTTGAATTTTTTATTTCTGCTCAGCTTCAAACAGGAGATCTTGTATTTTTAAAAAAAAGAAAAGAAGAAGAAGAAAAAAGGGGAGACCCAATTTTGGGGTTTGGGAATTGCTGCAGGGCCAAACTGACAGGATTCTTAGTCTCAAGGCGCCTCACGGTTTTTCATTTACAGCACAGCAAAGGCACAAATCCAGGTCAATTAAAATAAGGAGAAAGAGGCCTGTGTGGCAGACTGGGGCGGACGCCACCACCCTTACCTGCCACAAGAGGGCACAAGGGGTGCAGAGGTACCTAAACCATAAAAATGTTTCTGCTGGGGGGGCGGTGGCCCAGATAACGCAGTGACAGTCACAGCTCCACTTTACGCGGTTAATCTGAAGGTTAGATGGTCTTCTGCTCAGCAGGATATGACATCAGCTGTCACAATAAACAAAAAGAAAAATAATGATGTAAGAAAGTGCCCCAAGTTTAATTTTGTGTGCAGAGTTAAAAGCTCTTCTCCCCATCACTTTTGGCTCTTCATAAAAGCTTATTAGATGTCTCATCATTCGGGTCGTATACCTTTAAATGCATTTGGCCTATAAAAGCTGCTCCTGCAACCCTTACATTTCTATATTCTAGGTGTGTGTGTGTGTGTGTGTGTGTGTGTGTGTGCGTGTGTGCATGCGTGCGTGCGTGCGTGCGTGCGTGCGTGCGTGTGTGTGTGTGTGCGGGTAAAAGAGAGAGAGACAGGCAGAAATCCTCCTTCACTTTCCATGACGGTCATTAAAAGCTCTCAAAGTGACACACTGACGTTAAAAAAAAAAAAAAAGTCTGTGTGTGTAACGCTGCGGAGAGTCACTTTGATTTTAATGGCCTTTTGTTCCCAGAGTGTTGAATGGAAATTTATATCATGAACTTAACACTTTTGCTGTCCCTCAACTATAAACAGCAGCAGAAACTCCTGACTCAGATTAGTGTGTCTGTGCTTTCAGAAAGATTTTGTTTTAGGGTAAATGTGTCTTTGCCATTTAAAATGTGGGATTGTAGAGTCATTACGACCTCCATGGTGGCCAGAGATGGGCTGAAGTCATAACTCTTCTGTCAGGCTGCACCCCTAAGCCCCAACCCAGGCAAAAACCACAGAGCTTCCCTCCAGGACTCCAGGACCACACACATGCTGCTCGGGCATTTCCACAGTGCCACGTCCAGTCGGACATTCCCCATCTCCAAACAACTAAAATCATAATATCACTTCGTGGAAAGAAGTGGTGTGACACTGGCTCACAGTCATATTCATTCAATTCATTGAATTAAACCAATAAATTGGTAAATTTAATTGATAAATTAACCAATTTATTAATTAAGTTTATTATGTTATAAATAAGTTTGGGCTGTTACCCAATTTCTGCAGTAAAAATGTTGTGTTTTGTGGGGTTTTTATTGGTCTGATGTAATATTCTAATCTCAAATGCTGTGTTTTCATCAGCTTTAAGTAGAAAATTATTATAATTAACAGATGCGAAGGCTTGGAAACATCAGTCTGTGTAAAATTAATCTGCATAATGTTTCACTGAGACAAGTGAGTTGCTGGAATAAATGAACTTTTCAGAAATAAAATGGCTTCAGTAAAGAAAAGAATTAAAAACATTTTTTTCCTACTTTTAAAGGGCTAACATCTCTTTCAGTGGATTTCACCTTCATTATTATAAGTTTGACACTGACCATGATTTCATTTTATCAGTAGAAATATATATGGCATACAACTCTGTGTTTATTTGTCCAATCATTCTTTGATGGCTGATCCCGAAACAACTTGACGCTGGTGTCTGACCACCTTTGGTTTCCTTTAAAAATATTTTCAGAAACAAAAACAGGACAAAACACCATATAACTCAACAAGGCAGAATAAATCCTGCGCAATGTGATGCTAAAAGCATTTTCAGACTCCTCAATGCTTCCAGCACCTCATCATTTCATCCGGTGACACGCCAGACGCTCGGGTACGCTGGTCTGAGAGGAATCAACAATAAAAGACTCGTGCATTACCATTATTACTATTTTGGGTGCATGCCAGAAACACTCCATAATACCTTGCATGGCAGACAAATTGGCATTCGGAACAGCAGCGTAATGGAGGTTAACTGCCTGAATGCAGGGTTACCGTGTACTTCATGCAAATCTCCTGTGCACAGTGGTGAGACTTGGCTGATTAACAGGACAGGCAGCAGAGATTCTGAAGCAAGCCTGATTGATGTTTTATTAAGCAACATGTTTACCTCATTTTCAGCCTCGCTCACCGGCAACCGAACGGGAATTTTATGCTTTTGTGAATCCAAAGGCTGTTACTAATGCTAACTCTTTTGTTCAACCTTCTTTTTTATTAATTAAAGTGCGAATGTGTTCAGTTTCTGGTCTTTTCTGGTCAACGTTTTGTTGAAAGGTCTTCTCTTTTGCAAATCCAAGGAAATCTAGCATTCTATCCTTTAGCAAAAAGGGCAAAACTTTTCTTTTTATTGTTTGATGGAAAAAAAAATTGCACTCTTACTTTATTAGATTACTAAATGTCACATTTTTATTGCCGTAAGCAGAAAATCATCATAATTGACATAAATAAAAGCTGAAAAACACCAGTTTGTGTTTAATTAATCTATATAATGTGTTTCACTTAGTGTGAAACTTCCTGAAATAAATATACTTTTCAATAATATTCTAATTCTAGTATATAGAAATATATACAGGTTACGCGTCTTTAAAGAGAACTCATGTTCTGCTATGTTTTGTCACCGAAGCGGAAACTCTCTGGGTCCAACTTTGACCTGGACAACAACTTCATCTCAAGGTTAATTTACCACACCTTCTAAAACTACCCACACCACTTTTGAACATTTCCACAGTTTTCCATGTTACAAACATAAACTTTAATGTGAAACAGACTTAAACACAGTGAAGAACATAATTGAAAAATGGAAGAAAAATAAAGGAAAATCTGAAAAGTGTGGCATGCATTTGTATTCAGCCTACTTTACTTGAATACCAGAAAGTAAAACCCAGGACAAGTTGTTGAATCAGCAAACAAAATTCATCTGTGTAAAATGAGTGAAAACCCAGCATCAAGAAGACCAGCAGGCAGATCAGAAAGGGAGTTGTATAGGTCTTTAAAGTATTGTTAGGTTATAAACCAAGATCTAAAGCTTTGACCATCACACAGACCTCTTATAAATCCATCATATCAAAAAGAAAGATGAAAGACAACTGCAAAACCTTACACGACTCCTTCATATTACAGCACTACACTGCAAAAACACACAATTTTACCAGGAATGTTGGTTTAGTTTCTAGTAGAAATATGTTAGTACACTTGAAATAAAACTGACTTATAACTTTTGATATTGATGAAAAAGTAGTAATTCCACTAGCAAATTATTTATCTTATAACATGGGGAAAAAATGCCTTCTTATAAAAGAAATCGACTGCCAATGGAAGAAGTACTTTTTGTCAATATTAAGAAACTGTCGACATCAAACAGGCTCATGTTTCTTGCTGAAAAGTCACTTGTAAGTTTTGTTTCAAGTGTTGTAGCATACTAGACCACTAAGGGATACCACTAAGTTTGCAAAATATTCTAACATTTTACTCCATATTTGAATTCTCAACTATTTATGCCAATGAAATTAATTCAGTTTTCTCTAGAAAGCGAAACGCCATACAACCCTGACCCTGACTTTCATGTTTTCTCACTCTCTGTGTTGAGAAGTGTGCTTCGTGTCCCCGGCCCTTCAGGCTGAACTGGGTCAGGTCACGGTCAATAAGACAATACGGGTAACATTCGTAGGCAACTCAGTGTGTTTCCAAAATAGAGCCTACTATTGTGGGACAGCTGCAAAGTCTTTTCTAGTCGAAGTTCAAGGACTCACGTGGAGCGCAACGTTCGAGTCTCTTCCTGTCTCAGTCTTTGGCGAATCAGTGAATGTCCACAACAACGTGAAGTGAAACCTTACAGCTCTGTTGCTTCAGAAGGAGCACCTAGTTACCCTCTTCTAACCTTACCATCTGCATCAAGCTGCCATTCGGAGCCAAGATTAATCACAGAAGCTCCTGTCCATGCTGGGAATAGAAGTTTTCCAGATAACAAGGTCAAGGGTCACATTTTTGGCTGAGGTCGAGTGTCCTCGGGGGCTAAATAAAGAGCCTAGGAGTTGCACAGCAGCTCGGGCTACCACAGGCCTTCACACTCAATTAGGATCAAAACAACCACCTGATTTTAACTTGGATTGAGGATTCTGAGAAACAAAGAAGAGCAACACACACACAAGGCTTGAAGAAATAAGTAAGGCGTTTTTCCCCTTATTTTTGGATACGAATCCAAACCGATGGAGATTCAATCAATTTAAAAATAGACGGGTCTGTTGTATTACTTTAACAGCCACACTGTTCCTTAGGTGTTTGTTTATCTTGCTGAAACCCAGCCGGACCTCTGACCCATTTTGCAGGATGTGAAAGCAAAGGCCCAAAATGAGAGGTCATGGCCATCGTTTACGTCCTGAGCACATGACAGACTGTCAGGCAGAGGTTAAAGCCGGTCAGGATCACAAAACAACACATGCACAAACAAACAGCTGCTCATAACCAACAAATAAGACTTATATACTAAAGACGTTTGATTCAACAGACACAAAGAATCAATGCAAAACACAAAATCTTACCAAGTATTTTTGGTCCAGTTTCTTTTCAAAAGGTACTTTTAATTTGACAATTGAGCCTCATCAGATTATTCTAATTTTTTCAATATAACTGTCTATGAAGGGAATTTAACTTTTGGATTATATTCTAATGTCTTGATATTCACCTCAACCATAGACAGATCAGTTTCTAACCAGATTCTTTAGTGAGTCTGAAGCTAAAAGTTTTCTCCCTGGTAAATGCTGACATCAATTGAATATGGCCTATAAAATCATGACACAACATAGTTAATGTTTGTCACGTTTATGTCCTTTTTTTAAATAAATATAAAAACTGTAAATGCTGTACATGGCAGAAAACAAATCAGGAGGAAGATTAATTTGTTCAATATAAATGTATGCATCCTCCCTTTTTAAAGCCTGGTAAAAATCATCTTTATGATAATATCCACTCTGAATAGATCTGCTTTAACAGAAGGCAGATATTTGTCCTTGTCCGAATGGGAACGCGGCACAGCCAAACATAAAACCCACCACCGGTTGTCCTTGTCATCCTTTGATCCCTTGTGAAGAGGCTAGACAGTCATGCTGCAGTGATCAGTCAGGGTCACATCCTCCTCCAGTCCTCTTAACTCTTCCTTCCTGCAGTTTTGTGTCTCAGGCAGATGGTGGTGCTGTAAGACTTAAAGCTGACCCCCCCCCCACCACCACTCTTTTTTTTTTCCTTTTTCTCCAAATATAACAAGGCTGTCACCTATTCTATCCTCTTTTGTCCTCTCCGCTCCATCACTCACCTCTGCACGTCAGCAGTGAACCACTGCAGCATCTTCCTCCTCCAGCCCGCTCAGGAGGGGAGCGGAGACCCCAACTCAGCACAAACTATCCTTGATAAGCGAGGAAACACACACTAAGATGCAAAACAAAACAACAACAAAAATCTATTTTTTTTTTATTTAATTTCAGTGCTTTAGATTAAATATAATATTACTAAAAATGCTGAAGCAATAGCTGCAATAAAAGTTTTTTAATTACCAAAAAGAAACACTGAATCGCATATCCTCTCCGAGGTCATGTGTGTGAATCATAATAATTTGGTTCCCGTTGAGGCCACACAGCCTGCAGCTCAATTATGATTCCAGTGGGTAAATATTTGTCTGCGCTAACCCCTCGCTAGGTGCCATAATGGTTCTTTGTGTGTTGCAGCGTGCACACTTCCTTTCTGTGGACCTATCACTCAGTGCCACTGTGTGTGTGTAAGTGTGTGTGTGTGTGTGTGTGT
>SZYC01004148.1:2394075-2414809 GCA_010883035.1 Poeciliopsis occidentalis | reverse complement strand
CCCCCCTCCTCTTCTCCACCATGCCACCCCTTCCTCATCACTTCCCCTCTCTCCCTCCCCTTTACATTTCTCCTGTGCAGCATCTCCATGGCAACGTGAAAAGAGACCTCTGTTCTTGGCGAACAGTGTGTCTGAGCGGGGCGTTTCGGGTACGGGGGTGGTAGTGGCGTTTTGTGAGGGGTGGTGGTAGGGGGGTTATACAGCTTGCCCACCCAGGGAGGCCGGGGCATCTTCAGCCCTGGCAGCAGCTACCGCCACCCTCTCAGAAGTTGTTTTGAACGTCGATGGGGGGCTGGAACAGAGTGGGCTGCTGTCACACAATGAGCAATCAATATGAATTACCCAGAGCAGTAGGACCTCAGAGACGCATCAGCAGCAAGGTCGCTGTGAACACTGAGATGATTGCAGCTTTGAAATTCACTTCAGTACGTCGCCTTGAAACTCACACGTAAGTCTTCGCTCTCACTCATTTAGTGGAGTGGCCTTTACTTCTGAACACGGGGAGCTACACGCTCTGAGCTCTGGTTTTGGCTGCTTTCACCTCCTTTTTTTACACCACTGTTGAAAAGTTGCCAAAACCTCAAGTCTCTGTGAGTGTCTGAAACTTTTGGCTTTATTAGACATGCATGAAATATTTCAGTGCATTTGAGGTATGAGGTACAGTGTATATCCTCTGACTAATCAAAATGATCAATCTTAGCATGGAATTATTGATCCAACTCTGATACGGACTCGGTATTGGTATTATCAATGTATTGAATAGATGCGTCCACCTCTGCTGTGCAAGTGTGTATTTGAAACCTTCAGCGTTATTTGAACAATCGTCTTTTCCAGCTTCCCATCAGATAGTGTTTTTGAAACAAAATTTTACCGCCAGACGACTAAGAGAAGCAGCTTGGTCATGCATTGCTGTTGCTTGCCGATGTCGTTTTGACTCAGATTTATGGGCATACCAGAAACACGCAAATTCAAATCCATTAATTGCATTAAACTTTGAAATGCATGTATTTAATTAATGAACCCTTATCTTCCAATGAAAATCCCAAGATAAAAAATTACATAAAATCCCAACATAATACTTTCTCAACTGGATTTTGGTCTGAAATTTGGACTGTTGTGACACACAATTCTGTTTCGATCTCAACCATTTGATCTTTTACAATCTCGTTTTACAACCTGTTAACATTTCCTCCAGGATTGAACCATATTTAACTCCATCCATCTTTCAGCCAATTCTGGCGATCTTCCAGAATTGACACTTCATATTTTTATGTGTAAAAACCTTTGAAAGCCATTCACTTGCACAATTTTTAACTACTTTGTGTTGGTTTGTCACTTTAAATCGCAATAAAAAACATGGAGTTTTTGTGGTTGAAATGTAATAAAATATGAATAACTTCAATAACTGAATATTTTTGCAGGTACTGTGTTGTTGAAACCCTTCCAGTTTTTTTTTTTTTTGTGAGAGAAATAATATTAGGCATGTTACTTATTGTGTCTTTACTTTTGTCAGCAGTTGATGGATGAATCAATCACAATGTGCAGCCGCGTCAACGTCATTAATCTCAACAGCACTAAGCTGACTCAACAAAAAAAAAAATCATTTTTTGCAAGTTAGGAAAATGAAAGACGAACTGCTGGACCAAAAAATGCCATAAATGAAATATTAAATATTTCAGTTACTTTTCTTTAACCATAACTGAGTTTAGTACATCATTAGTGTGGTCGTAATTCCAAAACTTCTGTGAAATTATTATGTGTGCTTCCACTGAATAAAGTAAAGATTTTACAGATCACAAACTTTTCTAACAGCTAGGCGATTTTTCAGTGAAGAGTCGCCTAGCCGAACAAAGTTTCTGGATTAGATGGCTGCAATAATTGTCACAGTTTTCAAACTAACTGCATCTGTTGAAACACAAACCGAATCAACAATATAATTTTAAATTTAACTCATGCAGGAGAGTCCAAGCTGCAGATGGGGGCCATTTGCTGGCCGGTTTTGCTCAGAGCCCAAACCTGAATTCAGAATCCTGTTTTGTTTCTATTTCTATCCTGCACATGTTGAACCTTTTTAAGGCTTAAGAATCCTCCTAAAAAACTGCCAAGTAAGGAACCAACTTTAAATCAGATCTTTCAGCAGCAGCTTGTTACAGATAAAGTTTCATTTATTTTCCAAATCGATTGAAATAATCAAATGTAACATTTTGACAGAAGAAATATAGATCATTTAGGTGCCATTTAGGTGAAAAGATTTTGAATTTGGTATGAATTTTATAAAAAGCTGTTAGCAGAAAAACTTTGCATGCAATAAATGAACTGAGGAGGTTTTATGCTGAGTCTTTGCTGTTTGGTGAAAAAAACGACTAAGTTTTGACACGTCTTTATTTGTCCACAAATAAATTCACTTTGCTCATTTTTTTTAAAAGCTCACAGCAGATGGTATGTAGTCAGGGTCAGCTACAAGGACTGGACAGAAAGGAGTGGAAAACACCTGAAGGAAAAGCTTGAAAAGACCTTCAGGAAGTCTGAAGAAATATTGGTTTTGAAAAAATAAAAACTGGCTTATTTTTAAGGATGAAAACAAGAACTGAGAAATGTGAAGAAACATGCTTGTCATGTTTTTAGTAAAAATCTGTTGACAGCAGCTGACATGAACTTGTAAGAGTCTGAATCCTCTCACAGCTGCTGCAGATTTTCCCTTTAAATTTAAAGTCTGAGTTGTCATCTGACATCTGCCGTGAAACACAAAAAAACAGATGTATTTGGTATGAATAATGTTACATTGACTCTGCTGATGAGTTTTTATTCTCGTCTTTCCAGAAAAAGTAAGCAAAGCCAACAACCACAAAGACAGTAACATGGTGGGAATAAATAGGTAGGTCGGTTTCTCTATAAATACTCTGTTTTTATTTGTGCTTTTTAAATGGTCAGTGATAGTTGGAGTGCGCCTGAAACCTGTGGGTGTTTTTTAGTGGCTGTATAAGTGTTGGTAACATCGGCGCTGCTTCTCTCTGTTCCAGTTCATTCCTGGACGAGTGCTTCAGACAATCACCCTTTAACTCGCGCTCCAAGAGCTCATCCCCCGCAGAGGCCAGTTCCTCCACCAGGGTGCCGTTCCACGGTGAGGAAATGTTACTGTGTAGAGCTCAAAATCGCAGCAGTCCAACATCATTAACCAGATCAATTAATGTGTTTCTGTAGGAATTACTCTTGGAAACAGCAAATCATTCACCAGCTCAATTTTATGTTTAAAAGTGACGAGAGATTAAAAAAACCACCAAGAGGGTCCATACTGGTTCTTGGATTCCTTGAAAATGCTTGAATTTTAATGACGAGTTTTCCAGGCTCAGAAAGTTCTTGATTTCTGTATAAAGTCATTTGAAAGTGTTTGATATTCAAACTACATCATTTTGTAATGAATTTCAACCTAATGCTTAGCTGAAAGCCTAAATTTGAAAAAAGTTATTTACAGTTGAAACCAGATATCAAACCAGAAAAACATTTTGCCACTGTTTGAAATTAAATCAGACTAAACTTTTCTTGTTTTAAGTCAGTTAGAATTAATAACATTTATATTTTTTAAATGCCAGAACATGTTTAGAGATTATTTTGTACCCTTTCCTTGTTATATTGTGCTTTTGCAACTGATTTTAATTGTTTCACTGTAATGAGTATTGATTATTCCTAATGACTGAATTGATCTGTGCAACTGAAATAAACGTTGTCTTGTATTTTATTAGTTCAGCAAAGTTATTTAAATGTGGGGAATTTTTGTTAAATTAGTGTTTGGTTTGTGTGAAACTGTTGAGACGGTTCATCAGATGAACCTAAAAGTAAGTTACAGTAAACTGTGAAGCACGGTGGGAAAGGTATCATGATACGGAAACGTTTTTCACACTATGGAGACGTGCCTAGGATTAATAGGCTCATTTGGAGGCATTAAAATACTTAAAATGAGATAATAATAATAATGATAGAGCAGCATGTCGGGTCAGTTTAACTTGAAAATACTTTGTTTATCCTGCCGAAAAATTTAATATTGTCATATTTCATCCAAATAATGGCTGCGGGTGATGATGCTGTAAGCTGGAAGAATCACAAATTTAATGAGGCCTCTGAGTGAAGGCTAACAACTCAACATCAATAATAATATTCACTTTTTGTAACTTTCTGCAGAGTACATTTAACATTTAACAACTTTGATTTTCTGTGCATGATTTAATATGCACAGAAAATGTATTTATATGTTTGTAGATTAGATTTATTAGAGTTTTGAGCTTTACAAAATGTTCAAAACACTTTTTTAAAAGTGCAAATTGAAGCAGATTTTTTATGAACTATATTATGTTGGTGGCACAAACAGGTAAGCATTCATTAATCCAGAGGCACCAATAAAAAAACTCCTCTGTAGTTTGGTAAGTTTTAAACCCAAATCCCAGATCTAACTCTGACATGCTTCATAATGCAGTGATGTTCCGATTCCACACATACAAACTATATTTGCACGTTTTGGAGCTTTTTTTTTTAATAAACTCAGGTTAAGGCCTTATACTTGAGTTGGCCTTTCTGAAGCCCAGAGCGTCCACCTGCCCCGCCCAGCTCTCCCTCATCCCTGGCATCTCTCAGCTTCCCTTGGTGTGTCTTTGACAGTGAGGGATCCAGAGGTTAATTAGCTTGTGCCAGTTTCCTCTGTCCCTCTGCCAGTTAATGAAAATCTGATTGGCTTCTGGGTGTCAACAGTGTCCTGAAAGTTAATTCGTCGAGGCCTTTCCCCTGTGGGTTTAAGCCTTACATCCAGCCTCTGCTGCTTTCTGCTTTATCACCTCTGTTCTGCTTCGCAGATTTTTCTGTCTCCAAGTTGGATTTCCTGACTTTTTTATTTCTTCTTTATCCAAATATTGGAGCATTGGTCAGATATAATTAAAATAACAGTTCCAGTCCTTAACTGACTACTTTGGTACAGGTCCTGGGCTCACCCAGTGTTTTTTGAAAACAACTTTTTTTATCTTAAAATGTAGCAATTTTAAACTCATACGAACTCAGAGGTAGCAAAAAGAATAAAAAACAAAATACAGCGGATAAACACTGCCTAATTAAAAAACATTACAGAAATTAATAAAAATAAATAAATCCTGAATATTCCACTCCAATTAATTAACTTCTAAAAATGTATTTTTCAATTAGAATAAAATAAGATCTGTAAATATTAATTGATAAGAAATACATTAGAAATTATTAAATAAAAATAACTCTGCTTAGAAATAAGCAAAATAATAAATATATAGATAATAAAACAAAAAATCAATCAAAACTTAAAATTATATCGCATAAAAATATTTAAGTGGAAATTAATTCTTAGAGAAATTTAAATCACAAGTCAATTGTCACTTGTAATGAATCAAATGTCTGAATTAAGATATTGTCACTTTTTTTCCAAAGTAAATTTGAAATATATTTTTTCCCAATTTTGGCAGTGTCAGTCCCCCATATGTACTTAAAATTAAACTGCAAATGAGTAAATTAAACAAGTGAAAATAAATTGCTACCAAGAAATTTAAATGAAAAATCAGTTTGTATTACTTCTAACAAGTCAAATGTCCTAATTAAAATAGTTTTTCCACATGTGTTTAGTCCTAATTTTGGCGGTCTTATTTCCCCGTAAAAAAGTTTTTCAGTTTAAACAGAAATGGTCAGGAATACTCACAGTTTCCCCTCTTCCAGTCTGGATTTAGCTTGCTCCTTCATTTCTTGTTTGCGTCGCTCCTCTCGGCTCTAACAACACTAATTAAGGCGTTAACCACTTCAAGGCCATCCACTTTAATTGCCTTAATCATGAGTGTATTTGCTGGGTCATGGCTTTGGGTCCCTGCAGTCTGAGTTCTGAGACCCTCGAGTGACCGACCCTTCCTCTGGCTTCGACTCCGAATCAAGACACCTAATTCTCCTCCGCCTCTTCGGCTTCAGCCGCAATCCTTTAAGTTTGGGTTGAAATCAACTCACTTCAGCCAGATTGTATCTCATGCAGGAAGTCGGATAATAAAATATAATAATCACACGTCACTGCTTTCTCTCTGAGTTTGTACATTTGCATTACCCTCTCTCTAGAACTATTAGTGGCAAAAATGTGCACAGAAAAATTAAAACAAATATTGCTCTCAAATGCATCAAAACTTAATTCATTCAACTTGAGATGTTTTAAGCTCAAATTTAAACTACTCTTATAGTCACTAATCACTGAATACCGTAATGATTAATCAGATCTTAAAAATGGCACATTCTGCAGGTTTTACATTTAACCACTTAAGCCTTTTTTATGCAATATTAAAAATGCATACAAAATACAAATAAACATAATTGAATTCTTTTTTAAAATAAGAAAATTAAAATCTTATTCCTTAAATTCTGTGAGTGAACAGCTGATCATTTGTAAAACACTGCATCAAAATGTGGAAAGCTCAATAATCAATGTGACTAAAGATAAACGCATGGATGAGTTTCTCTAGATCTGGCTGAGACATTAGTTCTCTAATCCTGGAGATGTTCTTCAGGTGATAGAAGGCCGACTTTGTAATCGTCTTTATGTGGCTCGCAAGGTTCAAGTCCGAGTCCATCACTACTCCCAGGTTTCGGGCTGATCGCTAGTTTTTAGTTGTAATAACTGAAGCTGTGCATTGACTTTAGATCAGGGGTGCTCAAGTCCAGTCCTCGAGAGCTACCATCCTGCAACTATCAGATGCATCCCTGCTTCAACACACCTGAATCAAATGAATGACTCGTTACCAGGCCTGTTCATAGCTGAGCCTGGTCTACTGGAGTAAGGCTGCAACTAAAAGTTGCAGGACGGTAGCTCTCGAGCACTGGACTTGAGCACCCCTGCTTTAGATCGTTCCTCTTTAGGTCCAAAAATAATGACTTCAGTTTTGTTTTTGTTCAGCTGGAGAAAGTTTTGGCACATCCACACATTTATCTGTTCTAAACATTTATTCAGTGATTGGATGGGGTCAAAGGTCACCTGGTGACATCGTAATGTAGAGCTGTGTGTCATCCGCATAGTTGTGGTAGCTAATATTATTTCCTGTTATAACCTGAGCTAGTGGGAGAATATAAATATTAAATAAGAGGGGTCCTAAGACTGAACCTTGGGGTACCCCACATGTGACCTTTGACCTCTTTGATGAGACGTTTCCAATTGAAACAAAGAAATCCCTGTTCTTTATGTAAGATTCAAACCAGTCGAGCACCGAACCGGAGAGTCCAACCCAACTCTCCAGTCGATTCAGTAATATGTCATGGTCGACAGTGTCAAAAGCTGTACTGAGGTCCAACAGAACCAGCACCGTGGTTCTCCCACAGTCCGTATTTATATGGATGTCATTGAATACTTTTACGAGGGCAGTCTCCGTGCTGTGGTGAGCACGGAAACCAGATTGAAAAGTGTCAAAGCAGTTGGTCATCATGAGGAAACTATTTAATTGTTTACACACAGTTTTGGATCTCACGCAGTTTTTTCAATAACTTTGCTGATGAATGGGAGGTCAGACGTCAGCCTGTAATTCTGCAGTAGTGATTTGTCCAGATTGTTCTTTTTTAGCAGCGGTTTGATGACTGCTGTTTTCAAAGCCTGGGGGAAAACGCCTGATGTGAGTGATGAGTTTACTATTTGGATGAGATCAGTAGCAATAACAGGCAGGACTTTCTTAAAGAAATCACTTAAGGAGTTCTGGGTTGAACATGTTTACAATCAAAAGCTTTCTTTATCATATGTAAAATGTATTTCCTTTTTGGCTTATCTGCTTGGAGTGTGTTCTTTCAGCAATTGGCATACTCTACTTGTTGCTTAATCGATTACTAAATTAGTTGACAATTATTAATCGATTCAGCCCTAAAAGTATCTCAACACTTTTTCAGTTCCTGGTTTTGCTTTAAATAAAGAACTTGATTAGATTATTAAATAATAATTTCCAAGTCTATATTTTCTCTATGGACAATATTGAACAACTGAACCAGTGAAATTGCAATGTTAAATGCAATTTCTGTCAAAAGTTTGGATGTTTCTTCATTTTGACTCTAATAATTTCTACTCCATGCCTCCATTAATGTTGGCTTGCTTTAAGAAAGATTGAATTTTTTTACCAAAAACTCTCCTGGAGAATCAAGTGTAAAACAAACAATGAAAATGTGGGTAACCTTGTGTATTTAGTCCACTCATAAAAATGGTGCCTGTTTCTTATCCAAAGACTGTGAACACCTTTAGAGTACATACCTTCATGTATCATGAGGATCAGTTCAATAAAAATCCAGTCAGAAAATATAAAATGAGTCGTTATGAACCTTTCAGAAGGATAAGGATTCAAACTCAGACACAAACTCAACCTTCAGTCACGGCCATCTGAGTCCTCGGGCTTTAATCCGGTAGATAAACTGGGTGAGCTGAACAGAGGTGATGGTCAGGGATCTCGTTCTCTGTACAATGAGGTTCCACAACATGTTTATAAGAAATTCAGTACCTCTGATTGCTTTAAAAATAGATATTTCTAAACTTGACATTTTAAAGATAAGACATAAGGTTGCAATAGGATTTAAAACTTTTCTTCAGCTTCAAATCATTTATTTTGGATGGAAAACATAAAAAAGGGCAGTAAAGTAAAATCTCTTGATTATTTTTAATAAAAAAAAACTAAAGATTGCGTGGAAAATGTGATTTATTTTCTTGCTTTGCTGTTTTAAGAAGTCCATAAAAGCTGCTCTGACACAAAAGAAACCAACGATTCAAACTGCACACAGCACGACAAAGCTGGTTTGCATTTTGGGGGTCAAAGAGGAAGTTAATATCTGACACAGAGAGGAAAAATGCTCAAGGTTGCTTGAGTCAGTGCAACAGCAGCTGAACGTCTTCTCACACCACCATCTGTTCTTTAGGGACTCGCCACAAAGTCTTCCCCCTACATGCCTGGAAAAAAAAGAAAAAGATATTTGCTTTCTCTTCCCGAAGTTTTCGGAGCTGTATAAATACCACATCATTTGTCACCAGTGGAACACACATAGGTTTTCTTCCATAATCTCATACAGGCGCAGCTCAAGGCCAAACTGTGCAGCCTGAACAATGCACTCTGGGAATAAAGTCTTCATTTACTCTATGGAGGTTGCACAGCACAATGGAGAAAAATACTGCATGTTCTCTGTACTTCAGCTCTTTAAAAGCACCATCTCTGTTTTTGAGTTGGCATACGGTGAAAAGAAGCTGCAGAGGTGTACTTACCATCAGAGGCTTCAGAGTAAAGGACTCCTGTTTCATGTTGTCATTAAGAATGCGTTTAAGCTGCATCCCTCTTGTAGGTTAGATAAGGAGCGTCGTTTAGACGGCGGTTGGCAGCTTTCAGAGTTTTGGGTTCACGGTTGAACGAGAAGTGAAAGTCACATTTTGCATGTTTTTGTAATTGGCTCTCGAAGGTTTCTAAAAACAGCTCAAGTGCTTAAATAAGCCACCCAGCCATTTTTTGGAAATAAACTAATATTTTTAGGTGTCTGGAAAATGTGCAATTTTCAAAAACCTCCCAAGCTGTCGCCTGGCAAACTCAGCTGAGTTCCAGAACTTTTGGTCAGTTGGTTTTACTGCTGTATACACTATTCAATGGTGCACTATACAATTGGAAAAGGCAATTGTTTTGATGTTGACTTTCCATTCAGGAACCACTTGCTGCATTCTTGATGGTTGTGCAGGAGACTCCACTTCTGCTTTTCAAAAATGTACAATTGTAAAATTGTGGAGTAGTTTGCAGCCGTTTTCACGTTTAAAGTGACAAGAGGCCCTAAAACAGGTAATAGGCAGAACTGAGGAGACTAAAATCTCATCTGAGAATAACTTTGTGCACAAAATGTAATGAATATGTTTTGAAATCGCCTGGAGACGTATCCTAACCTGTTCAAGGAAGCATAAAAGGTCACTTTTAAGTGAAAAATTTTGGAAACCATTTATTATTATGTGCTACTTTAGTTTTGTCTTATCACATATAATTTGATAAATACTTTTAAGCTTGGCATTGTAATGCGACAAAAACGTGCAACATTTCAAGGGGGTGTGCGGGAACATAGTGAGTGATGGGAATGCGTCTTTATTTCAGATTCTGAGAAGGACGACGGTGAGCCAGAAAACGGCCTTGCCCAGTGGAAGCTACACGAGCAGCTCTTCCCTTGTCCCGTCTGCGGGAAGGTGTTCGGCCGACAGCAGACCCTGTCCAGACATCTGTCGCTCCACACAGGTAAACCACACGCTCGCACACAGAAGCTTGGCTAAAACAATTCATCAGATCAATCGTTATTTTTCAGATAACGGGCAACTAATTTAGGGATCGATTAATCATTAAACAGAGGGTACAGACTCTAAAAATGCCATTTTGTTGACTGTACAACACAATCAGAGTGGTAATTACGTCAAAAGTGTAAAAAAACATAAATATTTTGCGTTGAAAAAAAAATTGCCTCTGTTTTACCCTGAACTCAAGTATCATGGATTTAACTTCATCTGATTCAAATTCTGTGAATACATAAAAAAAAATCTAAGCACCAATCAGTTTTTAATCAGTTAATCCAAAAAATAATCAACAGGTTGGTCATAAACTGTGTTGATAGTTTTGTCTGGCTGCAGATGCATCCTTTGCTACATTTGATCAAGTGTTCACTAAAGTTGTTACGTTGTACAAAATAAAATGTATTTCTTATTTACAAATGATTCAAATCATTTGCTTGTGTTTTTAATGTATTAAAACCTTAAATGGTTAAATAAAATTTGCAAAGTATGCCAATTTTCTATTTGATTAATCATCAGACTAAATGATTAATTGATAAAATAATCATTATTTGCAGCCTGAATCCTCTTATTTCCTTCAATGCATAGATGTTTTTTGTGGCGCCCGCTGTAAATAGTTAAGGTTGACCCGACTAGATTACCCTTCCTCAAAAAAGATTACTACCGTGATTAATCTCTCTGGGAAAACTGCCGTCTAATTACCCGGCTTGAAGGATGCTGCTGCACACACTTACGGTCCGACTGGTCTTCTTCATCCGTTTCTCTGTCCTACACACACACACACACACACACACACGCACACGCACACACACACACACGCAGAGGCTTGGGAGGCTTCCTCACTCCCTGGTGACCTGATTACTCTGCGTTTTCTCCATTGATCCGTTCAACCACATCCCCGTCTTCCACTGTCCCGCTCTCTGTCCTCGTTAGTTACAAGAATCTAATAATAATTCCACCTTCCCAGTTTTTATTTAAAGGCACATTTCCTCTGGACTCCAGATAAATGGAGCCTTTTTGGGACACCACAGCTCACAAGATGAGACTTGTGTACCAAATGCCCCCCAAACAACCGAACATGCTCACACATTTAGGATACACACACATCTGAGAGTGTTGGCTGTGAACAGCTTGGCCACACCACAGAGAGCAGAAGCAGGGGCATATGTCACTGTGATGGTCTTTTTGGTTTCCCCGGCGACATAAAGGTTGCCTGGCTTCATGTCCTTGGGGCAAATGGGTTGAGAGTTAGTTTTTGTGTTTTTGTTGAGGGCGGGAGTAGACTTGTTATGCTAATTTGTTTTTGCATAAAAGGAAACGTGTTTCTGCATGTCGTCTATACTGCTTATACCAAAGTCTACATACACCGAATAAAAGGACACGTCCATCTTTTTTCCTAACCTTTCTTGTTTTAGGTTAGTTAGAATCACCAAAATTATTCCTATTTGCTAAATGTCGCAATAATAAAATAATATTTCAGAGATTTATTTTTTTAATGTCTTTAAGATCAAAAGTTTACATTAAAGATGACTACTGTCCCTTTAAGCAATAAGGGAAGGCCCAGATGATGATGTCATGGCTTTAGAAACTTCTGATAGGTCTACTGACACATTTTAGTAAAGTTGATGCATTTCAAGGCCACACCTGGAACTCCTGACATTCTCATTTGACACGATCAGAAAGTCAAGAAGAGGACAGAATCGTGAAGCTGCAGCAGTCTGGTTCATCCTTGGGAATAATTTGAAGATGCCACGTTCTTCTACTCAAGTTCAGACATGAGGGGAGTGTCTGATTATCAGGCCTCTCAGGAAGGAGACAGATTCTGGTCCAAAATGTGCAGAATGAGCCCAGAACTAAAGCCAAAAAACTGAAAAGATGTAGCTGAAGCTGGTAAGACGGAGCCATTATCAACAGTGAAACTTGTACCAACATGCGAAGAGGAAGCTATTATTCCATAAGAAACATAAGAAGTCAGATTATACCATCCTGAATGTGAAGTTTGGAGGTGGCAGCATCATGTTGTGGGGCTTGTGCGCTTTATGAAGTGAGGAAAGAACATTATGTGGAAATATTGAAACAAGGTCAATGCTTTGACATAACCATCACAAAGCCCTGATGTCGATCCTAAAAGAGAAGCTGTGGGAAGATCAGGAAAGGCGTGTGAGTGAGGAGGTTCACAGATCTGACCCAGTTTCACTGGTTCTGTCAGGACGAATGGACCAGAACTCTAGTAAACTACAGAGCCCTATCAAATACAGAGGAAAACTGAGAACTCCTGAATTTGAAGACGTTAATAAATAAATCATTTAGCAAATGGAAATTACTCTGGATATTCTAAGTGACCAAAAACAAGAACGGTTTTGTTTGATTTAACTTTAGATGGTGAGGAAAAATTGGTGTATATTTATGTTTTTTACCTCCCTGAAAATTTGGCCGCGTCAGGAATTGATTAACCAGGTTTAAAAGTTTGATCCAGAGTGAAGTTTAAAATGAGGCGGGGTGTGTGTGTTGCAGAGGAAAGGAAATACAAGTGTCACCTGTGTCCTTACGCAGCCAAGTGCAGAGCAAACCTCAATCAGCACCTGACCATCCACTCTGTGAAGCTGGTCCAAACGGACGCTGAGCAGATCGTCAGCGCCGTCACCGCCGACTCCGCAGAGCGCAAGAACTGCCCGTACTACTACAGGTAGGCTTCACACACCACACACACACTCAGGAAGTGACAACACTGAGGTTTTACGCAGATTAATGTTTACATTATAGATCGTACAACCTACTTTAGTGAGTCAGGTTCACATTGTGTAATAAACACAGGGGAATATTGTCAAATTTAGATTTTATATCTAACATTTCAGTTGATGAACTTGAGTAATCATACATGTATCTTTCCAGAAGAATATCTGATCCATCTGATTTATAGGAGACGACTTAACATCCAGTCAAAAGTTTACATACACTGTTGGTGTCCAAACGTGTTGCCATGTGGGCTAAAATTGGAAAGTCAAAAGTTCTTGTCTAATTTTGTTTAATTATTTTAAACAAAATGTGAAAAAATGTTGTGATTTTTATTTTCTACCTTCTCAACAGTAAACTAAGCATTCAGTGTTTTAATTAAATAAAATAAGCTTTTTCTCTCGGAGGGGAATGAGTAATTCATTCTAGATTCAAAACTTAAAAATAGTTTTGTAAATTTGGCTTATTAATAGAAAGACATCCAGTTAGTAAATTATTTTTAGCCTCTATTGAAAAAAAATGTAAATTTAAAAATGTTTGCTTTACTTCAGTTAGTTTAATAAATTTGCTAAAAGCAGATTTGGATACATCAATGCTTACTTTCAAGATAATTACTGTGATATTAAAGAGAAGGCAAAAAATCCTGCATATTAAGAAATTAATAATTTGTTCTGGACTTAAAGCTTTCTATTGTAAAAAAAAAATGAAAAAAAAGAAATCAGTTTATTGGTAATAACTGTTCACTAAAATTAAAAGGTCCCCACTTGTGCTACTGGGTCAAATTTGCATCATTCTGGTTTTGAATATGGACAAGAATTGAACCCCCAACTCCCAACGTGTCTCTGGCATTACGGTCAGACAGCAATCTGAAGAGGAGCAGCAAAAGCAAATGAAGCGGATTAGCAGTGCTAACTGATGACGTCATCCAAAGACATGTTAGTGTGGAATATCATCTCTACTGTTTGGAAATTGAACTGATAATTTGTCAAGACAATCACTGGACTTGAGTTGCAACACTGACTGCTACTGGGGATCAATGGTTATCTGAAAATACTTGAATGATCTGAGTTACAACGTTTAATTCACCTGTAGGGTAAACTGTTTTGATTGAAAATCCAGAATAAATGCAATCATTTGGTTTCGGTCATGTTTTTAATACACACTAAAGTCGTGTGCGGTGTAATCACTCCAACCTGGTAAAAGAACGACTCAAACCAACCATTGAAAGTTAAACTTCTGACTCTACATGAGCTGCTTTCCTCTCTGTCTAGTGCAGCAAACCCAAACTGGTTTTAATTTTTTACTGACACAAACTGACCCGTTTCATCATGTGAAACCATACCACTTCCCATCTGATTTAACATTTTATCGAATACGCACCTGGACTGATTCTCTTTTTATTAAATTATTCTCTCTAGAAATTTCCTCCATATTTCAACACAAGAAACTAATTTTTCTAGTAATTTTCAGATAATCTTATTCAAACTAAAATGAATGCGGAGACACCATACATTTGGTAATTTATGCAGGCAAATGTAACACTGAATCTGACTGTCTCCCTCTTCTCATTCTCACCATTTTCCTCCCTCCCCTCTCTGCTGTCTGTTCCCTGTCCAGCTGCCATGTGTGCGGTTTCCAGACGGAGCTGAATGCCCAGTTTGTCAGCCACATGTCGCTTCATGTGGACAAGGAGCAGTGGATGTTCTCGCTCTGCTGCAGCGTCTGTGACTACGTCTGTATGGAGGAGAGCGACATGAAGAGCCACATCAGCACCGGACACGCAGGTAATGACAGCTGTTGGCGAAAACACGCCGGCTTCGGTTGTCCTGTCAGATGTTTGTATAAAAATATCAAATTAAGATGTTTTACTGCTCATTCTGGTTCTTGAATAGAGCTATTTTGGAAAACTTCTCACATGTAAGAGCGGGCGGAAACTTGTTTGGACGATAATTTTGATCTGGTTCTAGAATACTCTGGGTTTCAATTTAAACAATATGGAAAATTCAACGTTTGGGATTGTATGGAATAGGCAAATATACACATTAGGTTACAATTAAGGGGAAGAACAAAAGTTTTACAAATAAAAATATGAAAAGTGTGGCATGCATTTGTATTTGATTCCCCTAAAAAAAAATCAACTGCTCTTGAAAAACATTCCCATTTTAATACGGTTGGTTAGGACACCAGTCACATAAAAGTTTGATTTGTTTCACCAAACTGCACACAGTAACTGCATTTAACCATATTTGTAAATGTATTGACACGTATTGATACTCTTATTGACAAAGCTGAAGAAGAACATAAAATAATCTCAGCAATACAAAGAGTTTTAAGGGATTTTAAACATTAACTGGAATTTATCTGACTATAAAAAGTCAAAATGATAAATTACATAATTAATATTCAACTCTAGTTGTGAGCTACAGTGCAATGTTTATGTGTTAGAAAGGCCTAGTCAAAGGCTAGATTTGAATCCTATGCACTACTTTGTGTCGGTTTTGCAATTGGCAAAACATGAAGAGTGAATACTTTTACAGTTCTGTAATCATCTTTCAAGGTTAGACTGCGTTTTTCATTTCTGTGTGAAAGAAGCTAGAATTGTTAGCAGAAGCGTTGTGATGCAGGAGTTTAAAAACACAGGGTCAAGGGTCAGTTCAGAGGACGGGGAGAAAGAAGCAAACAAGCCCGGTCCGATCGACCGTCCTCACACTTTTAGAGCCGCGGCCCTGAGTCCCAGGTTGTCGATACGTGTTTTCTTGTCTGAAACAGCTTTGTTCAGTTTTATTGCTGATGTTTTTTCCTCTTTTTTTTTCTTGTTCTGCTCCTCGTTGTGGGTGATGGTGTTGCTGGGTGGGAGTGTCCGGCGCAGACAGCTGAGGGGTCCTCGGCAGTCCGTGGTGGCCTTGTTTATCTGAGAAGGCTGGCCGTTATCATGCCTGTTGGGGAGGAATCGATAGGCCTCGGGTCCTGAGAAGACAGGCTGGGTTCTGCTCTGGGGACGACTTTTAAACCTCGCAGCCTGCTGTGGCATTTATCTTTGTCTCAAAGACGGACTCCACCGTTTTTATGTACAAAAACTTTAATTACCTTAAACTGCACAAGTAAACATCTTTGCATCCTGGGGAAGATTCATCTGTCAGGGTGCGGCTGAGTTTAATGAGCTTAAAAAGCATCTGCAGCTTCTGTTTCTTCACATCCCAGAAATGAGTTTCGTCTTAAACAAAGTAAAATGATTGCTTTCATATTTTTGTTTTAAGCCATTTGTAGGTTAGTTATCTACTTTTTTATGTCATTTTTCTAATGGTGGGACTGAATTAAAATTTTTGATAGAGCTAATTGCAGGGACTTTAATCAATTACATTTTTATCGAAAACTATCAACAAAATGTTTAATTTTCAATTAAAAACCCTTGTTTTTCTGATTAATTATTGAATAAGTAGGCTTAAAAACACAGATATATTTATTGTTTTTAATGTTACTCACATTATTCAGCTGTCAGGTTAGTGCAAAGTGGAGCTTTCCAGTGTTTCAGGGACCATTTTTCCTTCTTGGAGTTTCTTTAGAAATGTGAATTTTGGATGCTAACATTAGCATTGGGGACAACTGCGCTGCTGCAACATGTCCGACATTGAGATGCTTCAGGCTGCAGTTGCATGGCCAATGTTACTTTGTAACAGAAAAATTGGAAAAACAGTGAACAATTGATGAATATAGATAAGAAAAGTTCATTTTTTTCACTTATCACAAGATCTTATGAGTAATAAATCTGCTAGTAGAACTACTACATTTCAATATATATAAACAAGTTCCTACATCTTGCTGTAATGTTAGTTTTATCTTATTTCAAATGTAATGATATATTTGCACTAGAAAGTAGACAAAATACTTGGTAAGATTTGTTGTTTTTGCAGTGTAATGGCCTAGTTCAAGTGCAGATTTGATTCTGATTGAAATCTGATAGCATTTTGTAAAAAGATCCCTCTAGAGGGAACCCTCCAATCGCTGAATGTACTTAGTTTTTCACATTAATTTTCGCCATTCTCCGTTGTGTATTATTGTAAACTTCAGGTAAAAGAAGCTGGAGTATTTTTAATCTCCTGATACCTAAAAAAAAAAAGGGGGGGGGGAAAGTTGTGTAATTTTCTTTCTTCATGAGAGAAGCGGATGCAGTAAAGGAAGCTGGTTGTGTTTATTAAAAATGCGGCAAAGACCAAGCTGTAATGACCTGCTATGTATAGATTTGATGGAAGGTAATCATTCATCCTCCATCCCAGAATAATTTCCCCGCCTGAAAGAGCAGACCCGCTGCGTTTCTACATTGTTGTGTGCCTGTATTAAGGAGAGAGGTCAACCATTTGGAGGCTTCTTCCTTCCTCCATTCATTTCCTCCTGAGTGAATGCCCTTTGTTGAGCTGTGCCCCAAGATGCTCCCGCCATCTTAGCTCCTTCGGCCGTGACCTGCGCTCCCCGGCCCTCCCTGCTGCCGCCCCTCCTCCGTCTAATTCCCCCTCTCTTCTTGCTGAATTGTGGACTCAGGGAAGAGGATCAATAAAAGCCCACTGCATCTTGATTGGACTGGCAGCAGGGCTCCCAGTTCAGGCTGCCTGCCTTTATTCTGCATGTGTGTATTGGTAGCGTGTGCGTGTGCATGCAGATAACAATGGCAGTGCCCAGAAATAGATTTTCTGCACAGTATGCAGCCCACAGATTTATTTTTGGGTCTCGATTTTATATTCAGGTTTCATACTGGTGCTTGAAATCCTGGAAAACATTTGAATTTCAAGGCTTAAAATTTAAACTGCACAGTTTTGTAATAAAGTGCAATCTAATATTTGATTAAAAGCCTAAATTTGGAAAATGTTACTTGCAGACAAAGCCAGATGTTTCCGTACATCTAATAAAGAGACAGACATTTTTTTCACTTTGTCTGAAGTTATATCAAAATAAACTTTTATTATTTTAGATGAGTTGAAATCAGAAAAAAAGAATCTGTCTAAATGCCAGAAAACTTGGCAAAAACATTTTTGTTACTTTCTTTATGTGTTGCGTTTAAGCATGTAATTTGAGCACAAAGGTCATTTACCTTAACACAATTTGTTTGGATTGTGTCAATGATATTAATATTTATAATTGCTAGTGACTCAATAACTTATATTTTACACATTAAAATTGTTAAATTAGTGTTTCGTTCTTGGCCCACTCAGGTGTATAAGGTGGGTGTGAAATTTCAAAACATAAAATTTTGTTATATTTTAGTTAAAGGTAAAATACCATCACTAGATTTTATTAATGTGATCAATTACATAACATAATAGTGATTTGAAACTATCTTTTTTAGTTCATTTGTATTATTTTTATCTCCAAAGTGTGGTGCTGGAAAAATTCTAAAACTTCCTTGAAAGTGCTTGAATTTTACTGCGGTTATTATTTCTCGGTTTTGTCGTCTCGATTCGACTTAACTCTCACTTCCTTCCTTCTTCTGTCCAGGTTTGAATTCAAGAAGTCCCCTCAGCGAAACCAAGAGCACCTCGTCGTCTCTCTCGGCCCTCAGCGATTCGCTCAACAGCTCGGAGGGCGGGGACGTTGCCCATGGCAATGAAGAACTGAAGAACCTTCTGGCCCCGCCCTCATCGGCGGGCAGCCAGGCGAGCTGCGGAAGACACTCGGGATCAGGAACTGAGGACAAGTCGGACAAAGGTTAGGAAACACCTTTTATTTTATAGTCTATAAAATCTTTGATTTTTTTTTTTTTTTTTATTATTATTATTTTTATCATTTAAAATAATATTTATTCATATTTAAAATCAGTCTAATCTATGCTTTAGTTATGTTTGTTATAAGCTTTTTAACACATGCAGCAGGAACTAAGACACAAACCACTCAAGTTCCTTAGTTGAGACTAAGAACAAGCAAAAGGGGGAGGGCCGAGGCAGAATTGGATTTTTCTGATCAGTCAGCCACTAAACTCTAGTCCACACATGCCAAATGAAATTCTAGAAGTTCTGGAGGGAATGAGATGTATACTCCACAGTTTATTGATTCACAAAACAAGAATTAATAAAATCACAGATATGTCAGAACTATAGGATTTGCATGACATTTTGTTCTTACTGTGTTTGATTGTTCCAGGAGGCAGTCTTGCTAAAATCTAGTCTAGATCACATCCAGAATCTAATCAAACTAGATTTACTTTGCCCATTCTTCACTTACTTTGTTATTCTTTTCTCTCCAGGCTTCGAGTGTGTTTTCTGCAACTTTGTGTGCAAGACGCGCAGCATGTACGAACGGCACCTCCAGATCCACCTGATCACGCGGATGTTTGAGTGCGACGTTTGCCACAAGTTCCTGAAGACGCCTGAGCAGCTGCTGGAGCACAAGAAGTGCCACACCGTCCCCTCCGGAGGGCTCAAGTAAGGAAAGCAAGTACAGACACAGGTTCCTAACTCCACCAGTCCTTTCTCTCCATCGTCGTTCCAATTCACCACATACAAAAACCTCCAGAAACACAGATTTACAACAGAGATGTGCCAGCTGAATTATTTACTCTCTTCTTGATTTAAATAAAATAGAACAGAATTTATTGTCCAGAAAAGAGGAAATTCAGGTGTAACAGCAGCAAAAGATAAAAAGGTTCACACAAGAATAATATAAAAAGCAAGATTAACATTTGTGCAAAGTGCACCAGAACCTTTTGCTGCAAAATTTGCACCACAGCATTATGCTGCCTTCACCATGCTTCGCATCTGGCAAAAACTTCTCATTTGTGAAAGCCTCAGCTCTTCCAAACAACTAAAACTTTCTTTGACCAGAAACCTTTACTCCAGATAATTAGTTTTGTAAAAGAAGAATATAGTTTATAATATTGATTGAAAATGTCACCCGAAACGAATTAAAAAAATCATCAGTATTTGAAGATTTTTTTTTTGTCTGTGAAAATCTCACTCTAAACAACAAAAATTTAAAAAATGTATACAAATATTTTTTTAAAGTCCATGTGCATCAATCAGCAGACTTGGATTGTTGCAGAATATAGTTGAGGGTTGCACAAAATCATTTTAGCGAGCCACAAATGGCCCCTTTGCACCTTGTTTACATTTAATATAAAAAAAAAAAATTCCCTTCTCACCCACCGCGGGTGGTTCTTATCCTCTGAGCTCGGGTCCTCTACCAGAGGCCTGGGAGCTTGAGGGTCCTGCGCAGTATCTTGGCTGTGCCAAGGATTGCACATTTCTGGACTGAGATGTCTGATGTTGTTCCTGGGATCTGTTGTAGCCACTGCTCCAGTTTGGGGGTTACTGCCCCGAGGGCCCCGATGACCACAGGCACCACTGTGGTCTTCACCTTCCAGGCCCTCTCCAGTTCTTCCCTGAGGCCCTGGTATTTCTCCAGTTTCTCGTGCTCCTTTTTCCTGATGTTGCAATCACTTGGTATTGCTACATCTACCACAACGGCTTTCCTCTGTTTATCCACTACGACAATGTCTGGTTGGTTCGCCATTACCATTTTGTCTGTCTGGATCTGGAAGTCCCACAGGATCTTAGCTCTGGCGTTCTCCACCACCTTTGGGGGTGTTTCCCACTTTGATCTCGGGGTTTCCAGTCCATATTCTGCACAGATGTTTCTGTACACTATGCCTGCCACTTGGTTATGTCGTTCCATGTACGCTTTCCCTGCCAGTATCTTGCACCCTGCTGT
>SZYC01004148.1:2365293-2394065 GCA_010883035.1 Poeciliopsis occidentalis | reverse complement strand
AGTTTCTCGTGCTCCTTTTTCCTGATGTTGCAATCACTTGGTATTGCAATCACAAGTGCAATCACTTGATATATATATATATATATATATATATATATATATATATATATATATATATATATATATATAAAGTTCCCTCCACTTCTGCCAGTTTCTAACTAAATGGACCCCAAGGATGATGCTGCCACCTCCATGCTTGTTTGTGAGCCTCAACTTTTCCAGACTTACTTCTTTAATGATAGCCATATTTTGCCATAAAATATTTCGTTGTTTCACTTTTCCGTAAGCTGCACGATTCAATGAAGTTTTGCTTAATTTTGATTAAAGATGACAATTATTTCAAACAAAAACTTGATAAACCTCTCTTATACATAATCAGACGCTTTATCAGCCACCATCTTTGTAATCGAGGCGACACATGACGGCTGAGAAATAAGAAGTGAACTGCGAGAGCCACACAGATGACACCTGTAAGCGGCAGAATCGCAGATGCACGGTCAATTTGAGGACGATTTCAGCCATGTGGCTCGAATCAGTTAACCTCACTTCTCTGCTCATTATCTGCTGCCAGGAAAACCAAACGATGCAAGCTGTAGTTTCGCTGCTTGACAGCTTCCCTTGGCAAGTCTGACTTATTAGACAGTGGTCTGTGGGTCTGCAGTGGCTGTTCTGAACAGAAGGGAGAGTGGAAAAGGAGCTGGAAATGGGCTTCCCCTCAGGGTCTGTTGTTCCTCTGCCCACAGCTAACAGCCATGCCAGAGAAAAATATCTGCTGAAATCTGCATTCCAGCAGAAATACACAGACACTTGGATTGGTTCACCAAGTGGCTGATTATATAAAATCTGTTGGTGCACCCCTGAAAGATAATCAGACACACTTTATTAGCGCAGATATCTCAGTTCCTACTGCCTTTATTTGTTAAAAATGTTGCTCTTTCTACTATAAACTGGTTATAATGTACAAATATTCAAACATTTATTCATAAAATTCTGATTGGAAGTGCTTCACACTTTAAAGAACCAACTTTTCCACATTTTGTACCATTTCAAGTTCAGCCAAATCCATCCGCTGACCTTTTCCCACACACAGATGCTGGCCTTAAGTTTCAATCCATCCAAGTGAAGTTTTTTTTTTTTTTTAAAGTAATGTTTCCAGATTAATTTCAAGCAACATGAGCCATGTTTTTGTTTCGTCTAGTCTGTGCATGTGCAGAATCATTGAAGTGTCACTACAACTGCCGCCTCATCATGTCATGAACAGGAATCTGTGTTCAACATGTGTTTTTCTGTGCAGACATCAGTGGAGTTAGCATATATTTATCCATCACATACCACTGGATCAGAGTAGGAAGCTGCAAACAAAGTCGCAGCACTGACATCTTCTGCAGAGATCAGAACACGAATGCATAGGAAGCCCCTTGTTAGTTCCAAAGTCTCCACACAGCAGATTTCCTGCAGCCACTGCGTGGATAAATCAACTGTATTTGGAATATTTGACATGTTTCTTCTGTCTGCTGTAAATGTTTTTCAAGTTCAAATTTCTAGCAGTGAAAGTCAAACTTTTATCAAGTTAATAGAGATTACTGAGGGAAGAAAAAGGAGCACTTTTATGTACATATAACGTGTGTGTAAACACTTTGAAACAGTATTTAGTTTTCAACTTAAACTTTTTTCAATCAAAAACAGGAGTTAGAGTTTGGGTCAGAAGTTTACATACACTGTTTTTGGGTATAAATGTCATTATTTTGGGGCTTTTTATTTTTCTTCTAAACTTACAGAATTCTAAGCATGATGCTGCCTCTACTGTGCCTCACAGTTTATGTGGTTTAGGTAGGAAGGCCTTGCAACGACTCCACCAAACATAATTCTCTTCACTGTGGCAAAAAGTCTCGACATGATGCTGCCACCACCATCTTTGACAATAATACTTTTGTAAAATACATCTGCAAAGAGTTTTAAAATGCAGTTTTTAATCCATACAGCCAACGGCGTAAATCCTAGCTCATTACTGGGGGGGGGCCATAAACCGGAAAATTTCTTAAGATCAATTTTGGGAGCAAAGTTACAGTGAAATGCAACATAAAATGTGGTTTAGGAAGTTTTTAAACCACATTTCAGCTGGAGGACCAAAAATGACGAGTAATGCATATCAAACGTGTTTTTCTCACTATTGAGAAATAAAACTAAAATTCAAATGTTGCTTCTATATGAGTTTTGTTTAGTCTCACTGATCTAATCTCTGCTACTCCTTACAAAAATGTAAGGTTCTTCATAAAAAAAGCGCTGATGAGTAGCTGCTCTTCATAAAATTATTCATAAACATTGATCTATTGAAATGGCTCCCAATGCAAATTATGGGCTATTTAAATTATAACTTAAGTTGCTTTATTTTTAAACCTTTTATAGTTTTGCCATGTCCTGGATGACTGAGAACCAACAATTGTTTAAAAAATTAATACCAAAACACTTTCCCAAACTAAATCTGCGACTCTTCATACCTTCACCGACCTGCTTCGACTTTACAAACTCAAACATATTACTTCCAGTTGCCCTCATCGTCATCAGGAACCCGGCTGGCAAAATCGAGGCAGTTTGAGTCCAATTCTAACATCCAGTTCTTGTTTTTTGAGTTCTTTGCTGTAAAATCCTTCCAACCTGGAAAAGAACATTTCACTCTGCAAAACAAAATTTTACCAAGTATTTTTGTCTAGTTTAAAATTTCAAATAAAACAAAACAAACTTACAAGTAAGCCTTGTAAGTTAGGCCTTCTAACTTGTTATAATTTATTTTTAAATTATAAGAGTAAGCAATAAATCAATTAATTGAGTGATAAATTATAATAAACCCAATAATTTCCATTAGCATGGTTTACAGTTTTTTTTTCTCTTTTTTCTGCTTCTCTATCAAAAACTGGATGACAAAAGTTTTCAGTTTTGGTGTTTTGGTCTCAACTAGTTCTTTTTTTTTTTTTTAAGGAAAATTGTTTACAATGACATCAGGATCCATTTTCCTTGTTTCTGTTTTGTTTATTTATTTTGGATATTTAAAATGACTCCCAGTTTCAATGTTAAATGTTCATTAGAAATTAAAGTTTGAAATTGCAGTCAGTCTTACATTATATTACTCGATAATGGTCTCAAAACAACAATATTATCGTTTGTCACAATCATTTCTGGGACAATTTATCATCCAGCAAAAGTTATTGTGACAGGCCTATTACAAAGAATAGTTTTATAGTTTTAAGTCAATAATTTCATAATATTGATGAAAACGTTGTAGTTCCACTGTCAGATTTTATAACATGGGAAAATGTCTTGTTAAAGGTGAAATAATTTGCGTAGCATTCTGGAATAATAGTAAGTTAGTTTTGTCTTATTTCAAGTTGTACTCAGATATTTGCTCTGGAAAACACTTTTAACATTTTGTGTTTTTACAGTGCAGATGAATAATAAAAGCCCAAAACGGGTGACATCCTTGTCCGTGACGAGTGTATGTAAACTTGTGGCCTTATGCGCAGACAGACGGGTGTAGCCAGATGTTTGTGTTTCTCTGTCTGACGGAGCGAGGGAGAGAGGGCCTTGATCATCACGAGGTTTTTTTTCTGAGGTGATTCTGTTCTGCAGGGTTTGTGAAGCGCTTTGGGGCCCAGAGCAGATGAAAGGTGCTATTTAAATGTAAGTGCCACTCATTCCTTCATTTCCCCCATCATGTCCTCCTGCTCCCATCTTTCTCCAGCCTGTCACTCACCCCCCACTCTTTCCACCCACACACCCCACTCACACCTGCTCACCTCCATTCTTACACCATTAAACCGACACACATCTCCAGCATATTTTCCACACAGTTTTCCTTTTTCCGTCCTCCTCCTCTTCATCACTTCCTGTTAATCAATGTCAAGCTGTGTTACTTGGTTGTGAATGACCTGAGCGAAGTTGCCCCGCCCTCCACTGTCTTCAATTCAAACTAAATTGGTGTCAGGGGTTTGTGCTAGTTTGTGCAGCTATTATTTTTAAGATATTAATAAAAGTCTCCAGAGGCCAGAGAAGGTACACCAGCTCCTCCCATTTGGTGTTAATCATCTTTGGCTATATAACTGCACAAATAAGAAATACAAAAATAAATTTGTTTAATGGAAACATGCCAGTTTTGCTAAAAAAGTAAATAAATGTAGGTTTTTGATCAAATGTTTTGTGGTTTTTCAACTTCCTTGAAAAGAGTGATATGATCAAGAGCTGGATGTTACTACTGCAGGAACCCACAAAGAAGGCGACAGGAAGTGGGAGGAGGATGATGGCGTTGCATGTTTTTAAAGAGTTATCCCGTGAAAAAACTCATTCTCATATGATTTTTATTGCGTTTCTTGTTTAATGGAAACTGCAATTGTGAAATTGTGTTTTTTTGACATTTATCAACAAGTTTTACGTAATGGAGACGCAGCTTCTCTTAGTTTGTGTTGCTAAGACGTTCCTGAACAAACATAGAAAAAGTGTTTTTGTTTCAGGGAAATATGGGTTGAATATTTGACCTTTGAACTTTTAAGACCTTCAAATCAAAAGCACTAAAGACTTACATTTTACCAACGTAAATACAGTTAACACAAAATTTGTGAAATTCAGTAAACGTGGGGGACTGGTTGACCTTCTACAACTTCCAGAAACGTATGTTAAAGGGAACACAATTTACATTTTGCATGTTTTTGTCCCTACATTTGGATTTCTGTAACTTCTAAAAGCTTAAAAACTCACCCAGTTAGTTTTTGGCAATAAGTTAATGTTTTTTGGTGTCTGGAAAATGAGCCTTAAGAATGTAACGTAACAAACAGCAGACCTTCACCCGACAACCCCAGACTGTTACCTACCAACCCCAACTGAGTCCAGCCTGTCACCCAGCAACCCAAGCAGAGATCCAGCACGTTTGCTCAACTGGTTTTACAGTGGATGCTGGAAAAGATTTTGTTGTTTAATTACCATCCAGAAACCAGTTGGTTCATTCTTGTTGTTTGTGCAGGAAGCTCCATTTCTGCTTTTCAAAAATGCATAGCTGTATAATTGCTATGCAGACTAAAATCCCATTGATTTTGTTAAAAAAAAAAGTAATTGACATGTTTTCTATAGTCCATGATCCTCTCCTATCATGTTTAACAAAGCATAACAGATCATCCTTAATATCTTAAAAATGAAAGCAGCCCAAATGAGACTTTTTGGCTTCTCAAACCAGCACAAACGTTTGACACTAAACTAGTTTGTTTTGAAGAGGAGGGAGTGACTCCACTCAGGTTTGTGAACGTACACTTTCCCTTCAGCTGTCTTCTGCTTCTGTGTGTGGCGTCCGTCCTCCCTCCTCCCCTCTCGTTGCATTAACCAGGTGCCCTTTTTGCATCTACTCCACCAACCGTCCAGCGGCCATGGAGTGCCACCTGAAGACTCACTGTAAGGTGGAGTACCGCTGCCGCATCTGCCAGGGTCTGTGGCCGGACCAGGCCTCGCTGGAGGCGCACATGCGGGGGCATCGCCTGGGCAACCACTACAAGTGCGAGCGGTGCGGCTACCTGTCCAAAACGGCCAACAAGCTCATCGAGCACGTGCGCGTGCACACGGGCGAGCGGCCCTTCCACTGCGACCGCTGCTCGTACAGCTGCAAGCGCAAGGACAACCTCAACCTGCACAAGAAGCTGAAGCACGCGCCGCGCCAGACTTTCGGCTGCCGAGAGTGCCCCTTCACCACCACGCACCCCTTCGTCTTCAGCCGCCACCTCAAGAAACATCAGAGTGGAGGCCCGGGGGGGTCGGATGGAGGCGTAGGAGGGGAAGGCGAGGACAAGGAGGAGGAAAAGAGCGGCGGAAGCGGCGGCAGCAGCCCCCTCATGAGCCTGACGGCGTCTCAGGCGCTGCAGTCCGTCGCGCTGTCGCTAACGCTGGGCCGGTCCCGCCAACCGGAGACGGCCAGCACCAATGGCGGCGCGAGCCTCAGCATCAGCAGCCCTTCCCTCTTCCCTCCCTCCTCCCGCCACGTGTTGGAGCAGTACAGAAACGGCGAGCAGGCCCACCTGATTCCCCTCACCACCCTTTACACATTCCACTCGCACCTCCACCCAAGATGGCGGCCGGCCACGTCTCCCCTCGTCTTCGCCTCGCCCTCCCACTCCCACAAGCACTCCTTCCTGGCCTACCTGGGACTGATGGAGAGGCCCAAGACTGTGTGACCTCACCCTCCTCCACCTCTTGACCACTGCAGCGGGAGCAACGTCTTTTCCAATCAGACCAGCAGAATAAGCTGGACCAGACAAACATATTAAAGGACGAAAAATAAGAAAAAAAAACATTTATAAGAGAAAAACGCTGTACATGCTAAAATGCATTTATATCAAAAAGCTGCTTTTCTTATCAGTTCTATCAATTGAATTATTACTACTACAAGTACTACACTCTATTACCTTTTTGTTTTCTGTTTGTAAGCATCTGAATGAGCTGGACCCAGTCGCTTTATCTGATGAAACTTGTGGTTTTATAGATATTTTTCTTTAGTCGTTTGACAAAAAAAGGTTGGTCAGGGGGAAGGGAAAAAAGACAAACATTGCAAGTGCTCCATTTTAGTGCATTTATGTCCCTTTGCTATTATGCATCGAAATGGCATGCCTGTTTCTGTGTTTCAGCTAGCTGTGACGTCATTAGGAAGCTGAACTCCAGATATCCCGAAGTGTTAACCGCTGCGTCTCGGACGCAACCAATGAGACGGGAAAGCTTTTCATCTGAAAGGTCACGTTTCCAAAGCGACGCCTCAGACCATGCACTTACTTACTTATTTATCAACCTTGTACATAGTTTTGTAGCCCCTAGCCCCGTTCCCGTCTGTTTGAGTTGCTTTTCTTTTGTATAACGGTGACGGCGTGACGTGCGTTGCTGCTGACTGATCTCAATTCTGTCTCAGAATCGATGTGGTTTCGTGGCACAGATGAAGCTAACAGGTTGTTTATTTTGTTTCGTAAGCTTTGATTTGATTACGCTGCAAAAATACTAAATCTTACCAAGTAATTTTGCCTAGTTTCTAGAATAAATACCTTAGTACATTTAATATAAGACAAAACTAACTTACACGTGAGGTTTCAGCAAGATAAAGTAGCATGTTTTAAGGCAGTAATTCCTTAATGTTGATTTTTAGGAAGTACGAGTTGAATTGGCAAATTTTTTCACTTACAACAAAATTTTTTCTGTTATAAGTTAAATAATCTACCAGTGAATCAAGGACTTTTTAATCAATATTAAGAAACTATTGACGTAAAACAAGCTCCTACATCTCACTAAAGTTACTGGTTAGTTTTGTCTTACTTTAAATGTACTAAGATATTTAACTAGCCAAAATTGGTTGTTTGTGTTTTTACAGTGAATGTAAATATAGAAAATATTCAATCTGAACTATAATTGAAAAAGATGCATTTATTATCAGAGAAGCTAAATATTAAAGTTTTTTTGTATTCCCAGGTGAATAAGCAGTAAAATCTTAGAGCGGGGGTCGTCTCAACACGTCATCTAGTGTTTAAAATAATATAGCAATATATGCATCGCTGCAGCTGTGTACAGTACTGTGCAAAAAAATCACCTTCAGTTCTTTAGTTTTTTCTCCCAAGGAGGTTTCTTTAAATCTGTCAGTTTTAGCTGCTTTTATTCTCAATTTGCTTCCAATAAATTATCACTTTTTTAACGATTACTTTAAATTGTTCATCTCTTACCTATGAAGGCATGAAAACATTCAAACTTAAAGGATGGATACACAATTCTTTGTCACAGACAAAGATTTGTTGTTGTTAGTGGTAGAACCAAGCCGACAGGACTGCATTCGCAGTCAAATAAACATGTTATTTGTTTGTTTTTTTTGTTTGTTTGTATGTGTTTTTTGTGGATCTGGACCCAATTGGGTCGTCTGAACTGAAAACTGAGCTGAAAGCTGCTTTATTTGTAACTTTATGGACAAAAATGCACTGGCTAAAACACAAATGATCAAATCAGAGTGATGGAGCTGATAGCCTGACTAACCAACCAGCTTTTGAGAGCAGAATGACTGGAAAGGAAGATATTTTATGCAATAAGAAGTTTAGCTGGAGTTTATTCAAGTTTTTTAGCTTTAGAATCAAAATAAATCAATATCATATATGATATAACTGTAATTATTTGGCTTATTTTGTCAGCAGTATTAAGAGATGAGTTCACCTTTATTTAAATATTTTAGTGGAAATATTATGACTATCGTTTTGACTCAAATGTTATCCTGTGAGATCACAGACCGCCAGTTTAAGTTCGGGACCAAAGATTTCGTCAAGTTACACTTAGTTATTATTTTTTCTGTTTTTATCAACTTTTATCAACAACAAGAGTTTAGTGAAAACTAAAACTCTTAATTTGCGATCAAAAGAACAGCCAAGGTATGAATAAAACGTGTGAGAGCTTAAAAAAAGTCCGGAACGACTGCAATTAAGGGTAAGTTGAGGGCCTCAAACTTTTGCACAGTACTGTAAATAACCATGATGTTTCCCCCATATGCATGCAGTGCAGCCCCCCCAGTATACTGTAATCACTGGGAGGCCTGGTGTTTGGTGATCCCCGCCTTTATGCGTGTCTGTAAGTAAACCTCCTGTTATTATTTCTGAGACCAGGTTGACATCAGCGCAGCAAATATGCAGCTCTATGTATCACGCATCCATATGTAGAAGAGATATATGAGAAAACTGTTTTGTGGAGGCGACCTGCTGGGGTTAGCGAGCTTCCCCGCCAGCCAGAGTCGCCACAGGCCGATTCAATGGTGCTTTTTGGAGCTTTTTGTAATTTTTGTGTACAAAAGAGAAAAAAAAATGTTCCAAAATGACTTGAATGAATGTATTTTTGTTTATGTACATGAAAAAGATGCGATACAGAGGAGCGTTAACAGTTCTGGTAAAGACGGTGAAGGTGGGGAAAGCTGGTGTGTCTGGTGGCCTTTCTGTGTCTTTTTCTGTTTGATTTTTTTGTGTTTTTTATTCAGTTTTGTTGTTTTATTACTGAGCCTTTTACATCATATTCAGCATTTTCTACTAACGCTCACCGAGAAGCTCCTGTAGGGTGCAGAGAAGAAGAGAAGCCATGGTTTGTACAGTGTTGCGTTGAGCGGCTTTGGTTAGGCAGGCTACCTGGTACTG
Organism: Poeciliopsis occidentalis; assembly: GCA_010883035.1. Lineage (NCBI taxonomy): Eukaryota > Metazoa > Chordata > Actinopteri > Cyprinodontiformes > Poeciliidae > Poeciliopsis > Poeciliopsis occidentalis. The sequence continues at coordinate 2,384,898 of SZYC01004148.1, read as the reverse complement.
CTGTTCATCCAACTTCCCCCCTTCTGTCAACCTTTGAGTTTTAATTGCACTCGTTATTGTTACTCTTCATGCCAAAAGCACTTAAACGTTTTATTTTATCCTTTTTTTTTTTTTAAAGAGCAAACTTGGATCCATAATGGGACTCAATCAGCCCCCCTCCCCTTTAGTTTCTGCTCGTTTCTGACGGTGCAAAAGGCTGCGCCTCTGTGAAATCGGAGAAAAGTCAATGAACGCAAATTGCAGGAATTAGACAGTAGAGGTCAAGCTCCCCTCCTGGGAACTAAAGGTCCCAGACTAAATAGTTCTGGCCAATTTTGCACAGTGCTGCACTTTTTTTGATGATGAGAATATGTATTTATCCACAAAAATGCTGAAGGAAAGGTTTGTTCTGGTGACATCAGGCAGCGTAGTTCAAGTATTTTCTTTTAAAAAAGGCTTTACGTATCGATTGTGCTTGTGTTCCTAAGTGTTCTTCAAGCCAAATTCCCTTATTTGTAATGTTTTTGTATTATTATTATTATTTCTGTTTAACAGGATTTTTTTTGTTTTTGCTTTTGTTGTTGGTTTTAAATTTCTCTCGTTAAATTTGAAATTTCAAAGATCTTGGACCGTTCCTGCGTCTCACCACCGGATGTGATGTTAGGATTGAATCCGTCACGTTCCGCTCTGGGAGCAACGCCGCAATCGTCTTCCCCCCGTTTCATTCCCGTTTGTTTCCTGAGAGAAACTGTTCCCAACTGTTTTATCTTTTATACTCTAGTGCCACTTGGTGGAAGGAAACCACCTGAGACTTCTGAGAATGAGTCAAACTAATTATCAGGGTCCAGTAGAATAGAATAAAAATGTGTCCGCTCTTTTTCTGTCTTTTCTTACAGCGGAATCATGACTTGCTGCACTTCCTCCCGTCCCCTTTAGCTTGAGTTGGAGGTTTAAAAAGGTAAACGGGGATCAAGTCGTTAAAAGCACTTATCCTGCTTGTTTTTGGGGGGAGGGGGGTTCATGCTCAGTTGTCCGCAGCACAATGACCTTCTCTTTAGCTCGACTACCTTCTCAGCACTTCAAAGTATGCATGACACGTTTTTCTCTCTGGTCCTTCAGCACTTAATTGCGTTTCCAACTTGACTCCCGGGGGTTTGCATTTAGATGCACTGTCTACAGTCGGTTAGCTTTAAGTTTGGCTGTATGTCATGATTAGAAAAAAAAGGCTCAACTATCTTAACTTTTGGCACTTGGTAAAGATTGGTATGTGCTGTACAAAGCTTTTTTTTATTACTCCATTGTTAAGGCTGTACAGGGTTGTGACGATAACTGGTAAATAGATCATTTGTACTTTTTCTTTTTGGGTTTGTATTTGTTTTTGGGTTGTTTTTTTTTTTGTTGTTTATTTTTTCTTGTTTCGTTTTATTTTATGTTCAACTTGCCAGATCTAAATGTAACAGGATTTGAAAGTAAAGCTTACATCAGATATTACTTCCATTGCCTGTTGTCTCTTTGGTTGTTGTTGTTCAACGTTTTAAACGTCTACTGTTACTCATGCAAAAATACAAACTTTAAGTTTTTAATGAAAACCCAATTTAACTTTTTTTTTTTTAATGTTCAGTCAAAGCACCTTGAAAGGCAAACGGTCCAATTTGTTCTGATTTATTCTAAAACAATCCAATGATATCGCTGCTCTGCAGGATTTATTAAACATTAATATAATTTTAGCAACTGATTCTATAATGTTGGTCAAAAAAAAGAATGGGGTAAAGTTTTTTCATCCATAAAAGCCCAGCTGATTATATAAAGTAAAGATTTTGTTGGCCAAATCATAGAGGGAGAAATCCTATAACTGCTGCAAGTTTTTGCTCAGTTGTTTTTATTATTGACTTGGAGATGGAAGCTCCAGTAATGAAACTGGATTAAAAATGGAGACTTTCCAATCTTGGCAATAAAAAGCAGTAATAATGAACTAGAAGAAGAGCGTGAAAATTTACTACTGCTTCTACATAGCAAACCATTTTAAAATAGTATTTTGAACAACGGAAATGTTCGTTTTTAGGCTGTTTGTCGAGGCTTTTTTATCATCGTAGCAAAGACGAGCTCTGTGCTGCTTCTAAAGTTAATCAGTCATAACCACAGGAGGGTTGACATAAAAATAAGTGGCAGATATTTTCCTGAGTAAAATGATAAAACACATCAGCATTCAGCACCAGTAAAAAAAGGACGCTTTCATATTTTTAAATATAACATCCTTCACCGTGGGTATCTGACTGCTGACCCCTTAATGTAGCCAGTCTGTTTGCACCAAGTGTTAATCAAATTACTCCAGGAGTAATTTAAGGTGCTCTAAGGCACCTTAAATGCCTTAGCTAGTGCTTTACTACGTCCACTAGCAAAGCTAGCTAACCATTGCATTAGTGAACCACTTCCTCGTTTATTCAGGTTCTTTTGGAAACAGTATTCAAGGTGGAGTCTATCGATGTCAAGCTGAACCACAGAAACCAAAGAAGCACAAGCCTCCCTTCTAGAACAGGAAGTTTCCCTGGTCATCCAGATTCTGGAGATCTTTGCTTTTCAGTTTGGTCCATCGTCAAAGTCGTGGAATAGCTTTTAGGACGTCCTCACCTCTGATAGTCCAGTGGAATCGATTTGATTTAGGAACTAAAATTGCAACATTTCTCCCTCTCGCACTACTCATGCTTTTATTTTGGTTGCTTTTACCCAGAATGCCCTGCACTATAGTCCACTATAGCTGCTTTTGGAGTGCTTGCATCCACATGTGCATTCAACCAACACCAGAGTTCACTTTAACTGAACCAAGACCGAGGTTTTCAAGAGGACCAGAATTCGATTGCGCCGTCAAACTGCCTAAAACGAACCAGACTTTCTGGACAAACAAACTAGAGTTTGATAAAAGCGGACTAACAGGGCTGGTGGGAATTCACCAAAAATCCAGTTTGATGGGAACTCCTCAATCACAACCTCGTAAAAACCTCAAACGGTCAACAGCAAACCATTTTAGGCTACAGATAGCGTCTCAATAATTCATCGGCAGCACCAAGTAAGCAAGACGCACCAATCATCTGTGAGGGACGAGGCATTCTCTAATTTCTAACAAACGCATACCGAGATAATAATAAGGAATAGGATCTGTCACTGTGTCGCGCTGGTGTTTTTATTAGACCGATGGGAGGTCCCTCAGCCTCTCCTTTCTGTGTTGCAGTAATGAAAGTTACAGCACGTTCTCGCCCAGCCAAAGGTTGGCCCTGCCTAATGAAAACAGATGAAGCAGAGATAAAGTGTTTGCCGACATTAAGGGACTCGTTTATCACCGTTAGGCCTGGAGCTACAGAACACCTTGGTCTGGAGCCTTCCTTTAACAGGCGCTGCCTCCCAGCACCCCAGTGGCTCTCTGCAGCCTCCCAGACGCATGCAGCCCTCCATCTTTGCCTCTGTTTCCTCTGTCGTTCTTTGCATGCTCGCATTGTGCTCCATACACCCACACCATCTTATCTGCACTCTTTACACATTCAGCAGGAGGGTATAACAGGAAAAAGAGAGCGTTTTAGAGGAACCCTTATCAGATCTGAAGGATTTGGTAGTCCTTGCGGGACCGCCATCACTGCGCCCCCAACGTTGACCCAAGTGGGTTCAACAGCCATCCGACGCTGAATCTCCTCTGTTGTGGGGCCATGTTCTCATCTAGCTGCTCATCTTGCCTGTGTATTAATGAATCTTTTCGGCTGTGTTTAAAGCTGCTTAATTAAGTTCAAAGCAGCGCTCGGGGCACAGCGCGCCTGCTCAGCCGACCTCTCTACGAGTGGAAGTGTTGATTAGGAAGTAAAGAGACATTGCGGCACTGCAGGGGATGGCTATTGATTGAAGGGATAGAAAAACTTCATTTGGATTTTTTTTTTGGACTTGAATATCAGGCATCTAACCGGGAATAATGGTATTCATTCACTGAATCCCAATAACGCCCCTTCTGCGCCAACAGTTTGGTGAAATTGCCAACTAAATGAGGAATTTCTGCAATGAGACCAAACGGTGGAGTTTTCCCACACCCTAATAAAAGCCCTTTACCCCAGGCTGAGTTGGCTGCGCCGTGTCGACCTTTTGACACCACCTTGCCGAAGTTGGCCGCTGTCGATCAATAGCATGTTAGCTTTTTGTTTGTAGGTTCAGGCCGCCTTGGCTTTATTACAGCTGCAGAGAGTCACGGGGGAGCCATGCAACGCTTTGAGAGAGTGGAGCTCCCTCTTGTTTGCCAAAAGTGTAATCCTGCCGTGACCCGCTGCAACCCTGCCCTGAGAGGAAAGCTGCTTAGACAGAAGTGTGTGTCTGTGGGAGCTCCCAGCTGCCTGGCCTCTCTATATAACATGTACCTCACTCTGGGTTTTTTTGCCTTCGCAGCATCTTTTTTACTGCATGTCTTATCTTACTCCTCTCTCTCGCTCTCTCCGTTTCCTCTGTCTGTAAAGTCAACGCATGCTTCATTCAGCCTCAATGCTCGCCCTCTTCGCCGCTTATTCATCTACCATCAAGGTTTTGAGCCATGGCTTTGGTATGTGGAGACAGATCTAGCTTTTTTTGCCCTCTCTCTCTTACAAAGAAAATAAACACAGAGAGTCCTGCCACAGATAACCTTCAGTGAAGTCTGCAGAGCAGGACCAGCGGAGCACAGGAAGGAGAAAATGAAGGGAAGGAAAATGACCTCTGGTATCGATTCGGTTCGAGTTGAAGTCAGGGCTGAAACAAGCTCCACCGAGGCAACTTGTTGATTTTTGCAAATCTATTCAGCTTTGAAAAAAAAATTAGGGGGTAGGGAGCTTGGCGAATATGAAACTCAATGTTTATTCAGACCTTAAAAGATTGTTGAAGTTCACCCAGGCTGCAGGGAGCATATGCAGTAAATGCAGCGGGGCAAGAAGATGACATGTTCCAGCTTGTTAAGAAAATAAATAAAAAAATTTTCTGATTTACACCGAGACGTCACATAATCTGATGGCCTGGCTTGTTGTCATTTACAGAAAAAAAAAGAAAAAAGCTGGACACGCATGATGGAACGTGCAGCATTGTTATTACCAGCGCCCGTCCCAGGAAAATAGCATCAGTGGCGCCCGCTACCCCGCTGCGCCCGCTCCCCAAACTCTGGGGTGAGACATCACTCTGCGGGGGTCAGCAGCAATCTGATTCTGCAGGCACTGCGGGGGGTGTTTGGGGTGAACGGTTTACCCACAAGTCTCTGGGCCAGGCGTATCCAGACTTTAGGCGGCCCGAATCAGCAGGGGAGACAGATCACTCGCCCCCCTGCTGGCTGCCGCCTCACATATGAAGCTAATGCTGGGCCACTCCAACCGAATGACAAACACATTGTTGATCTAAAGGACCAGGAGGAGGATGGGAATGAGCTCCGGGAGACCAGCGATATGGCAGGCCGTTACAAAGTAAAATCAAACAATCCTCTCCTATATATATTTTCTGTCTAATATATTGATATAAGTCATGTTGTTTTCCTAAAACCCTAAAAGTTTCTAATGGCTGTTTCAACACTTAATAGCTGCTCTTGATATGTATTATAGATGTCCCCACTGAAAAAACACAAAGTCTTTTTGGTCTAATTTTATCTTGACACGCTTGAAGAACAAACTAAATTACTAGTAACTTTTCAGGAAGATACAGGAAATCGTTTCAAGTCTATAATTCCTTCATGTTGAGGGGAAAAAAAGCAGTTACACTTTTGTAACTTGAGCTTAAAATAATGATGGTTGAAGGATCTAAAATGTGGATTTTTGCAAGAAAAATGTTCAATTTGACCAAAGGAAATGTAAAATCCAGAAATTTCATTAGATCCAGTTGAAATTTATGTTACAAATTTGCCTGCCATACAGCTCTTTTCAACTATAATCTTGGAAATGGATGAGAAAAGAGCCTGCTGACTCCACTATTGTCAGGCTCTGCTGTTACCATAGAGTTCAGTGACAGCCACCAGCCATAGGTTACTTAGTTTCTATGGGTAACAACCGACACTGCACTTCACATCCACTGAGACGCTGAACTTACCGCTGCAACCCACTGATTCTCAACAGCTTGCAAAAGCTCTCAAAGACATTCATTTGAAAACAGCAAAGTTGAGTTTGTGTTTTTATTGCGGTTATTTTAGCGATTCAACAGAATGCGGCTCAAGGTCGAGCCCAAACTAATCAGCCTGCTTATTTCCCTGGATGGAGTAATGAAGAAGATCCTGACCCCTGGCCGACCGGAAGAATCTGGAACAGAAATCTGTCCTGGATACTAATTAGGCAAAAGTAAACTGAAATATTAAAATAGACAAACATATACGTCACACAATAATGCAGTATATAAGATCTGAGGCATTGTAAAATAAGACTTTGAAATGCGTTAGTGCTGAAAAAGGATTAGCTTTGATGTTCTGCACCTTCTGCCATAAAATGTAAAGTCTTACAGGATAACAAGCTGCTTTTTAGTCCACATTCTAAAGAGGAGAGTTGATTATAACCGGGTTAGCTCCCCTAATTATCTTCTGCACTTGAGCTTTTAATGATTTCCATGATTCAATTATCCCTAACTAAATTCCTGTCTTCAATCAATTAAAGCTATAGCAGCACAGTCATCCATCTTCTGATCAGGACATCAGAAATCCCTCCATCCATTCTCGTTTGTCCAGGGAGAGGGTCAAGCAAATTAAAAACGCTTTGCATCCATCTATGTCCTCTCATCTTTTCCTTCACATATTCCACCCTTTATTGTTTGTTTGATGTGTTTGGGATGGATGTGGACTGCTGTGTGGCTTTAACTTTACGGGTATCAATCCGTAAAGTGTTTAATAAGTTTACCCTGCAGCAGCAATTAACAGCAATTCCTCCTGAGAAATGCCTCTCTATGGGGGGGGCCGGAGCGGGATGCTGTTTGAGGCCCTGAGTTCATAAAACTACAATAAAGAGATTCCTAACCATTCCACAAACATGCCACAATCTATTAACAGTAAATATTAAAGGTGAATTACACAATAAAAAACCACAATACAGGGAAAATGCCAATATTCTGTACGTTAAGAAAAACAACAATTTTGAATGTTTCTAAAAACTCTGCTAGAATCTGAATAAACAGTTAAAGTGTCAGTAGCTGTGTTTCCATTACAAACATGCATAAAAACTTTCTGCTAATGTCAAAAAATATGAATATATTTTTTGCAATTGTGGTGTAACCATTGAAATAAGAAATTAAAATCACACATGAACAGGTTTGTTCACATGATAAGCCATTAAACAGCATCATCTTCCTGCCACTTCCTGTCGTCGTCTTCGTATTTTCCACCAGTAGCAACATCTGTTTGTTTTTCTTCTGTTTTCCAGGTCACTAAACTTCTTTTGGATGCCATTTTGTTTACGTTTCTTGCTAACAGCGATGATGAATAGTTGTCAATCATTCCCGTCATACACGTCCATGCCAAATATGATCTAATTATGTTCATATTTGCAGTTAATTTTAACCATTTCTCTTTTTTGAGCATTTAAAGGATGTAAATATTAAGGCGGAATAGCAAGAAACGTTTGGCAACATCTGCTGGAACACAGAGAAAGATTCCTGTTAAGATGTTTCAAAGCAAAAATCCCACAAAGATGCTGATAAAAATTAAACATGAATGTTGAAAATCGTCAAAGAGATTTCTGTAACTGTTGTCAGTAACGCTCATGTCTGTTTAGCCTGTTCAGAGTCGAATTAGAGGAGGAAGAAGAAGGAGCACAGAAATGGTTGCCAAGGTGCCCAGATAGTCATTTAACCCTCATTGGTTGAGAGGGAAGCCAAGGGCAGCGCAGCCTTTTCACATGCTGCTCTTTCCATCCCCATTATCTCCTCCGACTCATCCCTTCACCCAGCAATGTGGTCTCCATGAAAGGGTTTAGCATTTTGTTAAAGGGAAATACCAGACTGTGCTCTTTCTGTGCAGGCGCGCAGGACGGGGGCCGAAGATTAGGTTTGATGTTTTATCGCCGCGGCGCCTTTCTTTTCAGCAAAAATAATTTAACAGCAGTCCCCCAGCTGCAGAGCGGAGCGTTAGGGCTGGTTTGGTCACATTTAACCGCGGGTAAGATCAAACACAAACACAGGCCGGCTACGCTGCAGCAGGCCCCGTTTCAGCACCCCGCCATGATCAAATCTGTGGCTGAAACATGGCTGCAAACTTCAACTTCATCTCGCTCAGAAGTGTTCTTTCAGGCTCTGCTTTGGCTCTCGCTTTTATCCCCGTCTTGGATTGGATGGAGGGAACGTTCCTTGGCACATTTTCCAACAGAGCTCCCGCTGGAGCTGCAGGACAACGACTGTCGCAACAATTACTCTGACAGCCCTTTTCTAAAAGTGCACTTGATTTATTTGATTAGCTGAGATTAATGAGTCTCCCCACAGAGCCAACTGAGATGTGCAGCACCAACCATCCATCCATCCATGGAGCAGCTGAAGGAGTCCACAGGTAAAGAAACCAGAAACAAACTAAACTAGAAAACTGATCATTTCGCATGCAGCCATTTGGAAATATGATCACAATCCTCAAATCTTTTCCACATTATATTATGTACAGCCTCAGGTTTATGTGATAAACCAATAGGGCTGAAATGATTAATCGTGATTAATTATTAACCAATTTGGCAACCGATTAATCGTTAACTGGAGTATTCAGGCAACTGCAGAAAGAACAATTTGCTAATTAAACCAGAAAATGCATTTAAGATAAAAACAAAAACTTTTTCTGTAAACATGTTATATCCAAACTGCTCAAGTAGCAATTTTAGCTTCACCTGGTTTCATTTCTGTAAAAAGAAAAAATATATAAATATCTTTTGGTTTTAAATCAATTAAAAACATTTATCAGATTAGCCACAAAATGAATTCAATGTTGAGGTTTTTTTTATGTTGCAGATGCTTCCTTTGCTACAAATGATCAAGCGTATACTAGTGGGATGCTATATTGTTGCATGTCATGAAACGTTGATTTTCTTACTTTGAAAGGAATGAAATTATTTCCATTTTTTTATTTTGCATTTCTAATTTTGTACAAAGTTGAAGGTGCAAGTTTTTAAAATCCTCTTAATCGATTAATCGTCACATTAACTAACTAAAATAACCAGACCTAAAAGAAAATCTTTCAGACCCCCTTTCACACAGTTACCTCTAAATGAAATGTCACCTAAACTACATAAAGATTTCCTCTGTCTGAGATCCAATATCACAATAACCAGCTGTTCTGTGAAGCCCTAAGGGTTTGTTGGGGAACATTAGTGAACAAGCAGGATCACAAAGGTGAGAACGTTGGTCCGAACTGTACAAAAGAATTGGTATGTTTTCTCCCCTCCAGGCTAAATGCTAAATGATCTGCCTCTTCAAAGTTTAAATAACTTGGAGACACCCGGCCTCCCACTCTGTGCCAGGAAGTGCAGCGTTGTGCTGGCTGGTCGGCTGTTTCCAGGCCAGCAGCGGGTTACAGTCCGGTGCCGTTGGCATCGACTGCCGCCCATCTGCCCGAGTTCACACGTTTGCTCTTACACCGCTTGTTTCCGGAGGACGGAACGTGCTGCGGTGTCCTGGCAAAGCTCCCTGAAATGTCAACCTGGCGTAACAAACCCACGCCGCCCCTTGGACCTCGCGGGCCTGGCGGCGTGGGCCGCTGCCCCACATCAGACGGGCAGCGCGAGCCAGGAACATGCCACGGTAACACACACCGCTGATGGACTGCTGGGGCGCCACCATCTTGTCTGAGGTGAATACGGCTTGTTGGGTTGGGGTGCAGGATGATTGTTCTCATTATAGGCCTTGGACCTTTTCAGGACATCAGGCCAGTGGATAACAATGGGAATCCATTCAGGGAACAAATGCAGAATCTCACCAAGCACTTTTCGTCAAGTTTCTACAGCAAATGTCTGAGCAACAAAACTAACTTACAAGTAGCTCGCCAGAGATTGTTTCCATTAATAATTCCTTATTGATTAAAAAGTACTTGTTCCACTGGTGGATGATTTCACTGATAAAGAAACAATTTTCTCATATGTGAAAAATCTGCTAGTGGAACAAGTACTTAAAAAAAAATCAATAAAGTTATTTATTAAAACAAGCTCCTAAACTGTTCCTAAAAATTACTCAAGAGTACTAAGATACTTTCACTAGAAAGATTGTGTTTTTGCTGTGATTTAAAATATTTCTTGTTTTGAGCCCAAACTCAGTCACCGATTATAAAACGTTTCAGAAGTTGCTGTATTTTACAGTGTTTGTACACTGTAAAATTCAAGCACTTTTCAAGGTTAGTTTTCAAACTTTTCCAGGACAACCTTATGTAGATTAAGACAAAATAAATTAATAAAAAATGAGTTGCAATTCACTGTGGTATGTTATGATTTACTACTGTTGTTATTAATATCTTGTCATAGTATTATTCTACATTCTAAAGCAGGAACAAGATAAACCAAAATAACTTGATGAAAACAGCTGAAATTTGTTTATTTCGCTAAACTGTAATGAAAAGACTTTTTTTGCATCACAAGTCACATGACCAACAACCGGATGTTACTATTGGTGGAAAAAAGCGACAAAAACGACAGGAAGTGGCTGGAGGATGATGGCGCAGCATGTTTTTCAATGACATTGTGTGAACAAACTTCTTTACATATGATTTTAATATGCATTTTTTAAATTTAGTGGTAAAAATGCAGTTTTAAAATTGTGCTTTATGACAGTGGTGGAATAGCGACAGTTTTGCCTGCATTTGTAATGAAAATGCTGCTATTGAAACAATTCAGTTAAATCACCTTCCTGTTCAGATGAAATGATTAAGCAGTTACAAAAACATGCATTGAAAATGTTCTCACCAGGTTTTCTGGAGATTAGCAAATAGAAATAATTTGTTTAATTCTAACCAACCTAAAACAGGAGAAGTTTTGTCTGATTTCGCTTTGGATTAGTGGAAGTAAAAGTTTCTGGTTTCAACTGAAAATAATGTTTTCCAAATGTAGATTGCACTTCATTACAAAACTGTGCAGCTTGAATATCAAGCCATTTCCAAATCTTAAAAGCATTCCATTTCTGAAGGGTTTTAGCCTGGTTTGATGCTGCGTGTGCAGATGGTGCGGTGAGGTTCTGGTGTTGGCTGACTCCGGCCTGCAGGCCCCTCAGGGCAGCAACTGTGAGCGGTCATTAACTCGGTGAGCAGCAGAGAGGGGACTCCTGCAGTAGTTAACAACTAAATCCTCCTCATCGGTGCTAAACAACAGCCGTCCTCAGTGCCAAAGAACATCGTGTTAGACCTTTATGAAAAACAAGACGTTATGCAAGAGCGAACCAGGAAGCGCTGCATCTCTACTGCTCTGTGCCGAATGTAAGGTTACAGCCAGAGCGCCTGGCAGCTGTCCATACAGTGAATCATGCGTGTGTGTGTGTAGATGAATATGTGTGTGCACGGATGAGCTGTGGACAGGTATGACAGGCTGACCTCCACGTGTTACCAGAGAGAGTGTGTGGCCCAGTGTTACCTGTCATAACACGGGCTGCCTGGAGCCCGGAGCAGCAGCCTGACCAGGCCACTGGGCAGCCAGAAATAATAGAGACTGGCAACAGGGCAATGAGGGGTCAGATGGAGGGAGAGACAGGGACGGCAACGAGGAGGAGGAGGAGGAGAAGAGAATATGACAGGAGGATTCTGCAGGCAGGGTTTTTACTCCTTCATGAAAAATTTCCAGATTTTCATTGGTTCTGTAAATTTATAGGAGACATTTCCCGGATGGACAGACGGATGACAGAATGGATGGATGGATGGATGGATGGATGGATGGATGGATGGATGGATGGATGGATGGATGGATGGATGGATGGATGGATGGATGGATGGATGGATGGATGGATGGATGAAAGGATGGATGATGGATGGATGGATGAAAGGACTGATGAAAGGATGGATGGATGAAAGGAAGGATGAAAGGACTGATGAAAGGATGGATGGATGAAAGGAAGGATAAAAGGATGGATGGATGGATGGATGGATGATGGATGGATGAAAGGATGGATGGATGAATGGATGGATGGATGGATGGATGGATGGATGGATGGATGGATGGATGAGGAATTAAATCTGTAAATATCAATTTATTTCCCTCCATCTTGTTCAGGTTTGGAAAACCTTTAATTCGTATTTTCCACCAGACTGAATGGAAATGTTCTGTTTGGACGTGGAGGCAAAGGGAGGAGCAGCAAAATATTCACTGCAGTGACAATAATGAGTAAAACGGGTCAATCAAGTAACGGAGGCATGCAGCTACCCTTCACAGCTAAAAATAAAATCAAGAAAATCTTTCATTTTAGTCTCAAATAACAATAATACACTTCATTTCCCACTAGAAAAAGACCCACCTTTCATCACTTCCCGTTTGTTTCACCGCTGAAAGGCGGCCTGCGTGCCATCGCTCGCCTGCAGACGTCCAACCGTCCAAATTCACTCTGAGAAACTTGGCCGGCAATTAAAAGCTCTGGATTAAAAGTGATTGTGTTTTGTGTCCTGAGGAGGACATCTTGAGGGGTCTGCCTGCCATCTTGAGGGGTCTCATTATCATGTCTGCCGCGGGCCGCGCCGAGCGGGGCCACAGGCAGTTAAAAAAAATAATGGAGACATTATCAGCGTTAATGTCCTGAACCTGGAGAGGAGGAGATTTTATAAGCAACACTGATGAGCCACAGGCAGACAGTCTTGCAAAAAAAAGGGGAAGATTGGATAAAGATAACCCTTTTTCTGACCAGAGCTCCTGTATGTGTGTTTTTTGATCAGCTCCTACACGTGGGGAGCCCGAGCAGCTGGATTTCATTAATTGAGTGCTGGCAGCGCTCCGCTCTGGCGGCAGGGGTGAGTCACACTGGTGGGATTGGTCTCTCTCTCCCTGATATCATCTTCCAACCATAACTACAAATAATTATTCACTCAAATCCATTACCGGGGGTCAATCAAGTTCCCCAATCTGTTCTAAAGTCCAATTACTGGCGCCAAGGCTCCATTCGCGCCTTCCTGCAGATGAAGGCCTTGCCCACAGGCGACCCGGTAAATTACACACAGCAAACGGTGGAGTGTACATGTGTGGGAGAGTGGGCCTCCTCAGGTGTGTAATAAAGCAGAGGTACATACTGGACTCCCCTGGGGCATTCTCACTGAACCATCCAGCAGACTTCACCGGGTTAAATAGAATTAGCTTCGCGCAACGAGATGCACTTTGAATACCAACTGCGGCTCCGCACTCCACAGGCTAGAGAGCACACTGAAGCCTGGTATTAACATCCATCTCAGCGGTTGATATAATAAGACGTGTCGCCATGAGGGTCTTCTTATGAAGAGGCAGCAGCGTGACCCATCACAGCCGCGTAATGAGCGAGGCGCTACATGTGCTGGGGAGCCGAGGTGTAGCTCTCCGCCGCCATTAAGGAGAGTCCTAATCCAACGTTTCTTTCTTAAGATAGGAAATCACCTGGACCTGCCTCTGTGTCGAAATGTGCAATACAAATAAGCCTCATTGATTGATTCATGACATGCTGTTTGCTAGATGAATGGAGAATTATAAGCCAGTTCTGATTTCCAAGTTTTCAATTTTGGGGTTTTCTACAAATTTCTGGTGTGGACTCAAAGACCAATTTTGGCCTCCAAAAAAGTCGGAATCGAATCACGAGATGGTAATCGATACCCGACCCAAATTCGAAGCCTGGCATACGGAAAAGGATTAGGGTCACTGAAAAAGTTAATGGATAAAAGAATTGGATTTTTTTCTCAGAATTACAACTTTTCCCTGAATTCTGATTTTAAACTCAGAATTCTGACTTCTTCCTCATAATTTTGCCTTTTTTCCCCTCATAATTCTGACTTTTCTCAAAATTTTGTTATTTTCCCCAGAATTCTCATGTTAAACTAGGAATTATGCCTTTGATCTCAGAATTCTAACTTTTTTCTCAAAATAATTTTTTTTCTGAGAATTGTGATGTCTTTTCTCATCATTCTGATTCTGAGTGCCGACGCAGAATTCAGACTTTTTTCCTTCCCCTCATAATTCCGAATTTCTCAAAATTCCGACCTTTTCCTCAAAATCCTGACATTTTTTCTCAGAATTTTTTTTCCCTCAGAATTTCAACTTTTTTCTCAGAAGTCTGACAGTCAGAAGATTAAAGTCAGAATTAGTCTGATTAGGTTCCCACTCCTAGTAAAAAACCTGGCAGCTTATCCAGCTGGATGACTGAGTGCTGAGTGTGTGTGTGTGTGTGTGTGTGTGTGTGTGTGTGTGTGTGTGTGTGCGTGTGTGTGCGTGTGTGTGTGTGTGTGTGTGTGTGTGTGTGTGTGTGTGTAAGGGGGGAACGGATGGTGCTTTGGTGTGAGGTGTGCAACGAGCAGAGCAGCAGGGACGGCTGAAGCTGTGTAGCTCAGCAGTGCATGGCCAGTTTGTCGCTGCCCCCCCCTCCCAAATCAACCAGGTAGCAGCGCTGCACTGACATTTCCCTCAGTGTCAGGCTTTTCCTTACGCTCTGATCTCAGCAGAAAACAACTAAACTCCAACACTGATACAACCAGCAGGAAGACAAACACAGATGTGTTTCCAGTCTACAACATGCCAGCGCTGACATTTTAGCAGATCCAGTTTTTCAGGGTTTTCTCTCCAGACTTTGAGGCTTTTTGAGGGGAGCAGAGTTCCTAGAATGAAAACAGCATGAAGGCTCTGTTTAGTTTTGTCCTACAGACTGCTGACACCGTCTTTCTAATCCTGTCCATTAAACATGAGAAACCTCATCAAAGAGGCAGTCTCTATCCCTCTGCTTACATTCAAGAGATCCAGCAAAATGCTAAACACATGTGCAGCGACTCTGTGTTTAGGCTAAAATGGCCGAACACGAGCCGGCAGCAGTTGATTAAATCTTTCTTAGCGAAACCGCATGGTGTTGTTTACACTGGAGATAACTGTGTGTATACCTGTGTGTGTGAGACAGAGAGCTGCAGAACTCACTGTACCCTGTTGCAAAGCCAGAGCAGTCACAGTGTGTATGCGTTTGTGTCAGCATGATGGAGGAGAAGGGAGTTACTCAGACCTAATGAATCCATCTGCATTCAGGGGGCATTCTTCCTCTCGTACGCAGACGGGAGCAAACGAGCAGCGACCTGGGAGTCTGTCCAGCAGCCTGGCAAGGACGGGCACAGATAACCGAACGCACCCCATAATTTCCCCCTAAAATACACAAAGACAGGCTAAAAGCTGCCTTCTTTTACTTTGTAATGGTCAAGGAATCACTCTTTTTTATCCTGGAGGAGGAGGGGAGCAGGGACTACAGTACAGCCTGTCCTCCAGGAGAGTGGCAGCTGTTGATGTCTTCACCCCCGAGTGACCTGGCACCCTGCGCAACCTCAATGAAGAATGGATGGAGGACAGGAGGAGGTGTTGGGAAGGGAGGGCGGTTTGGGAGGTGTGTGCCCCGTCATTAGGGTAATGAACCCAGAGCTGGGTGGTGTTTGGGAGACCTCTAGTGGGAGGAAATGTTCAAGAACTTTACACACAGAACAGTGTTGATAAATCGAATAATCGCACACAGCTTCATGTCTAATTCAGGAAAAAAGAAGGCCATATTAATATTAATATCTGCATCAGTCCTGATATTGAAAAAAATTCTGGATCAGCACATCTATTCGATAAATTCTGTACTCATCCTTTATTATTTATTTTACATTATATTCAGAATTCCTAATTTGTACTTTCTGAACTATTTGAAAGAAGGTTTGTCAGTTTATTGTTTTTCTCATTTTCAATTTATTTTACATTGGACTGAACAAATTAAAGTTGTGTTGTTTTTACCCGTTTGACTCTAAGCTTGTGAAGCTATTGGGTATTTAAACACACTATTCTGGTGCAGTTCTCTCATAAATACTTTATTGTCGTATAAATACATTTTTGTCTGTATTCAACATGACTTCTTTATTGTTTGAACTAAACCAAGAAAACAAGTGTTAAAAAGGCAAATCATTCAGTCTAAAACACATTTCCCATTTTTATAATTAACATGGCTCTATTTAGAGGAGAACCTCATCACTGTTTCTGGGTCCATCCTTTTCTCCAAAATAGTTACCTAATCAATTAAGACTTCGATGTACAGTGAGTGCAACTAAATTGACTTCTTTTAGGTGAAATAAGATGCAACTGCAAAAGAAAAGAAAATGTAAGTAAATAAAACGGTCAGAAAAAACTAAAAACAAATGGCAACGCTAAAATAATACTGTTGAAAATGAAAACTTGTCATTGTAAAATCAAATAAGTTAGTTATTTTTGTTTATTTTTCAGATTTAATATTTCCTACATGACTTACTTTATGAATCCATTAATTTATTTTGATATTTATTGTTAAATTTGGCAGGATTAGTCTGCTGTAGTCTTCTATAGAGAACCTGGCCCCGGTATTTGTGGCCCCAGGCAGAAGAGGAAAAGCCAAATCCCAGGAGTAAAATGCTTGCAGGTAACTTTGATCACTCCCCTTCTTTCAAATGTAAACAACAACGGATGAAAAGCTTCGTCAATTTCTATTACAAACACTTAAATAATCGATTTGAGATTCACATTTGTCTTTCATGTAACCATTTTAATCAGGTTAAAACGTCTGTAAAAGATTTTCACAATAAAACGATGTCCATAGCAGCTCCAACAGGGTCATAATTATTTATATGTGAAGCCTCTTTTTTGTTTAGCTTATTGTTTAAAGGTTTTCCTTGTGCTCAATTTAAAGCTGTACTGGTAAATAACCCAATTTGTAAAAGTGAATAGAAAAGAGGTGGGAGCAGAAAATCTGGACCTTTTTCCTAAAGCCTGAGAATCTTTAATGTAGTGAAAACTGGACCAGCGTTGACTTTAAAACTTCGTCATTATTTAGTCACTTCTTACTGTTATTGCCGTGGAGATTTAGCGATACACCTCGGTCACCACCTCTTACGTACGACAAAGTATTTGGGCCACTCTAAGAAAAAAAAATTTAATTAAAAGAATAAAGTAATAAAATCACGAGAATATAGTCATATTACGAGAAGTCATAAGAGAATAAAGTCAAAATAACACAGGCTTAATGTTTTATTAATATTCAAATAAAGTCAGAATATTTCAAGAATGACATAATATTATCTTAAAGTTGTAATATGACTCTTCTTGTAACACTGCAACTTTATTCTCATATTATTTTGAGTTTATTCTGAAGATATTCCAATTTAATTCTAGATGTACGTCTTTATTCTCATGCGAGTATCTCAAAGTACTATGACTTTAATATTTTAAAGTTTTGACTATTTTCGCACAACATAATCCTCATATTTTTTTAAATTTATTTTTCTTAGAGTGGCCTTCATACTCTGTCATACTTACAAGTAAAAAGGAATCACAATTTGGTTTCTCAGAAAGGTTAAAAACACAAACACTTCTTGTGCAAATCAAAGTCACAGCAGTTCACTCCGTCCTGCCTTCCTTGACCAGAGGGGGCGCAGCGACGATGGCCACGAGGGATTTGTTCAACTCAAACGTTCTGTTGTTACGATGACTCTGAGAAAGCTTTGAGAAGCAGGTCAGCAGCCAGTCCTGGAGAGACTTCTCCTCTGGTGACCTTCTGCTCCAGGCGGGGCAGAGTCCCTCTGACGGCCGGGTGGTTCTGGAAATGCCAGAGGACGTTTTCCTGGATCAAACTCCACATCCAGACCTTCTGCTGGGCCCGCCGCCGGCCCTGCAGCTCGCCGCTGCTCAACATGGCTGCCCTGTACGCCTCCATCTTGGCCCAGACTTCTGGGATGCCCTCAAAGGTGTGAGCGGAGGCACGGACCACCTGAGGAGGGGATTTGTGAGGGGTGGGACCGGGTCACTGACGTGACGTGACCGGGTCCCTCACTCATCTGACAGGTTTGACAAAAAAAAATAGTCTGAACCTCTTTCCACACGTCACCATGAAGAACTATCCAGACTTATTCGATTGTTTTAGATTATTTTACATGACAAGCACACAAAGTCTGCATATTGAGGTGTGATTTTTATGTGAAAAATATGCAGGGTAGCACATAGTTGCAAAAAAATGTGTTACCTGAGTAACATTTTGAAATGTTCCTTCACTTCAAAAGAACATTTGAAACGAAGGAGCATGGTACAGGATATTTTAACTGATACTTTTTACTTTTACTTAAGTAACGTAAAGCATCAGTACTTACCTGAGAAAAACTTCTTGATACTCTACCCAGAGTGAATGACTTTGCTGAATGAACAAGTTTGTTTCAACCAAAAATGCACCAGAGAGAAACAAAGCGATGGCTTGTTAATGTGAAATCTCTTGTTTTTCACAATATTTGTGTAAAAACACAAAGATTGTGTTTATTTCTATCTGCTTTGTACATTTTTAATTTTCTATGAAATTCAGAAAGAAACTTATCCAACTTCTTTTCAGCAGGTTTTATGCTTTTCTTTATTTTAAAAACTAGAAAACTGGAGTAAATGGAGTTCTTTAAAAATAAAGTTTTCTTTTTTTTTAAAGTGTTGAAACATTTTCAGCTCTAAACATGTTATTTAGCTGGACTAAAGGCAAATATGGCTTCTAGGATTTTAAAGGTTGCAGACCTCTGCACTACACTATTATGCACAATATTATATTGATCTATCACATAAACACTTTAGGGTTGTAATGTGACAAAATGCGTAAAAGTTTCAAGATATGAAAACATGAGATGTTTGTTGTTTCATGCAAAGCAAGACTGAAAGTAGAGAAGTGAGTCTAAAACGAGAGAAGACAGCAGACTCCACTTTTCCCTTCAGACTTACTGAAGGGAAAAGGTCTGGAAATTGATGGTGACGGAAGCGATAAAGCTTTTGTTTGAAAATGAAGGATTTTAGTAAGAAAGGAACAAGGTCAAGGCTGAGATGGAGCATGAAAAATACTATTATTACGTCTTCGTTATTGTCAAACCTTTCTTCCGCCCTCCTGTGTCGGCTAACATGCACGCAGCCATCGTCTCCTCACGCAGACTCACCTTGGCGTTCCAGGTTTTGGTTTGTCTCCTCAGCAGTTTCAGGGCGCTGGTGTATTCAGTCTGGATCCGTCTGGCTGGCACCACCAGATCTCCATCTGACTTTGTCACCACCACCAAGTCGGCTCTCTCAATAATGCCCCTCTTGATGCCCTGGACAGAAAACCATTTGAATAAAGGAGGTCATTAACGAATAAACTCTGACAGATCTGTGCACAGACTGAAAGAAGAATGGTTTCAATTAATTCTAAGTTTATATAATTAATTGTTACTCTGACAAAAAGGTGTTAGAAAATATTTCCTTGGCTTTTATTAACTGACAGCAAAGTTATGCTACATGATTTCTGCATCCCCAGAACCAGAACCAAAAGAGGAGAAGCAGCTTTCAGCATCTACGCACCAAAAATTTGGAACAAACTTCCAGAAAACTGTAAAACAGCGGAAACCCTGACTTCCTTCAAATCTCAAGTAAAAACGCACCTGTTTAGAGTTGTATTTGAAATGTAATATGTATGGATTTGATTTTGTGGATATGTATGTAATCTTTTTTTTTTTTTTTTTTTTTT
>SZYC01004148.1:2301459-2364893 GCA_010883035.1 Poeciliopsis occidentalis | reverse complement strand
AAGGTTAAAGTCCTTGTCAAATAGTATTTTGACTAAACGGGTTAAAGGCCCAGTTGATGTTTATCAGCTAAACAGGTTGGGAGTCCTTGTCGGAACAACTTGACTAAAGTCCCAGAGGGTGTAGAATCCCTGTGTCTCAACTAAAATCTACAAGAGAGGTATTTTTAGAGCCCCCCCCCCCCTTTTTTTTTTTTTTTTTTTTTTTTTTTTTTGTAGGTTGGAGTCCTTGTCAAATAGTATTACTTTGTGTTTTGTGTTTTTGATGTAAAGCACTTTGAAATGCCTTGCTGCTGAAATGTGCTATACAAATAAAATTTGATTGATTGATTTGATCTGAGCTCAAACTCTTTTTGTTGTTTCAAATTATTACCAACACAGAAGGTCTGAATCCTTACAAATTCAATGTTAAGAACATCAGCTTTAAATGGAGGACTGGATGAAATAAGTTTTGTTTACATGATGAAAAAGTCCATTTCCTCTCAAAATTTCTTCTTCTTAAGTCATACAGTGATTTAACTTTATATGATCTTAGACTATATTCACTTTTGTTACAGATGAATTTAAATATTTTTTTTATTTAAACAGAATAGTGCATATTAATGAATGTACAGTAAAGCCATAAACACAACAGTTAGCATAATGCTAATTTCCTACAGATTGCTGCATCATCTTAGATCCTTCTGCCCAACAAATTCAATCACCTTTTACAAAGATGTTAGTATTTGCAGTTTTACTCATTTTAAATATTTCCACTGGTATTGCATTTTCTTTCCAAACTATTCACTTTACATTTATTGTTAACAGTCTTGTGTTTTTAATGCACATTAAGTACATAAAAAAGAGTAATCCTACTCCGTTTTACTTCCTCTGGATCGCCGTATCTAATAAACACAGTATATCTATAATTTTACTCTATAATCTTGTTTTTAACACTTTTGGATTTTTGTGTGAAAGTACATTTATCAATACTGTTGCTGCACTTCAATTTCTCCAGCATGAGGCAAGAATATTTATATTCTTTTAATTTTTTCCCATAAAAGCCTATTCAAAAACCAAGTACAAAATTATAAAGATTACAAAATATACAAAAATGTTGGGTTAAACCTGTTCTAAGATACCTATATTAAAGTACTACTATGTTTTAAAGTGCACACAAGACAATATCTGCCATAAAATATGAATGGAAACAGGAGGTTCGACGATCACAGGGCTGATTACTGACCTGTGGTCGCTGCCACTTTAAGGAGAAATGGGTAAAGCTACTGCTAATGGTGACAGACAATGTATTCCAGCTCCTTTAATAGATAAAAACCTTCAGTGAAAACGAGGATTGTCTGAATTCTCCCCTGGAGATCAACCTGCTTCTATTTATACCGTGATGCTTTATAATAAAATCCTTCTGGGATCGCTTAGGAAAAAATATGATTGTGGCCTCCAATCAAATACTTTTATAGCTTTTTTTGTAACAGCTACTTAATAGGTTTTAATGCAATGACTGTGTTGTGAAACAGTATTCATTGTGATAAAATCATGCAGTTGAGGTGAGATTTATCAGCTTCTGTTAAGATAAGAGGCCTAATCAGTTTATAATCTTGTGGGTTAAATCGTTTGAATTATCTTTTTGTATGTGTTGTTTAAACATAAGACAGAATGATACAGATTATTGGTGACTAATGGTGAGTAGCTCCAGATCCTCTCCCTCTAGAAACACAAAGGATCCCCTCAGTGACTGTTGCTTAGTGGTATCACACTATACAGATTGCTTAGTGATCATAATGCAATTTTTCTTATAGTATTCAATAATTGACAGATGTCTTGTAGTCAAATCTTGCATTTTTGTCCAAGCAGTCTAAATGTTTTTTTCCCTGTATGAAAATCACAGCATCACCTGAGAATAATAATAATAAAAGGTCCAATGATAGAGCCCTGTGGAACCCCAACATGTAATATATATGTATATAGATGGGAGGGTTTGACATACTATACAGTGATGCATTGAGTTGTGTTTGATAAGTAGGACTTCAGACACAAAATAACATTCATAGAAAGATTTTAATAAGTCTGACTGTGTGAACAACCTTCTTACGATCTAAAAATAGCAAATATTTCCCAACATGTAATGTTCTCGATAAAAAAAAAAGCATACAGTTGTTTCGTTGGAGTGGTTGGCAATTACACCAAACTGCATTAAAATTATGTAATTAAAACAATGTTTTAACTATTTTTTCTAACATTGTTTCAGTGTTAATAAATTTTTCAATCTGATTTTGAGTCTGCATCACGTTTCTAAAGAAAAAACCTCTACCATAATCAAAACGAATGTCATCTCACCTTCCTGTCTAACCTCAATCACAGCAATATGAATCATAATGAGCTGGCCTAATGAAGCCACTAATTATCCTAATTAATAAACTGATTAGCATATAGTTTTTGTCAGCAAAACAAACCTCAACTTCCGCAAATAAGACATCATCGACTCGTCTCCTCCTGTTAATTCTATGGGAGGAAAAATGCTCACGCATTCTAATTTTAACAAGCTTAGTGCGAATGAAAAAGAAAAAAAAACAAACTATTAAATCCCATTTCTTCCATTATAATTCAACAGTAAGAAAATAAATGATCAAAATCTTCTGGCCGCTGGTTGATTAAATGTAAACAACCATAAATACTTAGTCTCTGCACCTTTTCAGCCTTGAAGGTAGGATAAGTCAACATCTCACATCTTAATTTGGCAAAATGTCTCCAAATCTATCAGATTATGATTATAAGCCAATAACCCCTGTGAAAACTTTACTCTTCTACTGGTGAAGCTATTGCTTTGTTCGGTTGAATGTAGATATTGGCCAACATATTTTTTCTCTCATTATTGTGGCATTTAACAAATAGAAATAACTTGGTTAATTACAACTGACCTAAAACAAAAGACATTGTATGTTTAAGTCTCTCACATACCATAAAATTAAAGTCAGGGATGAAAAGCAGCGACATAAAATCTGCAAGATCTGTAAAAACAACTTCTGAACCTGTAGCATTCGCTAATTGTTAGGAAAATATAATAACCAAAAATATTTTTTTTATACCAGATAACAGATAAAAAATGTTCTGATGTTTCAGTGTGTTGCTCCACACTGACCTGGAGTTCATCGCCACCTGCTGGTGGGATCAGAAGCACAAACATGTCAACCATGTCTGCCACTGCAAACTCAGACTGGCCAACACCTGAAACAGCAAAAAATGTTTCAGTCAATAATGCAAGACCAGAACTTTAACTTTCACTTAAAAAAGAGCCAAAAGGTCGCACCAACACGTCATAAAAACATCTACAGAGAAAATTTCTTTTTTTTTGCATTGTAAACTCAACTTCGAACGTCTGAACAGCAAATGAATAAGTGGATAAGGAAAAAAGTTCTTCTGAGGAATTGTTTGGGTGAATCATAAATGAATATTCATGAAGTCAAACAAACTTGAGATTCCTCACAGTGAATAAATTTTACCCTTGATATGCAAATCAGGGGCCTGGTGACCAAACTGTCCGAGTATCACTAAAGATCGAAAAGTGTGTATTAACAGTTACAAATACTTCCTGTGACCGTCAATCCTAGCTTTGTTCTGCAGCACAAGAACAACCAAAAACATGTTCACCAAGTCAATGTAACACAAAACTATTAGTTTTTGTTTGCACAATGAAGTCACCCATCTGCTGGAGTATCCTTTTTACCAGGTGTTCTTTAATCTCATAAGAAAACTCTTTTCAGGCTAATAATACGAACCTAGAGCCAGCTACATCATATCAGAAATTATAAAAAACATTTTTACAGGTTTCAACAAATAAATATAATACTTTTAAGAGCATTCTCGTGAAATTTAAGACCTATATCTCCACAAAAATGTAAGACCTTCATTCAGGCAAAAATAAATTTACACTTACGCATGACAGACGCAAAAATAAAAAATAAAAATAGCTAGCTAGTTAGCAGTAGCTTAAATGGTCTCAAGACACATAAGACAGAAAAATAAAATACACTGAAAACATGAGATTA
Organism: Poeciliopsis occidentalis; assembly: GCA_010883035.1. Taxonomy (NCBI): domain Eukaryota; kingdom Metazoa; phylum Chordata; class Actinopteri; order Cyprinodontiformes; family Poeciliidae; genus Poeciliopsis; species Poeciliopsis occidentalis. Next base: position 2,360,853 of record SZYC01004148.1, on the reverse strand, counting down.
AATAGTGTGAAGACAAAATCTAAGGCCTGTGTTTAAAGGCCAACTTACTTTTTTAATAAATTTAAGACATTTTAAGGGCTTAATTTTAGATAAATGAATTTAGGGATGTGCAGATACATGGATTAAATTGTAACAGTGTTCAACATCCACAATAAATAATCCAAAATTTTAGTAAAAATAAAATACATTAAAAAGGTGAAAAACATTTTTTTTTTAAATAATAAAATAAATATTTAAATGAAGTAACCTTGCACTCCTTTAGTGATTTTGAACAGGGTGAAGCTAAGACTGTCATTTGATGTGTTTTGACAAAAACATATTCACAGACTAAAGTGTTTTTATTTTAATTACTAAAAATAAATATATTTTATACAGTTTTGGCTTAAATATTGTTATGAGTGTGTTATTTTTTCAGCAAATAAATGAATCAATTTCTACATTAGTTGACGATTATTTCAATAATCGATTAATTGTTTCAGCACTAAATCAAATTGCAATGACAACTGTGTTTCAATTCCTTATGCGGCTTTACTATGGCTTGTCTTACCAACAGTCTCCACCAGAACGATGTCATATCCTGCTCCCTCACAAAGAACGATGGCCTCGTTGGTTGTCCGGGTGACGCCGCCGAGCGTCCCTGAAGCCGGCGACGGCCTGATGAAAGCGTTCATGTCTCTAGAAAGCTCAGTCATACGAGTTTTATCCCCTAGCAAAGACCCTGCAACCAGAACTCAGTCAGCTAGGGCTTGAATTTTATTTTGAAGGACCATATTTTAACTCTTTACCTCCTGAAGTGCAGGAGGACGGGTCAACAGCCAGCACCGCCACTTTATGTCCCTGTCCAGTTAACATTTTTCCCACTACTTCAATGAAAGATGACTTTCCAGCTCCAGGAGGGCCAGATAAACCTAAACAATAAACAAGTAGAGAATTAATCAACATTATAGCAAAGTCCTGGTATATATCAGAATGTTTTTTTGCCTGATGGAGAAACCAAGCTACATAAAATATGCCTTATTACTGTGAATTCAATATAAATAATAAAATGCTTTATTTTATTTTAAACATAATGCTTCTGCATTAAAAGAAATGTATTTTTCTGTAAAATGCAGAAATTCTAACATAATGACCCTGAGCAGAAAAAAAATTATCATGATTAATCAATTATTGAAATAATTGTCAACTAATTTAGTAATAGATTAATCGTTAACTGGAGCATAAACTCTTAAAGGCCATGACCAATATATTCAGAGCAAAATTTTAACATTTTTGCAATTTAGATAAAAAATACTTCTTTGTCTGTAAAAGTGTTGTACACAGAACTCAAGTGTCAATTTTTATTAACCTCATTCAAATTCTGTAAGAAAAAAAACTCATATTAAGCCCCTTTTGCTGTCTAATTAAGCAGAAGGGTTTAGATTCCCAAAAGTTGATATTAAAAGATTTTATCTGCAGACTCACCCTTTTTCCAGCATTCACCAATGCTGAATGTTGCCTAAAAATGTTTGCTCTTATTTAAATGAAACAATTGAATTATTTGTTTATTTGGATTTTTTATATTGAACAAAATAAGATTAAGGGGTTAAATGAAAAATCTGCAGAACGTGCAAATTTTTTCAAATTGAAATTTACTCCTTTTTTATGTGAGGTACACCACAGTATTAAACTTCTTGGAATAGGAACAAGCTTCCTCCATTTTTGTTGGAGTTAAGGACATTATTTCTTATTCATGTGTTGGCATGGAAAAGCATCATTGCTGCCTCTGTACCACACACCTACTCTGAAGGCCACTGGTTTTCCTCCATTCCTGCTCTCCTGCTCCCTCCTGAAGACCAGCACCTTCTGCAGCAACACCTGAGCCAGCTCCTTCTTCCTGGGATGCTGGGTCTCCACCAGCGTGATGGACTCCGCCAGGGAGGCCCTCTGTCCAGAGATGAGTCCATCATACAGTTTATCCACCAGTCTCTGTTCGGGCCCACTCAGGTCCTGGATGTGCCGGCTGACAGCAGTGCTGCTGACACTCCTGTGGATGTGGCAGCTGGAATTGGGCATCACGCTGCCGTGACCCGGTCGGTGACCTGCTAGGAATCCCGCCTGACGGAGAAGCCTCAGACCAGAGAGCGGAGGACGGTAGAAGTGGCGGAGGAGACGAACACCTAACCGTCTCATTGTCTGGAAGAAAACGGGACATGAACCACCACCTGAAAGTCTCTCCAAAAAGCATCACATTTCTTGGGCGATGTTACCAAACACCGCCGGTTGTTTTATGGTCACTGACGGCTGCCGTTGCTCCTCACATTTGACTAACGGTTAAAGCTCAATGCTAGCATTAGCGTCAGTGAGTTAACAGAAACTGTCCTGGTGTTTCTTTTCTCAGATGAAACATCAATAAGCACCAAAGACCGAACTTACTGTGACCTCGCACCAGCCGCGCAGAGGTGCAACACTTTACATGTCAGTCCCGTTTAAATCATTCTCTTCCGGCTTCCGGTGACGTCATTTCAATGCTCCAAAAAAAAGCAAACAAATCACTTAAAAAGCGTATATTTTTAAAATAATCACATTTTCTCTTATGTTTCATTTATAAAAAATATTTGTTTTTTTTAAGTCTTAAATAAACAGGCAAAAATATTTAAGCCCAAGTATTTAAATGGATGAAATTCGCAGTCATTACCTCTAGATGGCAGCAGAGGAAAACGATGTGCAGCAACCAGGACTAACCCCTAATCCTAACCCTGACAATTTTATTCCCAAACGCCACATCCAAACAAAAATAACTTTTATTTGTTGTAGCAACTTACAGCACTGCTTCCCAATTTTTGGAGTCTGTGACCAAATGAAATGTTTTTTTTTTTAATTATTTATTGTATTTAATTCCAATACCTTGTAAACTACTTCAAAAGATTTTGTCAGATTTTTTTAATACTCTGCTTCAACAGTTGGACTCCTATTTATATTTACTGTTGAAACCAGATGTTCAGGTATACTGCCTGAAGTGAAATCTGACCAAATTTGTCGTTTCAGGTCCTTTCATATTTGCTAAATGTCACTACTGAAAAAACAAGCATGTGAGAGATTTTTTTATGACCCTATTCCAACTGACCCCTTCCTCTTGTGTTTTGTCTCAACTTCCATGTCATGTTCAGCTACCTATTTTTTATGAAAGGTGCTGAATCTTAACTTTCAGCACCTTTCTCCTAATACTGACCAGAAATATTCACACATTTACACCAGATGCAGTATTGGTAGCCAAAAGTGGGCTTCAACCTTCATACAAACATAATGCTTATTTGTAAGGCAGACACACAAAGCTTTCAACTTCTGAAAGTTTGCCCAGAAAAATGTTGACACATTCAAAGAGGAGTTTTGTGATTAATGAAACAATTTTATTCAATCTTCCAGTAGAGACTTGATATTCATGGAATAAAACTGCTTTTCTGGGAGTTTTACAGAGCAAAACAGAAAAAAAAAAAATGAGGCAAAAATGTGAAAGTGCAGACAAACCAAAACACGTTCAAAAATACAACAAAAAAAAGAATGTTATGAGTAAATCAGTTCAGCTGCAAAGAGGATTGCTAAAAGCAAGAAAGAAACAAATAGCAAAATTTGCATTTAATAAAAAACACGATAGGCATATTTTTCTCAGTTACTGGTTAAAATCTGAATGCACAACATTTTCCCTTAAACATTATTTTAATACACTTTGTTCAGTCACTTTAATAAGAGGATGAGCATCACTGAATATTTACACTACCTTTCAAAAGTGTTTGAAAACAAAACAAATATTCCTACAGGTTTTATTGAAACTTGAAGTCAAATAATGCAGAAAATTGATGCAAGTTCATGTGTAAAAAGAGCTTTAAAAACCAGCCTTCAGAACAAAACCACATAAAAAGAAACAGTTGGGACCATATGGTACTGAAGGAGGAGTGAAGGGTGAGTCAAAAATGAAAACAGACGGACTAAGAATTCAATAAAAATGTGTAAATAATGTAACAAGATGAAACAGGTGGTTGGAAACAAAGAGCGCTTTCAAACATAATTTTCAGCTATTACATACAAATAAATTCAGTAGATATTTTGGTTAAAATCAAGAATTTGCTGCAGTGTCTTTGTGACAATCAGTCCCATGTTGGCATAGTAGAAGCACAAACCATGCTCAGACCGGTAAAATCAGGGGGAGCCAGAAAATAAACATTTGAAACATCTAAAGAGGTTTATGCCACTCTGGAAGTAACAAGGAAACTAGCAGGGATATTTGGCACAAGCCTGTACTTTCCTAAAAATAATTACAAGTTACTTTCTTGTAACTTTTAGGGTATTTTCCAGAAGCAGCCAGTTGCATTGCTAACTCTTAAAGTGTATTCTGTTACGTTTTCATTAAGCAATAACAGGGGATTTCTTAGACTTTCAGGTTGCTTTTCATCACGTATCAGAAAGTAACTTATAGATTTCACTTGTATATTTCAGAAATACATTTTCATCTCTCAAAAATGACCTAGAAGTTCTTTAAAAGTAATTTGTAAGGCCTCAGGAAGTATCCAGCAAGCTCTAGAAAGTTACCTGTACCTTCCAGTAACATAACCCTTGAGTACTTTTTGAATTTCAGAAAAGTGTTTAAGAAGAGTAGTCTGTAAGTCCTAGGAAAGTCATGTGTAAATGTAAGGAAAGAAACGCAAAAAGCACAGAAAAGTTACTTCAAAGTAGCCTGTAAATTCAAAGAAAGAAACCCTGGAGGTACAAAACAGTTACTGGAAAGTAACTTGTAAATTTCAAAAATACTTTTCTGGTTTAATTTTCAATCTTTGATTCTGAGCAATAAATCTGTAAACTTCATTAAAGTAACCTCTGGGTTTCAGGGAGAGTTTAAAAGACATTTGATTAAAAATGAAACATTATTAGTCCTCGTCAACAGTGATTATGTAATTACTCTCATTACCAGAAGGGTAAAATGCTGCAGGATGGAACTTTATATTTAACAGATAAAATGGATCATGAAGTGTTTCCAAAATCTTTGAATGACTGTGTCAATCCCCAGTGCTCCCACATCAGACACCATTCTGCTGTAGGCTAAAAACTTCCTCTTGTGTTTTGTCTCAACTTCCATGTCATGTTCAGCTACCATTTTTACGTAACGCCACACTAACCAAAAGGTGCTCTGCAAATCCAGATAGCACATATTCTAATGGTGAAAACATCTATACAGTAAACAAAAAGTGTAACAATGAAAGTTTCAGTCTTTATCTTGTGAAATGCTATTTAAATCCCATGCTCCACACACAACCAGACACTTTGCACTTTTAAACCCCTCATTTTGTCCTTGTGCGACTAATTACGATTTCTGATGGCATAACATAAATTAATTTCCTGAAAATATCAACCATTGTACTCTGCACAGCAAAAACACAGGATTTTACCAAGTATTTTGGTCTACCTTCTAAGTGCACTTGAAGTAGGAAAAATCTAACTTACAAATAACTTTTCAGCAAGATTCAGGAGCTTGGTTTAAGCCAATGGTTCCTTAACATTGATTAAAAAAAAGTTCCACTGGTAGATTATTTCACAACAAGGCATTAATTCCACATTATAAGCTAAATAATCTGCCAAAGGGAACTATCATTTTTTTAGGGAAATGATGATATAAAACAAGCTTCTATTTTTTGCTGAAATAATCTTGCTTCAAGCAAACCACTAGACCAAAACCACTTAATAAAGATTCTGTGTTTTTGCAGTGTTTGTACATTTGATGCCAATTCTAATTGTTCAGACAGAAAACATCAGAAAACTGCAAATTTGATGACTTGGAATGTCCCACAAACTGTCGTAGCAACACAAATACAGCTGTATTTTTAAGGGAATATTGAAATGCAAACTAGATTTCAGTTAGAATTACAGAACAATGAAGAAAGCACTTGTAGCAGGAAGATACCAGAGGAGTTGTTTGCCTCAATTATTACAGTTGGTCACAAAGATCAAGTATCTTCAGTGCGTCACACTCAAGTTGTTTCCTCCTCTCCCAACCTGTTCATGTGTTCAACTCGGATGTCCTTCAAGTAGAAGCACAATGTAACAATCCATCTAACCTTACTGGTCCCAGATCAGCTTGAACTCCCATCAGTTACAGACCACTGACTGGACTACAAACCAGTCTGGGACCAGTTAGCTGCTATTCTCGCTACTTGGACCAAGATGCTGGGGTGCGAACAGCCATGTGGCTGAGGAGACTGGGGTTACTGGAGCCTATGAGACAGAGGAAATGGGGTTGTGGGGGGAACCCATCTGGGTCAGGACTTTATCCAGCCACTGCAACGGACCGTGCAGGTGGATCTCAATCCAGCAGGGCGTGCTGGTCACATCTTGGCGGTGGTACTCCGCTCCCCAGCCCTGAAATGCAGGATTGTATTAGGTCTCAAAGTAGAACTGTTCAGACAGCATCTCTTAAAAACATTCATCTCATCTTCAACTTCTTCACATTTTGTGACTTTACACTTAGATTCATATTTGCTTATTTTCTCTCCAGAGACGGCAGCAAGTCAAACCTGCTAGAGACGCAAGAGGTGCGTCTCTAGCAGGTTTGCATGTCTGCTGTGTAAAACATCTCAAGCTCAAGCAGTTCACACCAAGAACTTCTATAAACATCAGTCTTTATGTACTGCCACAAATGACTTTGACTATGTCATTTTAAGAAATGAATGTCTTCATGTAAGCCATGTCCATTTAGCTCTTGCTGTATGATAGAGTTGTTGTCCTGGTGGAAGGTGAACGTCCAGTCCAGTCTCGACTCTTAAAGGGGCAGGATTATGTAATTTACAAGTTCATAGTGGCATTTAATAGAACAATCAAGTATATTACCTTCAGTTGTATTTCTAAAATATTACATATTTATTAGATATTTATTAAAACTGTCACCGTGTTTTGACAGCATGGTATGAGACGGATAATTTGAGAAAAAAAATAATAAATCAAGCTTCTCCACCTTCTTCCACTGATACTATTATGATTTGTAGAAATGTACAGCTCCCAGTCAAAAACAACCAATCAGAGCCAGGAGTAAGTTCTTAGTGCTGTCAATCAACCTTTGTACACAAGACAAAAAATATCGTAAAGACCTTATTTCATTTCAATTATTGCTTCTGTGAGATGACCTGGATTAAAGGGTAAATAAATGGAAACTGTGAAACACAACTTTCAAACAAGATGGCTGCTCTCGGTGAGCAAACCGCACTTTGAAAAATTGAAACTCAAGGAGTGAAAAAAAATAAAATAAAAATCGAGATTTTCTAAAAACTAAATCTGCAAAAAAGAAAATTTGATTAGTCAGTAAAATCCATGTATTTCTTAGTCCCATATAAAAGATTAGGAAAGTCTGAAAACATCTCTCAAGTTCCATCCTTTAATGTTTTAGTGATCAAATGTTTTACCAGAACTTGTCTTTTCAGAGAGATTTCTAAAGCAGGTTACCTTAACGAAGCTCATCCGGATGGTACACATCTTGGTGAGCTCATAGACGGCCTCGAAACCGTGGTTAACGGACTGGGCCAACAGCTCAGCAAACTCCTGGTTGTTGAAGATCTTCAGGCTACATCTGCTGGGAATCTTGCACACAGTTGTGGGGTGGAAGTTATGGTGGTAGTTACAGTTACGACTCTGGACGAAGATACTGCTGTCGCTCAGGCACTCTGCATACACCTCCCCTCCAACGTAATACAGATGAACGCCTGACAGAAATGTGATAACGGGCTTTTTAATTCCAAAAAGCACCGGCACTCTGGTACAGCGGAATGATGAACTGATTGTTCAGATGCTTCACCTTTGCCGATGTGCCGCCGGGTGTTCTCGATGGTGGAGTTGCGGTTGACGTTGGAGAGCAGACCGAGGCAGAAGCGGTTGCGGTTGTTGGAGGGATCTGTGAAGCCGTCGACGAGAACGCTGGTGGAGGAAGCCTGAAAGGCCTCGCCAACACGATTGTTCAGCTCATAGTAAACAATGGAGCACCAGTGCTTTGGTTCCTCGTAGGCCACCGGCTGCACATCTGCACAGGAAGCGCAAGGAGAGGGTCAGAGGAGGGAGCCAAGGTCAGAGAACAGCCAGAGACAAGAGGGAGAGAAACTTCTCTGAGCTGGAAAGATTGTTTTTAATTCCAGCTCATCCATGTAATTATTCCAAACTTTCTCAGGAATGTTTCAGAAGATCTGCTTCCATTGACTTCAGAATGACAACCAGATATTATTGCAAGCGGAAAAGAATTTGTAGCAAAGGATAAATCTGCAGCTCCAATAATAATTCTAACATCAACACGATGTGGGGCTGATCTGTTGACCAATTAACAATCAGACAGTGAAAAATGCTCAATAGGAGATTTCTTTTTTCACAGAATTTAAACCAAGTTCAGCTATAACTAAGTGATTTAGATGGAACATGTTTACTTAGGTTTTGTTTTCAAATCATAAATGCAAAAAGTATATATTTTTTGTCCAGTTTTGTGTTAAATACTGCTCTGAATTTGTTGTTCTTTCACCAAATGGCATTTTTCACAGCCTGTACACTCCAGTTAGAAGTTAATCATATTACTAGATTACTTTACAATTATTTGAATAATGAGTTCATCACGATGAATCCGATAATTCGTATCTTTAAAAATAGAAATGAACGTTTCAAAAGCTGATGAGTAGCTTTCGCATTCTTGTTGTGCTCTAAAAGGTGCAGCGAGTGTTATGTGGTGTGATCCTGTGGCGTTCTGGGCCGCTCCAGGATGACCTCCCCCATATGGAAAGAAGAATAAATCATGTTTGTCTAGGTGCAACCCCCCCTCCCAAACTTCCTCTGCAGTGTGGAACTGGCTGGCAGGTGTGTTTTATCTTTCTCCTTCCCAGAACTGATCTACAATAAGAACCTGCTCCCCTGTACAGGATGCAGCTTGTGGAAAAGGAAAAAAAGAAAAACATTAACACTCCTCCGACCTCCCGTTACCAGCTAACAAAACTTTCAGCGCCTCTTCCTGCTACTGCTGCAACCGGACGAGGACAAATCTGTGAGCTTTAAGAGAATGATGATACAGAAGTACAAATAATGTACTTTATGGGCCGTAAAAAGGAGATAAAAGTTCAGACAAAGGTTTTAATACACTCCCTGCCCTCTCTGTGGTGAGTCAGATTTAATTCAAAGCAAACTCCTAAATGTTTTCTAATTTTGTGTGTTAAAAGATTAAGACCATGAAGCGTTTGTCAACAAGCTGCATAATGTAAATCAGTGATTATGTTCATAATCGGTGGCAACTCAGGCTTAAACTAAAACAGTAAAACGCGAATCGGGTAAAGATTTATTTTCTACTGGCTTTAATTCAACAATAAAGCCACTAGGGGTGGGTGATATAAACTTTAGTTTACTTAAGATATTTTGTTATGATGATAATAAAAGTGATGATAAAAAATTAATTGCGGTCGTCTTTGGCAAAAGTCTGTATGGCTTTAAATGCATGTCAATAAGCAATGAATAAACTAATTAAATTAAATTAAAATGAGCTCAATAATGTCCCTTCTGATGATCAATATTTTTTAAAGGAAGCTTTGTTAAGACCTTATTAATAATTTTTTTATGGTTTTGATTGTGTGTGGTTTTTATTTTCTTCTTATTTGTTGTTTCTAGTTGCTGTCTTTTATTTTCGATATTTAAACCAATGTCTTGTAGTTGCAATGTACAAAAATTAAGGTTTATTGTTCGTTGAGAAGAAAAATTAGCAATATTATGCCATTATTATTACATTAATTGAAAGTAGTCTCAAAAGAACAATATTCCTGTAAATCATAATTTCTGGAAAATTTTCCAGCAAGTTATTGTCATGACGGGTCTGCATTTTGCTGCATTACACAAGCTCCATAGAAAAACACATTCATTTAATCACATTTTTCAAGATACTGATATTTATTAATGTGCTAATAGATAGGTGTAAAAAGTGCTTACAATAATGAAAATCCATATTTTTAATTTAAACCAACCCAAAATGTAGTTTCGTTGATGATAAACATAAATATCTAAGCTAAAATAAACGATTATTGCACAAAGCTATTAAAGTAGAGGGAATAAGTAAATATTTTCATTAACAAAGTCCGAGCCCTGCACATCATAAGGACGTGTGAGAACATCATTACCTGCCCGGTTATTTGTCTCTGTAGGCAAAGGTGGAGCCATGAGGTTGATGTCCATTGGCTGAGGACAGTCCTGCGTCATCTGCTCCTCTGGGGGCATGTAAGCAGGTGGGGGGGTCTCTACATGAGGAAAGAAAGGCCCAGAATGATGTAAAAAGTGACAAACTGTGGTGCATTGTGGCGGAAACGGAGACTCATCGCTCCTACCAGGCATCTGGAACGGACTTCCCGGATCGGAGCTGGATGGCGAGTGAGGGAAGGTGGTGTTGCTGCCGCTTCCGGGTGAGTTAGGGAAGCAGTTTCCCGGAGAATGAGGGAAAGGAACAGTGTTTGCCTGAGTGAAGGATTCTGGGAAGGTGGCGTTCTGGGGCATGTGCGGCTCGTTCTGCTGAAGCGGGTTGCGGAAGCGAGGCAGCATCGTGTGCTTGGCATTGAACTCGCTGTTCCTCGGTACCAAAACAGGAGGCAACACTGAAAGAAGAAAAAATAACTTCAGTTTGTACACTGTTGATGACATAATGTTGGCCGACAATCTGTCTACAAATAAAAAGCTTCATAAAACTCCAACTGTTTGGAAAAGATTTACAATGACAAGGCATAACATTTTCCTCTTCAGTGTATGGTTTAATTTCTTTTATAAATGAACATTGATGCCACCATTCTAACATTGATCAGCACCAACACTGACCAATGCGTTGGCGCTGACCAGATCAAATCAGATCAGATGAGCTGGGAGTTCAGTAACCTAGTAATTGAAAAGACTCCACAAATACACGAAAACATGTACGTTGCTACAATTAGACATAGAATATTTCAACAGTCTCACTATATTCGTAACACTTTAACTTTCTCTTGTTTTGTTGTGTTGTACCACAAACTTAGCGTCAGCGTTTGTGGTTTCACTACTGTGTAGTCTGGCAGACTCGTCTTTTAGTGGCTGTAAGATTTTACATTTTTCACAGGCAGAAGGCCAAGAGTTGCTTCTCCCGCTAGTGCTAGACACAAAACATGTTTTGGCTGTTTTTACCCCGAATGCCGTGGGTTGTAGTCCACTTCGTGCTTTTGGATCAATCTCCAATCTGCTTCGCATCCAGACATGCATCAAAATTGCACCATCATAGTTTGATTAAGCATCGATCAGACCTCCCCAAATGAACCGGACTTTCTGGAGTTTGATAAAAGCGAACTAAGCATGGCTGACATGAATGCACCTTTAAATAGATTTCATAGAGAATTTGAGTGCCAGTCCAACATAAAGCAGCTTATAATTTTTATATTGAAGAAATAGATGACATCTTTTTTTAGAAATGTAGAAATTGAAAATCAGAGAAGTACAACATGCATTTGCCGGGTAAAAGCTGTATATCTTTTGGGGTACATCTCTATCTGCTTTGCACACTTGGCTCAGCCAGATTTTTCAACTTGGAGACTCTGTATTCAGTGTGCAGCACCAGTTTTTCTCCAGACATTAAATATATAATAAGAGTCCTCTTTGTGCAGCTTTTTCATAAAAGTCATATTTGCATTATGACTACAGCTCCTCCAAAGATACCTTTGGTCAGCTGTGAATTAGCAGATTTTCAGTTTGCCCAATGGGAGCTGAGAGAGGCTGATATGATTTTTCAGATTTTTATTTGTAGAAAAAAAGTGTTTCCTTTCCATCCCCCTTCAATTTGTTAAATGACAAAATCGGCAAAAAAGTGTGAGAGGTATGAATACTTTTAATCACTCGTAAAAGCCTTTGTTCTGTGTCTCAGAAGCGAAGAAGATCCAGATTGTAAAAACACAAGACTTACAATCACATGCATGCGAGCTCAGATTAAACCCTAATGTCTTTCTGCTCCATGATTCAACATTCTGAGTGCAGATGTCGCTGCATTTTTCAAATGTCAGCTTCCAGGCAGTTGGTCTGAGCCAGCAGTATTTGGCTCCGGCTCTCGGGTTTCTGCCCTGAAAGATGGTGCGCGATGAGGCATTCTTGTGGAATTCATCACTTGGGGTAAATATCCCAGCGGATGGCTATTCAGGTGCAGCGGAAACCACAGTGATACGCTCCGTTTGTGTCTATAAATACCTGAGCAGATACAGAAACCTGGAGCTGACATTTTAGATGAGGCTGATACATCAGAGGAGAAGTTATTTTAAAGGTTAAAAATTGATGTTCGAGCAGCGGGAGGAGGTTGGTAGGGCGTGTGTTTGCTGGGGGGGCGTGAATAGACAGGTAGTCTGGAGTTGAATCCCCTAAGCTACCAGCCGCTAAAACTAAACGTGTGCAAGGCAGGCAGCAAGTCTTTCCTCCCTTTGTGTGTGAGCGACTGTCTTCCTGTTCTGGCCATCCTCACAAAACCCTCATACAATCAAGAATCAAGTGTGTGTGAGAGCAAAAGGGATCTGGTGAGTCTTTCAAGAATGTGTGTAAGTGAATGAGCTTGTGTGCCTTTGTGTCAATGTGTGCAGAAGAAGGGGTCTACAATCTGAAGCATGTGTATAACAAAGCCCCCGTTATCCCTGACATGGAATTTCCTGCTCCAAAAACACATCAAAGAATACACACACGCACACATTTTTACCCATATTACAACCTCATATTTACTTTGATTCATTCTAGTAGCTGCCTAATTCTAACAATTACAACTCAATTCAAAACTACATTATTAATCCCAGAGATTAATAATGTCATGTTGCTAAAACTCATGTAATTTTTCTTAAAAAATTGCTGTTGGTGTTTATGGCTACAGGCAGGGAGGATTTCCTGCAGCAGTCTATATTACAGTGGCTCTGAAGAAGCCCCTGACTGAAAACACTGCTGTTGTGTAAGTCTGATGAAGTAGCTGAGGGTTTTCTGTACAGATGCAAATCTTTCAGTCAATTTGATTTTGATTTTTAGGCTCACAATTCAATTCAGAAAACTGTTTTTCTATTAAACGATGATTGAGAAGAGGAAAGGACTGTAAACAAATAGAGCATTTATTTAAAACAACTCAACAAGGTTGCATACTGTATCAAATTCCATATGTTTACATTTAAACTAAAATAGGTTTGTGTATAAAACACTGTAACATAAAAGACCAGTATTAGGTTAGCTTAGCTGTCAGATTTTTTCTTAAAAAACAAAAATGTTTCTGCACTACTAATTGTTATTTTATTGATTTTTATGAAGAATCTTTCTTTGCACCTCCAGAACTTCCACAGTAATCTTAGGGCAGAACAAGCGTTCTTTACTTAGTGTGATCCTTGACCTTCTTAAGTAATCACACTACACTAACCATTACCAAAACATTACTATTCCAACCTTGACCAAATCCTAGTTCACATGATGCCTGTAAACCAAACCTTTGAAGAGGTGAACATAGACCAAGATCTAAAAACAAAATAACAACTACAACAGCTCATGTTCGTCAAGAATCTAACATCGAATCGCACCATTCTGTGTTATTGTCATCAGGTATGTGAAGCAGAAGTAGCCTATGTTTTACCTGATGGGGTATAAAGTTGCTGTTGTTGCTCCTGCTGTTGATAGTGCTGGAGGGCATGGCTGTATTGATCTGAGACTGTAGACATTAAAAAGACCATAGAAGAGATGGTCACTGATTCAAGAAGTGTTATGAAGTACATTATGAAATTATTTCTATTCATCTGTGTCTCACTAAATAAACCCTAATAATATCTGACTGGTTCAACTGCACAGCAACTTTGAAGCAAACTATTTTAAAGATCAAAATATCTCAGAGGGGTGAACTTAAATTCAAGTCATAAGAAGGAGAGATAAAATAAATTCATGAGATCTTGTACTACTCAACAAGATCTTGAGAATATTCCATCCATGCGTTTATCTTTAGTCGAACTGAAACATGGAGAAGCAGCATTCAGTTTTTATACTCCTCTAATCTGGAAGAAGCTTCCAGAGAACTGCAAAACTGCTGAAACACAGTTCCTTTAAATCAATGCTAAGAAACCATTTGCTTAGAGATGCCTTCAGTTAATAACTGTAACATCATAAACTGTAGTCGATCTTTCAACCCGTCATCATTTTCTTTACTTTGCCACTGCAATGTCATGTTTTTTTTCTTGTTTGTTGTTTTATTTCCTTTTACCTAATCGTTAAACGCTCATTGAATTGCCTAGTCACTGAAAATGTGCTATACAAATAAACTGGCTTGCCTTCAGCACACAGCTAATAAGTAAAAATATAAACAAAATTTTAAATATAAATGAAAAAATATTTTAAGTCGTATCATTATTATCTTAATTAAGATATATTACTTTTATGAACAAATTAGACTTAAGTTTTATTCAGATTTCCACATGTGTTCCACATCAGTTTTGGGATATTTTGACTTAACTGAATTGTGGCATGTTTGGCTCTCTGTATCTGCTGCAGTTAAATGTTATTACAGTTAGACATTTTTAGATCGAACCTTCCTTTAGCAGCTGAGGGTCGACAGGAACATTTTCTTCCTGCTCACCTTCAGCCCAGATCCTGTTACTACACGCCTGGTAGTAACACTGGATAAAACGGTGTGAAAGTAGACGAAAGCGCACACCAGAGGAGTGAGCTTGAGTCGACTTGGTGTGATTTAAGTTGAATTAATTGTAATCAACTAATTGAGGTATCAAAGAAATCTGTCTGCTAGGAGTTATGTTCTGATCATACTTCAATGCCTTTGGGGCGCTTCTCGTCAACGCCTTCTTTCAATACCAGAGACTTGATGTCATTTAATATAAGCGACTCATACAATAACAATATTCTGTCTTCCACTTAGTTATTTTTAGGCAGTACAATATGCTGTATTGGACTGAAAGTGAGGGATAAAAGAGCCAAAGTCCAGAGAAAAGGAACTGAAAAGGAACATCACTTTAAAAGCTGACAAATTTGACTCGCTCATTTGAAGCAAAGTATGAAGAAACTTGTTATTTATAATTTCCCAACAGAAACAGTTCAAAGCATAAAGAAGAACAGTTAACTATCTAAATGAACACTAAAGGAAAAGTTAAATTTAAAAAATCACATAAGTAGATTTTTGTTAATATTATTTTCTGCTATAGTATTAGAAATATGGATTTCAATCACCAATGTTTCATTTCTAAAAACATTTAGTTTTTTAGATAATGAATAATAGGGGTGGGCCGATTTCCTTCATTTTGGGGGATCGGTGATCGGCCGATCTTATCCCCAGATCTTCTCTACCTCATCAAAGGTCTAAAAATCAACAACTGTCCTCTTCTGCTCTGCTCTGAGAAAATTTGACTGACAGACCTGCGCGCCAGGTCCTGTCTGCACGTTTTCAGTAAACAACAGTCTCCCCACTGTTGCCAACTCAGCAACTTTCTTTCTATATTTAGCGACATTTCAGCCAAAAAAATTTGGTATCAATCACAATTGGAACCGGCAGGTCCAGGCTTTTTAATGATCGGTAATCTGCGACCGACCAAGAAACTGCAATTGGTTCTCCTCTATCGAATAATTTAAAAAAACCTTCATGTTCATTTTTTGCTTCTGTCTTGAAACTTGTTGGGGAGTAAAAAGTGACAAACCCAAAATACTGTACTTCAACCATTACCTTGAGACTGATATTTCTCACCTGGACTGTCCACTCTCTTATAGTGGTAGGGGTTGATGCACACATCCTTTTGTTTGGAGCCAAAGGGATACTCGCAGCATTCCAGCGCCTTCAGCTCATGGTGGGACTGCAGGTCAGGCCAGCGCCACACCCGGCAGTAAATGACATGTGGCAGACCCTTTCTGTGGGACACCTGCAGCCGTCCGTCCAGCGAGCGAGGGATGGTCACGCAGTTACTGGGCTGACCCGGGCAGCTGAGCGCCCGCTCCAGCTCCTCCATGGCTCCCTTCTTCTTTTTCAGTTTCTTAACTAGAGCATCCACAGCTTTTTCCGCCCACTTCTCCTCTTCATCACCCTGCTTCCAGCCCAGCAGCCGTTTGACGGCCGGGCTGGTGAAGGAGAAGAGCGAAGTAACATTCATGGTGACTAATTTTCCCTCTTGAAGTCGCCAAAAGAAGCAGCAGAATTAGCTAGAAAAGAGGGACGGACTGTCTGATTCTTGGCTTTCTTTTTTTTTCCCCAAGTACTTCCCAAGTTTCCAAGATCCTGCAAGAAAAAATAAATTACAATGAATCATTAATCTGAAATAAATTCTGTAGTTTTTCTTTTCTACAAGAGAAAGGTAAAGTTAAAAGTGACTGCTGCAGCCACACCCGTCAGTCATGAGTTCTGGGAAAGTGGCACCGCTCTGTGAACATCAGCCTGACGTTCTTCAGATAGCTTCCTGTCCGTATGACTTGTCACATTACTGCCAATTATTATGTCACTTACAGGAAGAAGACTCTGCATACTGCAACCTCAACAACCTGCAGAATGAGGGTGCTCAGGTATTTCATGCTCTGCACCTGTTGATCTTCCACTACAGTTATATCCACTGCAGGGCTGCAACTAACAATTACTCTAGCTATTGATTATATTGATTAATCAATTGATTATTCTTCTGATAATTAATCGGATGAAAACATTGGCACATTCTGCAGATTTTTCATTTGATTGCTTCAGCTTATTTTATACAATATTAGAAATGCATAAAAATTACAAATAAACTAATTTTTTTTTCTTCTTTCTTTTTAAGGAGCCTAAAAGTTAGTGTGTAGTTGATTGTTTGTAGCAAAGAATGTGTCAGCTGCCAAAATAAATTATCTCTTATATCAACATGTGAAAAGCTCAGTCGGCTCTGCTGGATTTAACATCAATACGTCTAGAACTAATCTGTTATTATTTTATGATTCATAAATGGATAGAAAAAGGTGATTAACAGATTTTTTTTTTAGCAAAACCAGGTGAGGCGAAAACTGTGTCACATGGGAAGAACCCATTCAGTTTTTATTTTTTATCTTAAATGCAAAGTATCTCTATATATACATTGGTTTTGGCTGAATTACTGCTGTAAATATGTCGTTCTGACTGACTTTTTTTTAATGTCTGTTTACTTCAGTCAACAATTTAGCAATTACTAAATTAGTTGAAAATTATTTTATCATGATTAATGTGATTAATCATTTCAACCTTAATCTGTTGTGATTTCAATATTTTGCTAAACCATCAAGCATTTGACAAGTAATTGTAAGTAATTTCTTTTTTTTAATCATTATAATTTTTTTTATTTAGAAAGACAGATTTCCATCATATACAATAATTATAGCGTTACCGATTTGAGGTCGTAATTTCTAGATGTAGTTTTTTTATTTAGCAAACAGATCAGCTTTAATTTAGTAAATTATACAACCTATAAACACCAACCATGTGTTTGTGTAGGACAATAAAAGGGATGTGACATGTGGACCCCTGAATAAAAGTGCCCATTCGTCGGGTCCCAACAGGGCAATTAAATACCCAGAAGATCCACACCTTCCAGTTTTTAGAAGGAAAAACTAAACGGCATTGAAATCTTTCTGCTCTATCTGCTTTCTCTTTTTTTTTAATTGTCAGAATAAAATTAGACAGAAAAATTCAGTCATATTTGAGGTTTGGCTCTGGATAAATGTCCTGAGTCCAATGAACAACTGACCAGAAATTTGGCACCAAGTGAGGGTGCATCAGCATCTGACAGTAAGTCAACAGCCTGTACAGAACAGATACATCGTTAAGACTGCGCTGCAGTTATGACTGGTGATGCAGCTTATGGGATGAAGAGTGTTTTCTATCTTTGTCAGCAGTGTGTGTAAGACTCAATACAATGCAGTCTGATGTAAACAAATGCTGGATAACATGCAAGCAGAACTAGAAACATGCTTTGCAAAAGTATAAGTAATAACCACAGAATTCAATATAAAATATTGTAAGATTGAAAAATGAAATGGCTTTTTTATTTTTGACAAATAAAAGTCTGATTCTATTCAGAGTCGATACTTTGTAGAACCAACTTTCCCTGGAAAGTTTCAAGTCTTTCAAAGTTTTCTCTCCTAGCTTTGCACACATCGACACATTTTCCGCTCATTCCTCCCTGTATTTAGCTTCATCCAACTTCTTACCAACTTTGACCAGCCTTCTTTATTCCTGCTAATGAAAGTCATCCCCACAGCATGATGCTGGCACCACTATATTGTGTTTTCAGGCAGATGTACAACATTTTCTTTCTTCCACACACAGTGTTTTGCATGACTCTGTTTGTTCCTAAAGCTCTCTAACAAACCGCTGAGGCCTTCACAGAACAGCTGTATTTATACTACAGCTGCACAAAAGATTAAATTGCAACCATCACTTTATCCGTATGTGCAATAATTACATTCCAGGAGTTTTTACTTTACTTCTCAAAACAATAAGTTGCACTGGATTTCATTTAAGGCTATCAGTGGGATGGATAAAAACAAAAATGAATAAAAATAAATCTTGAAATTCAAAATTATGCATTACTTTGTGTTGTCCTGTCACGTATAAAATCCCAGGAAAATATATCAAAGTTTGTGGCTTCAGCAAGAAAAATAATGTGTGAAATGCATTTGAATATATTTGCAAATTAGAAAGTTCCCAAAATAAAACTAAGATTTTCAAAACAACTCACTGAAAGCATTTTTTTTGCCATATAACGACAACATGTGGAATCAGGCTGTAAGCCAATAAAATTATCACTGGATTTATGTATTTTTGGTATTTCACAGTCAAGCATCCTTGAAACTATGACACATTTTTCTGCCTGAAAAAAAATAACAGCATGTACCTTTTTCTCCAACCGACTGGGAAGTTTACTTCAATTAACTTCTGAGTTCACTTCGTTTAAATGTTAGTACAAAATCTGACATAATCTCTGCTTTGTCAGACCTCAGTTTCAAATGAAAAAGCAGATTGTGACAATGTTACCACAGAAAAAACAGACATCAGGTAGCAGCTAAGCATGAAGTGTATAAGTTAAAGTTTTAAAACGATGTCACAGGTATATTGTATCATAAGAAGACATTTTAAGAAGCATCCAGACAATACACATGCTTTGCAGGCTTCTCAGTAACAGCCAGTGCTCTCAGAGGAATTCAAGACTAGCTGCATGAAAACAATTCCCCGTCTCATATGGAAGTTTGGACAGTAACATCTGGAAGAGAACTAACACAATCTTTTGCTATGATTCAGCTGCAGCTGGAGGCCATGTTCCCTGGATGTTTCCATTGCTGACAGTCAATCATATCTGACTGCTTGTCTCAGTACAAGCGTATGCAGAGAACCTGATGTGGCGCTGTGTTGCACATTAGGAGAGGCACTGTGTTGCACATTAGGACAATGCTCTTCTACTGCTTCATCCGGGATAGTCAAAATACATCGGTGCCAATGTGGAGTCTTCTACATTTGGTTGATTTACTATATTTTTCTTATTTCAGAACTATTGATGGATAAATTCAAATACAGTTTGTGTTTTCTGAAGAGTAACATCAGATCTCTGATGTAACATTCTAGTGTCTATTTCACAGGAAACTGCTAGGTTTCCTGTGAAAGTTGAAATCCAACTTGTGACACATCAAAGTTTTACCAACCATTAAAGCTGACTGGACCAACAGGTCAGAAAAATGTCACATTTTTAAATAATCTCACTACATCCCAGCACACAGGAATGCACAATATATATGGCACAAAGACTGTTGGATTGGAATAACTCTTGGTTAATATATTTTAAAATGTCTTATGTTTTTTGTCATACAGTTTTAGTTTGCATAGCCAAGTAAACATCTTGGACTCGCATCAAGGGGTGACTGGCAGCATTTCTTTATTCTAAAATATTTCACCAATATTTATTTTTGAATCAATATTTGACCAAATATTATACGCTTTACTTTTCTTAAATAAAATACTAATTTTGATTGTAGAGATAAACATACTGTACACACATTTTGAAATTGTTCTTCATTTTTTAATAAGTTTTGTTCATCTTTTCAGTCACTGAATGACTTCCAGATATTTTATGGTAATATTTGACTTTGGTAGGTTTGTAACCACAGAACAAGAGCAAATCATTTAATAAAAAAAGGTGAAAATGGTTAATCTTCAACCAATAAACTTTAAAAAACATATTTTCAGGAGCAGTATGCAACAAACATAATTAGCGTTAAAATTAATGATTAATTCTTTAATAAGTGATCAATATGTTTATATGCTCTATTTAGTTTTCAGGTAGACAAAATAGTAAATATCATAGTTAAGCCTTTAAATTAACTCCTTATATCGAAATGATTCCTATACATTTCCATGGAGCTTTAAACTTCCTCCTGGTCAGTAAAGAGCCAACAGATGCCAGCAGTGACTTTGGAGCTGCTCTCTTCCCTATAAAACCTGAAACACTCACAATCATTTACACAACAGACCCATAAAAAAGCTCTCCTGACATTCCCTACAGTTGAGCCTGAGCGCAGCGCTTCCCTATTAGTTTAGCGGTAGCATGTCATGGTCATCAGTCAGCGCACTGGACAGAGACTGGAGATAATGGGAGCATGCGACACAGACAGGCGAGGGGTCTGACCCACCTGGTGCGAGCTGTTAGCCACTACACTAGCCACATGGATCACTTTGCACCGCTCCAATATCTGTTAATCAATTTAAGCCTGCGCTGTGTAGGATGAGGAGGCAGTAATGATGCTCTCTGGACCCTCCCCAGGGACGGGGCATTATGAAGAAGCTACATTATTTATCAGCAGGGTCCTAGATGGGGCGTCCATTAACCCTCGCTCAATGGAGTCAGCGGCTATAAACGGAGAAAAGCAGGAAGCGAGAGAGGGTGATAGATAAAGAGAAAGAGCGAGGAAGAAGATGGGGAGACATGAAGAGACAGAAAAAGAGGGAGAAAGTACGAGTGGTGCAGCCAAAGATGCCAACTTGTGGCAAACTGTAATCAGGGCTCATTACTGATGAACCAGACACTGTGTTTTACAAAATGGTAACAACTCAGTTAAAATATCAGAGGAGATCAAGACATCACACTGGAGAAACCCATGCATGAGTTTTATTCTTACAAAAAAGACCAGCGTTGAATTTTAGTGTCTTGATTTTACCCACTAAATATCTCATTGGCTGACATTTAACAAACTTTATGGCATAACTAAGGTTTGACATCATTTCTACACCATAAACTACTTTTCACAAAATTACAGAGAAAAGGCTGAAGTGATGAGAGTTTGTCCAGCTGTGTGGAGGAGAGTAGCATCACTTGTTGCTGCGCACTGCTGGTCAGCTGGTTAAATGAATGCTGCTTCGCTTTTCCTTCCCTTACAAGATGTACAAATTCTAGTCTTGAAGAACATAAAGAACTGACAAGCATGCGAGTGTTGCACAACTGGGACAAATGGCTTGTGGTCTTTCCCATTAACTACAGAGTAATCCTACAACCGTTAAATTCTGACACCACTCCATTTTGTTTATATTTCATGAAGAAGGAAATTGCGCTCACTGTCTTCTTAAAAGTTTTCATGTCATTTCCTTTAGTGGTTCTTGGTGCAGGCAAGGGGGGAAAACAAGTTTTTCAAAGGGTTTGGTTCATTTGTCACAATGCAATGTGAAAGCGAACTGCACCAACTGAAAATTTAACAAAAAGTTGCAACTTTGGTCGACAATTGAACAAGTCCACCATACTATCAGGTGTACACTAAACCAGTTTAAATCAAAGATTTTTGATTGTTTAAAAGAAGAAAAAAAAACAATACGACGTGGCGGACTCAACAGTAAATACCTCATTTGGTTCTATGGAAGCCATCCCTTGCAGACAACCAGCCATGCAGTAGCAGATGCAGATTCTTGCCATAGCCACTCGAGTCAATATGGCAGTCTAAGAGCAGGGCTTGGAAATAACCACAGACAGGAGGTGTTGCTCTCCCTGACTAGACATGGCATTGACCCAGGAGGCTCATTTTAGCCGCTGGGGTCACACTTCCTGACAGACATGAACACAAACACAGAATGAGGGTCGGTAAAGATGAGATGAAGCCATCACGTCTCTTCAAACAAAGAACAATAGCAAACCACTATGTTTTTCTGTGTTGTTTGGAGGTAAATCATATTTTGCCTTACTGGAATCAGATTCTTTACATCCCAGACAGAGCTGTCCACAAATGACCACAGCAGACATAACTAGCAAACACATGGGTTTTCAGGATGCCATGTCAAACACGCTTGGCACTCAGTGTTATGTTAGAGAGGACACCTCACCCCGTCACATCCAGTCTACCATATCCACACCATGCAGACATACAAGAAGCAACTTGGCATTGGTTTAGCGTTGTTCTCTGCAGATTTTTTTTTTTTGGCAGATGTTACCATGCACAAATATAAACTGAAAAGATTACAACAATCACAACTAATTTGTCAAAGTACAAGTCTCACAAAGCGCTAAAACTGCTCCATGCTGGAAAAAGCAGAGCAATGATCCAACTGGAACTGTAGCATGAACAAGGACAAATTCCTGTCCTTTGGGTAATCTGATATGTCAACCTCAATAATGTCAGCAGATCTAGACTTAGCTGCTGTAGGTCCCTCACTTTGTTTTCCTCCGTTCTTTTGCAAAGATATATGAATTCACGAATACAGCAACATAACAAAACACATCCTATGATGTAAAGTCCCTAAAAAGGTCTTAGGAGATCTGAATGTACAAAAATAATAATGATAACAGTGGATGAATTATGAAGAAGATGCATAAGAGGAGGAATATTTTTTGAAAGATCTCATGAATGACAAGAGTGACAGAAAAAAATTATAATAATTATGCATATTATTAACCTTCAATCTGTTGGCAGTGGAAAAATGCTAGTTCTGAGTGTTTTGGATTTTCTTTGTTGAATTTTTAATGAACATGTCAGCGTTTCTAAGCTATTATGCGTAGGCAGTTATTTTATATTTTGCGAAAATGCACCCCATTTATTTTGTTTTCAAAAAATTAGTTAATATGAAGTTTGCTTGTGTTTCCCTATTTATTTTCTTGGTGATAAAAACACATATAAATTGTTATGCAGTCACAGCATAAAAGTCTAGGGCCAACCATCAACTTTATTAGGTGTTTGAAATTATTTCTGCTTAACAACCAACTGCAGGCTCGACTCATGACAATTTACCTGCTTATTTTAGCTTGTTATACTTGATTGTTACTCCATATAGAGCGGAAACAAAAAAGGTGTGATATTCTGAACACAAAACACTTAACAGGTGATTATCTTGTATATTACTACCTACAATTTTGTGTCAAAAAGTAATCAATGAATCAATACATGGCTGAAGCAATCAATACATTTCATTACGTTTGCAGTAGTGGTATTAGCTGTTGCTTTTATGTTTTAAATAAAAGCAATTAGATTATATTATGCACTTGTGTTTTAATCTGTGTAAATATGATAATACTCTAAAATTGGGATATTTTTAACTCAAGGTTTGCATCACATCACAACCTCAGAGGATTAATCAATGAGCTTACATTTGTATGAATGACTGGCTTAATTCAGCCATTCATCCCTACGTGTTCATGCTATTTAAATAATCATAAATGAAACATTACCACCTCAGTTTGGATACACATTCTTTACTTTTAGGGCTTTTTTAGCACAAATTTATAAGTTACTCAGACAAATTGTCATTTTGGATGTGAAGAAAATAGATGTGTGACACAGTAACCAACCAATTTATTCACATGCATTCGTTCCCAATTATTCTATTTAGAGCTTCTCATTTAGTTTGTACTGGGAATGGTTCCTAATAAACCCTGCTGAAGATAAAAACTTAAATCAACTGCGGAATCAGAACTGAATCGATACGCGTTTCAATAAAAGACCTCAAACTTCAAGTTTTCAGAAGGCCAAAAGGCAGCAACGTACTAAAAACTTAGCTAAATATGGCTTTGGTGAGACGATGTGAGCCAAAAAGGAAGAGGAAAAGTTTGAAGCTTTCCAACTGACACACAGCTGAGAGCTGCGGACCGTTGGGATCTACTTTCTCACAAACGAAGCCGCGCAGAGTTCACCCAGAAGAAAACCTAGATGAACAAACGTCGCGTTTGTGTTTTAGTAAAAATGAATAAAAGTTTTACGCTACCTTTCCTGTCCCCGTCGCCCCGGCACTGGGTCTGTATGCGGGCCCCTCCTCAACGCTCCCACCGCCTCAGTTGAGTCTGCAGCTCGACCTGGCGTCAGAGAGTCGGCAGGCCGCATCACTCTCCGCTCAGGGCCAGTATCACGCCGCGGGATGCAGCATCACCCCAGACAACAAGAGGACCTGCATTTTTTTTCTACATTAACATCTTCATTCACAGCAGGGAAATCACGGATTATGTAACTGTGAAACAATGCAGATTTCTCGCTGATTTACTCGAGACATTTTCCCTCCTCAGATTGTTTCCTTTAGGTAAAGTTAATGAAGTCATAAGAAACAAAAGTTTGGCAACTTTAGTTGTAAACTTTGCATTTTTGTTTGTATTTTTATGGATGTGTTACTTTCTCCCTCTCCCAATCAAATGAAACACATCCTATAATTTGTATTATAACAGTTTCAAATAGGACAAAACTCTTGCTTTAAACTCTCCTGACCTGGTAGTAAATGTATTCCTAAAACTTAAAAATGTTTTCCCTTGTTTTCTGTAATTTTAGATTTGGCTTAGGTGGTTTCTGTCAACACTTGCACTTAGTTTTCCTCTCAGACACTTTGATTGCAATATGATAAAAAGTGGTCTTACTTAAGAAATATTGTGTCTAAAAACACAGCCATGTCTTACACATGTTACCATCAACGTTCATGCATCAAGTATGAAACATTTACTTATTTACTTTGGTGTTCATTTTTCATGTTGTGCAAATTTTAAACTTTATGATTCTGCAGAAGTATTTGATTATATAATTTTTAACCCTGAATATCGTGACTATTTACACCAGTTTAAGGAATTTGGTTACCAGAGCTATTCATAGCTCTGGTAACCAGAGCTATGAATAGCTATGAATAGCTCATATTAAAGTGAAGCAAAAAAATCATATTTAGAGTGTACAAAAAAAAACAAAAAAAAAAAAACAGGTGCAATAAAGAAAATTACCTATCAGGAAGAACATATTTTATGAAGAAAAAAAGTTAAAATATATTATATAACTTATTTCTTTAATCAAATAACACCAGTTATTTATTTAAAACAACAAAAACAACTAAATCTCAAATTCGCGCCTGCCACCACGAGAGGAACTAGTTTGTCTTGAGGACTCGCGGAGGTTTACGCTACGAACGGTGGCGACTGCTGTCGAACGTGACGTCACAGAGCTGGCGGCAGCATGTCTGAGTGAGGCGGGCGCGAGCTGCACGTGAATAAATCTGGGAAAACAGCGCGTGAAGGTAGAGAGGAAGACGGAGCGAGGAGAGGGGAGTAATCACACATTGATGATGATGATGATACAGTAGAAAGATTTCCTAAACTTTTCACTGGAGGATTCCCTCTTACACACAAACACTAACAGAAACACGCGCGCGCACGCGGCAGCTGTACGCTTATTCATTGGACCGCAGATTTACGGTCCCATTACAGAGAAGAACCCACTGAGTTTATATAGACACTGTCAGGCGTTGTGGCATTGAATCTTACAATAACTTTCTAATAAACCTGTAGCACTCTAATTAGGTTAATTTGACCTTTATGGCCTGCAAACGTCTCGGTTTGAGCGTTTTATACTAAAGTGACTCCAGTTGAATAAACAGTTTTGAACCTAAACTAAGATCCATGCAGAAGAACCTGCTGCAGTTGTCACAGCCGGTTCTGACATCTGAAGATGCAACCACTGAATATCGCTTTGATTTCACCAGACTTACAAAGTTAACCACTCAGAAGGAAGTTTGATGTGCTGTTGCAATATTTTTATAGGTAGCATATTGTAGTTGGAGGGACTATTTTAAGGCCCCAATTCTCTGACAATGCCAGGACAATAAGATGGAGATGTTTTGTTGCCATTTGGTCTCTCGTTTACACGGTAGTAGCATTTGACAACAGGCTCCAAAGTGGAAGTTTTGCAAAACGTAACGGTAATCATGTCTGTGTAAAAGTAAACAGAAAACATTTGGAAATGATGACGTCAGTCACGTCATCCGGTTACCTCGGAGAAGTTTGAATTTCAATATGGCGACGCCCAAGTAGTCATTATTCGCAGTGCCTCTTATGAACATCGTTATAAGCTGTACTCTCCACATGCAAACTCCAATTTTATTTCACATGTAACAACAGCTCTTACATGTGCGTCTTGTAAAATAAACACATTTTTGTTTACTATTGTTGATGCAAGTGGCGGCCATATTGAAACTCACCAGGGTTGCGGTTGATTTGTCAAACTGAAAAGTTGGAATTTCCGAATTCCTTATTATTGATGAGAAAGTATTATATTCATAGGCAGATTATTAGACTTATGACATGGGAAAAATGTCTTGTTATAAGTGAAGTAGTCTGCCAATATAATTTGTACTTTTTCATCAATATTAAGGAATTATTGACTTGTGTTTTCATTTGCTCAAGGAGTGTTTTCTCTCCTGTATGAACCCAATTTTTTTCAGATATGCAACAGAACTCATTTTTGGAATACCGCATGTAGACAGGACATGAAGCCTGAGACAAACCATTGCACATTATGTGAAACAACATAAGTGTATTTTCATCTAGAAATATTATTTTCATCTTGCATAGATTTAAAAAAATCTAAAACGATAGCACGAAATCATTCCGAGGATGAAAAATAGTGGCTCAGAGAAATCTTTAAAAGACCCAAATTAAAAAAATGACTTTAAACCTGATGTTGAGATGATATATAGAAGTATGAAATTGGTCCAGAAACCTTTTTCCATTTTCAGTTTTATTGTCATATAAATCAAAGCAAAAAAAAAAAAAAATCATTTTGTGTATTTTGCACATCTGCCACTGTGGGGAATTTATCCAGCAGTAAAAACAGTCAACATGCTATAAAATACCTAAATAGTTTTGAACAGATGTTGAAATTCAGGGAGACATTGTGCATTATTATGCTAAAACAATCAAGTTTAATAAAAATAACATTATGTTCTATCACTGCTGCTTTATCAAAATTTTCTTTACGATATCTCATTGACTCTCTGCTTTCAAAGCCTTTTTTGTGATATACAAAAAAAGCTCAATAAAGCATCAGGGACAATCCTTGTAACTATTTCTGACATTCAGTTAGCTGTAGATCATAATGTAGTTTTATTCATGCTTGCTAGGATCAATAATAAAAACAATAAAAATTGCAATATCAGCTATTGCCTGCAAAGTTCACATATATGATACATATATCATATATATCCTTTTGGAGCTTCTAATAATCAGGTTGACTGGTATTTAGAAGATTATCCAGTTCTCATAGTACAATAAAACAATGCCAGACAAACTGGAATGATACAAAAACACAGAAAATATTAATAAATGATATTTAGTTATTAGAAAAGCTGTTGCTTCCAGTGCTCAGTCATTCTGCAGTGTTTTATCATAGAAAACTGGCAGAAAGAGAATGCTGCTGCTGCTTAAAAGATTTGCTGACAAATTAGATTTTGTGGTAGAAGTGTGTCAGACATCCGTTTTTTCATTTAGCATAATGCTGGCACAAGCCAAACATTTGCATCTTCAAAGCGTCTAACATGAAAGAAATTACATTTCAGGTAATATATGCCGTGCATGAATTGAGATTATGGGGGAAATGTATTGCATTTGCTGGTTTACTATGCTGATCTACTTAGGGCATCAGAGGGAAAAATTCCAAAATGTTCATCCCTTAAACGAGTTTTTCAGGTTTATTGTTTACATAAATATTTATACATATTCTGATAGATTTTGCTCAGACAACAGTCTTCTGTGGATTAAAGGTCGATTCTTATTGTTGAGCCTTTGCACAAGGACACCAACCACTGAGAGGCTGAAACGGACAGACAGAGGGTCTGGCTTCTGGCTGTCGTTACGCTCAGTTTCAGTGGACTTTAATTTATGAATTAACCAGAGTGACCTGAAGCTGCAGAAATTTGTGCTCTATGAAGCTAATCCAGACTAGAGCAGATAGAGTCTTTAATCACAGGATTTTTATTATTGTAATTATTTTCAGATCAAGTTAAAATATTAAAACACACACACATATAACATTGTTCTGTCTTCACAGGGACTGTGCATCGACTTCCATTCATTATTATTTCTGGACCTGAGGAGGAACAATCTAAATTCAGTTACACAACTTCTTCACACGTTTCTAGTATCTTAGTACCCTTGATATAAGACAGAACTAAATAAATGCAAATTATTTTCATGTTTGCTATTTTGAACATCTGCTATTTGTCTGAAGAATTCACCCAGCAATGTTACAAGTAACATTTCAACAAAATGTAGGAGTTTATTTCCAGTCAATAAATCTTTAATGTTGATGGAAATGTACTTGTTCAATTGGCAGAAGGTTAGTTCACTGATAACGTTAAAAATATCTAATCTCGCTGGAAAAATTCTATTTGCACTAGGAACTACAAATCTATAAGACTTACTAAGAGATTGAATGGATATTTTTAATGCTGAAGTTGTATTTCTTTAAGACTAATGTTTTTGGGCTGTGGAAGACAGAAATCATTATGAAGCATTTAATTACCACAGACAGATTTCCTCATATAAACAAAAATCTATTGCTTTTAAAACAGTCAAATACTTCTCTGCTTTGACCCAAAGCAGGCCAAACTCCACAACACCAAGTTGCTAACTATGAAGTGTGCAGATGGGACATCTGCACACAGAGCCTACTGGAGTAGGCTGGAGTAGGCCTATTGGAGTAGGCTCTGTTAGCTCAGGGTTCACACAGAGATGGAACCATTTAGAAACCTTGGAGAGCTGCCTGTCTCTGACCAGCCGGAGGAAGACTGGACCGATTACAACACTGGACTTCCATAAAGTGGCACTGGATCCAAACGCTTTACGATGACTGACACACAAGCGGAGCCGCCACTCCTTCGGGCATGCAGCTCATTTTGTCATACGAGTGCTGTTGGCAGTGACGCTAAAATGTTTTGCAGCATTGCAAAGCGTGACAGTAGTGCATCAAGCCAGCTCTCATTTCAAACGGGTAGGTCATTTGGCTCCCGCTTTGCGAGTCTTTCTAGAAATACTGAGGGTGGTAATATTTGAATGCTGTCTCCAGGGGATCTTGGTGTACCTCTTCCACCGTTTGCTGCACAGAGACAGCGAATGCACCAATCAGAGGGTGTTATCAGTAGTTATTCAGGCTAAATGAATTAACAGTAAACTGAGCTCTGGAAGGTGTGCAACAACAATGTGTTATGATGTTTTTTAAATTGCTGTGTGTATAGTCTTTGTTTTAGCTCTTTATATGTATTTTAGGTGATTTTATCGCTTGTTTAAGCATTTGTTACAATGCATAAAACACCCTTGAGTCCATGACATGCATTGTACCCTAAGGAACAATACATTTGATTCTTTTCTATTCTAACAATTTATTTCATTGTGTGGTGAAAGTATTGAGAAATTAGGTACTCGTGCACAATATAGTATTCATACCCTATAAGCATTTCATCTTTTATCATGTCACAACAAAAAAATATATGCATTTCATTGGGTTTTCATGCAATGGAACGACAGAACATTCATCCCCTGTTATTCTGATGGAAGAAGGGACACACTAAGGGTGCATTCAGACTCTTTAGTCTGTCTTAATAAGATTAAAGTCCAGTTTGTTTGGGAAGGTGTGTATTGCAGAATGGAACCGAAAAAGCAAACTGGTCCACCAACAAACCTCGGTTTCAGTTCGATTTAAGTGAATTCTGGTGCGGTTTGAATGCAAACCGTATATCCTTGTCATCCTTCTCCACAATTATGAAGCATTTTATGTTGGTCTTTCACAAAAAATTCCAAAATATATATATTTTAACATCTGTGTTTGGAACATAAAAAAGTAAAGAAGTCACTGTTGTCATTTGCAGTTTTGATCCTCTCCCAGGAAAAAGTCTCTTTCTCTTCTTAGCATGTGTAAACTGTAATTGTCCCTAACTCCCCAGATCAACCAAACATTGACTGGCGGGAAGCCTGCAATGGTTTACTGAGCTGAAGAGCCAGAGTCTGACAGCAGCTGTCACAGTCACTTGTTAGTAAGGACAATTAACCCTCGATAGGACAGTTGACGCAGCTCAATTTGCACAAAGAAAGGGTGGCATGTTAGACTTCATCCAACTGCCTCTACACCTGTTGCTGGTCACCTGTCTCCTGCTCTCTACTATCTGCCTGTAATGTCATGTTTGTGATAAAACTGGATAAATTGTTACTGTAATTTATACAAAAACATACTAAGGTTTACTTGTTTTGACTCTTGAATTTGCATCTCAACCTCATGGGAAAATTCATCATTGAAACATTTTTCAAGTTCTTCCTATTTATGTATTGAACGTGCACAACAATATCCACTGAAAAAAATAATTGCATACAAAAACAATCTATAAATACAGCTGGAACGCAAAGATTACACACACTGAATAAAAAGACACGCACAGTTCCTCTTCAGCTTCCTAAAACTACAGAGCATGTATTAAAAAATGAATGTCTTTGTCTCTGTGTTCATTTGCAAACAGCAATCTGTTGTTTTATGTTTCTTTTGAAGTAATTGGTTTATCGTCATGGGATGACCAGAACAAAAACAAAAGAGCTGCAGTGCAAATGGTTCTTCCAAAGGTCAAATGACCCAAAATCATATTGATAAATTAGTTGCAAATATGCTAGAGACAACAAAGTCGGTGTTTTGAAGAGGCCATTGAAAACTTGACTGCAGAGCTGAAAATGTTTGAGCGAAGTTGAGCTCAAAAAGAAGAAGGGGCTCATGGATGTGAAACTTCATATTTAATACTGACCTGAAATCATTCTAAAGTGCTCATAGAAACCAAACAGCTCTGTTATTCTGTTATTTCAGGGCCATGAAAACTGATAATTGTTGAACTGTTCCCAATATGAGAGCTGTAGGAAATATTTGCTTTTTTACTGTTGAACTACAGACTTCTAGTGTAATCAATATTGGGAAACTTTATGAAAAAGATTAAAGAAAAAGGCATAAATCAAGCAAAAACTAAAACATGTTTTACCAACTCAATCTGCTTCTTTAGACTAACATTTTCTCAACTTCTATTAGACTTTAAATGTTTCCATATAGCATAAAAAAAAAAAATCTTGCGCTTTTAATATCCTGCATCAGGTCAGGCAGGTCATCCAGCAGAAGTTCCCTGCTGACACTCAGTCTGATGTCATATCTCCGGAGAGGTGGAGGTCTGTACATCTGGAGCAGCCAGGGCGCTGTAAGCGATAGCCATCATGACATCACCTCTTCCTGGTTTAGCTGAACAGCGAGGGGCAAAAATAAACTGCTTCTCAAACAATGCTGATGACTGATTGTGCACTGGAAAAATGATTACACCAACGGATCAAACTACGAGGACATGAGGATTCAGAGAGCAGGGAATGGACTTTTTCTAACTGAGCCCAATGTCAAGCAGCAGTTTATGTTTAGATTATTTTATAATCAGCTTTAATTTAATTACATTTTTATCTTTTTTATGTAAAAATCTGATAAAATGTGAAGATTAATATTTAAATATTAGCATACATGTTGATTTGAGGCATTTATTTATTCACTGGAATGATTATTTTTCCAAAGTGGAATTATTATACTCTGTATAACTGTAGGTTCCCTTCTCGTGGATCTTTTCTATTCCATAAGTGGTCAAAATTATTCATACAGGCTTAAGTAAATACATAAACCACCACTAATATTTGGGAAACTGTTCTTAGCAAAATAACATCTAACCCTAACACTTTTTTTGCCATTAAAAAGCAAACAGTGAAAATATAAAGTAGTATATGCTTATACATTTGATAAATTCCTCTTAAAGGTAAAGGTAAATAATACTGAACATCTTTTTACACTGACAAGGTTTCATTTGTTTTTCTTTTTGTTTGTTTCTTCTTTTGCAATCAAAATCAGTTATTATCATTATTATAATTTTTTTAAAGCTAATTTAGAAATATTTAGAAGGTAAATATTAGCGCTTCTGTATGATGGTAAAGACTATTTCCACTGCATATAAATGTGACTTTTTGTTACTCACTGTGTTGCTTATGGACCACGATTTGACATCTCCAAAGTTGAGGCAGCAGTAAAGCAGAAGTAAGAAATACTTCCACCTGCAGGTTGGTGCTAGTATCACTATAACTCAATGTTTTTCACCTTTTTTTTGCATAAAATTTGTAATAAACACAATTATGAATTATTGTGAAACATTGCAGGGATGTGTTGATTTTCCGCAAATTTCTGTGAAAAATTGGAGTGACCGACTGATGTAATTTAGCAATATACAGATAAAAACTGCTTTGATTTGACTGATAAAATATTTAAGCTCACAGCTCTGAGGCTCTGTTTATGTTCCCCTCTGAGTCTAAAAAGCCAGATTGAGTTTGTGCTTCGTAGCTTTTAAACAATGGTGTTCAATACTTTACTTGTTAGGTTTATTTAGAAAAAAAAATCATGTTTGGCAGCTTCTACAATATTTCAGAGTGGCAACATGAAATGACATGGTTGAACTGTTGACATCAGATTGTTACTGGAAGGTCAAATTGTTTGAATGAAAGAGAACTAATCCGAAATACACACGTGGGAATTCATGTCTTAGCTCTCCAGGAGAGAAACTGTACCCAGAGGGTGAGAAATGATGTCACCAGGTTTCAACTGTGGCTGTCATGTAACCAGCACATAATGGGGGCAGGACGGGCTGTTACTGGTTTTACTGGGGCTGGAACATAACTGGACTTTTATGGAACAAAACCACTTCACCTTTTAGCATTATCAATGCTTCATCTATTGGTTCTACATGTAATTCCTACAGTTATATGCTGCAAAAAATAACTAACAAGCATTATGTTTCATAGGGACACCTGGGAACTTTTAAACTCAGTTCACATTTTACACAGCAGTGAGAAAGCTAAAATATAAAATATATACAAAATATAAATTGTTTGCCAAAATGCTTCCAACCAAGACAATGATTTGTCAGTCATTTAAAAAAATATTGGTCAAATATATAAATTCAGACGATGCAGTGCATTAACTCTGCTTTTTTTTTTTTTAACTATATATGCAAATAAAGATATAATCAATCCATTTTACTGAAGTTTAAACATTCACCCATTGCTTGCCCACACGGAAAGACTCATCAATCTCTAGCACCCCCTACTGGTTAACTGCGAGACATACATTTGTGATAAAAAAAAAAAAAAAAAACTCCACTTCAAGTATATTTGTACCCCCGGTGAAGATTCATAATAAACTTTAAAATAATAATTATATTTCACAGCAACAGCATAACCTTTCTTTGGAAAGTTTAGGGGAAAAAAACAGCAACTTTAAATTGGTCCAATTTAATTACTGTAAACAAAAAATCACTTTACTTTTCTCAATCTCTGTGCATTTCTAAAATTGTCCTTTACGTTTGCAAAAGTTCATTTCTCAAAACCATTTGTACAAACAGCAAAGCACCATAGATTACCTGAAACTTGTAATTTATCCATCAAGGTCAGATGGATAAATCAAAATCAATCAATAAATAAATAAATCAAGGTCTTCATCTCTAAGTTTTATGCCCCTGCAAAGGGGAATAATGAAAACACGGACACAATGTTACTATTTTCGTATCCATTATGTAGAGAGCACATCTCTTAGCGGTCCTGTAAACAGAATCTCAGCTGCTCCTCCACAGATCTTCTCTGATTAATGATCTTCTTGCTCAGTTTCTCAGTGATGGTGGAACCATATCGTGGTGGATTTTCAGCTTCTTCTTTTCGTTTTCCTATGAATTGAGCAGAGCTCCACCGAAAGACTTGACCTTTAGTTTTCTGCTTTAAAATTATTCACACCGTTCACTACTGTTCTCTAACAAACATCACTTCTAAATCATGTGCTCTATTGTGTCGGTTATTCACGCAAAATCTCTACAATACACGTGCTCTGAAAAAAGTAAATCTTTCCAAATATTTTTGGTCTTGTTTCTAGTCCA
Source organism: Poeciliopsis occidentalis (assembly GCA_010883035.1). NCBI lineage: Eukaryota > Metazoa > Chordata > Actinopteri > Cyprinodontiformes > Poeciliidae > Poeciliopsis > Poeciliopsis occidentalis. The sequence goes on along the minus strand of SZYC01004148.1, from coordinate 2,326,646 downwards.
CATATCTTTGTGCACTTGAAATAAGACAAAACTAACTTCTAAGTAATTTGCAGAAAGAGCTTGAAGCTTGTTTTAAGTGAATAATTTCTTAATATTAAGTTTTCAAAAAGTGTTTCTTTCATTGGAAATTATTTCACTTTTAATAGGGGAAAAATGTCTTGTTATAAGTGATATAATCTGCCAATGCAACAAATACTTTTTAAAATCAATATTAAGAAACAAGTTCCTGTTTCTGTAAAGTTACTTGTTGGTTTTGTAATATTGTTATTTCAAGTGTACTAAAATATTTGCAATTGAAACTGGATCAAAATTACTTTGGAACATTTTGTGTTCTTGCAGTGTGGCTGTTACGTGACAAAATGTGCAACAATTTAAGGGACATAAATACTGCAAGAAATAAATTATTCAGCCTGAGCGTCCACCAATACACACAGATTGTTATACATCCCAGTAATATTACATCTGTACAGATCACATCTGCAATACTCCAAAGTTGTAGTATTTTAAGTGACATTATTTTGCTTTATGAGGGTGCAGAGTTTCTGCTCCTCCATGAGATGTCAGTGTTGCACAAGCAAAAGCCGCCATGCTCCAGGAAGCTGAATCACTTGGGGCTTTGGGAGTTTTTTTGGCAGCACCTGCCTCACAGATAAACATTTGGCGCATTTGGAAGGAAAACTCCAACCGTAACTCAGGCTCCAAGAAACTTTCCACGTCAAATTATTTGAAGGTTCAATCAAAACAGACCACGTTTTTTTCTGTTTTCTAACTGAAATGTTGGGCCGGTAATTCATGGATCTAGCGCTGAAGCCAGTATTGATATGTGAGCTGCCAAAATGGACAAAGAAAAGCCTAAAGTAAAACAATATTTCAACCGATAGTTTATAAGATCTCAGCGATGGGAGAGGGTGCCAGCAGGGGCTGCGGCCTGGTCGGGTTGAGGCGAGGTTTTGTGGTTTGTTGGTTCCTCCTCGAGTTTAGCTTAAGTGGACATTGAGGTCAGGGTTGGCCTCGTTTGTGTGAGTTTGGGAGTATAACGAGAAACTGATACACTTCCTTAGCAGCACGTCGAACCTAAAGGGTGGAAATTGGAATAAGTGAAAAGTGTAAATACTGAATATTGCTTTTGTTTTACATCTCCAGCTGGATGTCAAAGTGGATCTCCAAAGCTGTAATTTAAACACTACAGTGCTCAAACAATTTCCTTTAGACAGAACACAGACTTTTCATTTCTCAGTTGGAAATCTGTGTCCAGCGGGCAGAGCCGTTACCGGCGGGAGGCAGCGCACAGCCTGCGTCTGGTGTTTCTGTGAGATCACTGATGGCTGTCGGGGAAAAAAGGCCGAACCCTCTCGGATGTCTGTTTGGCTGCCAACTTGTTCTCCTTTAACTGTCCCAGACATCTGATGAGCAGCAGAGAAAGAGGGGGAAGAAAAACAGACATCTGGAAGAATGCATCCCCAGAGTGACAGCTGTTTGCAGTCATCCAGCATGGTTCTTATTAAACTTGTGCCTATTTCTTCATAAAAAGCTGCTTTCACTCCTACAGTGCTGTGCATGAGATACGTGTATTTTGTTTTGCACTTCCAACTATTTCTCCCATTTCGGTCCAGTTCTTGTTCTCAACCTCCTAAAAATAAGCTAAAGGAGACCTGTTTTTCTTCCTTGAACAGGTTAGGATGGGTCTATGGGCTATGCAAAACATGTTCATCACATTTCTTTGCAAAAAAAAAAAAAAAAGATAATAATTCAATTAGACTTTAGTCTGATCAGTTCTGCCTATTTTGAACTCCTGTATATCCTTAAAAAGCAGAAGTGGAGCCTCCTGCACAAGCAACAAGAATGCAGTAAGTGGTTTCTGGATGGTAAGTCAATAGCAAACCATTTGTCTTTTCCAGCAGCCATTGTACAGCGGATATAGTGGTAAAACCAGCTGACCAAATGTGCTGGAACTCTGCTTGGGTTGTTAGGTGGTGGACTGAGCTCCACTGTGGATGCTAGGTAACGAGGCTTTTTTTTGAAATAGCTAATTTTCCAGACAACAAAAAAACATGAACTCATTGCCAAAACCAGCTGGGTGATTTTTAAACACTTAAAAAATAGTTTCACTGACAGATTATTTTACTTATAGTTTGTAATAAATGTTTTGTCAAAAGTGAAATAAAACTGCAGTGAAACTAATACTTTTTCATCTACACTAAGAATTATTTACTCAAAAAAAGTTCTATATCTTGCTGGAAAGTTACTTGTAAGTTAGCTTTGTCTCATTTCAAGTGTACTATATTTGTGCTAGAAATAAGACCAAAAATACTTAAAATACTACACCATTATTTTTGCACTGTAGCCTATGATGGCAACAGATGAACAGTTTTGCTGGAACAGTGAATTGTTTCTAAATCAATATCACATTTAGCAGCGTGTAAACAAGAATGATTGACAGCGCTTTGACCCTCCTCGTGGTTGTTGACTGGGAGAAGCATAATCTGTTTCGTATTATAAACTCATAACATGTTAAAAATATGTATTTTTAACATGTTAGAAACTTTTTAAAAAGTTTAATGCAATAAAATCTTTTCTCTTTTTAAATCCAGGACAGCACATGACTTCAGTTCCCTGATGCTGTAAGAGGGAACAAGCTGTAAACGGACTTAGTCATCTTTTAGCCCCGACTGCTGTGAGTACCAGCTTCCAGGAGGAACGAACCTTTGGTCCCAACCACTTCCCCTCAACTTCTCTTGAGTGGGCATTCCAATAAAGATTAGCTGCAAATCTTTCCTGTTCGACTGTGGATAATCCCTCAAACACTGCCGCACTTCTCTGATACCAAGACCGAATCGGGCACAGGTCGGGTCGCTGCTTTTATCTTGTAATGTGGCTGTTCAAGGCCTTGTAGGTTCCTCTCTGAGACAACAGAAAAAGTCAAGGAAAAGGGAAAAGAAAGATTCAAATTGTAATTTGATGGATTGGTTGAAGCTCTTTTATATGAAATAAACAAGGAAGTGGAAGAGGTTTGGCTACTACCTCACTAAAATCATCAGAAGAAATTTAATCACAATTCTTAAAGGATGCTTAACAAAAACAAAAAACAAACTAAAGTCATGAAAGAAGAAACCGCTACCATTATGCAGCTTTTATTTTTCTTTCTGCAGTCTCCACATGCATGCTGAATGTGGGAATTCTTGTAAAATTAACGACTCGTTGCAATCAACAGTCACCAAACATTTGTTTAAGGAGGAGGAATGGCTTCAAAATCATTTTCTCGATACAATCGCCTGCTTTTCTTTCTTTAGAAAAAGGTTTTCCTAACAGATAACAAGGATCAAAAGGGAATGTATGAAATATCATTTGAATATCTCTTTGTTTTGGAACTTAATTTACATATTTCTGACTATAACTTGGATTTGATTGTCTTAAAACAACAATTTCTGTCCCTTTTAAATAAACTAAATGGAAATCAATAGCATTCATTCAGAGAAAGTAGAAGAATCAAATCTGGAATCTAATAATAAACTCACACAGGTTTATTTGTGTCACTAAGCCTCCGATTCAAAGTGAATTCTTGCTAATCATAAGAAGTTGTGGCAGCTGGCTGATCGATAGGAAGCTTGAAACCAGCAGGACATCTGACTGTTGAAAACTGAGAAAGAATTCAAGGTGAATTAACAAGAAGTGTGACAAAATGGAAATTTGAAGCAAATCTCTTTAAATCAGAGAGCTTTTTCACCTTTGTGCTGGAAAAAATAAACATGACCTGCAAACAGTCCAAATCTCAAACATCTCCAAAGTTCTTGCTGAAACTGGAAAGGAAAGAGATGCACATTGAGCAGAGCCGGCCTGTGGTATGAGCAAGCTTTGCATCTTTTGACTTGGGGGGCCCTAAGAGAATCTGAATTCACTTTAAAGCAATTCGCCAAGCTTTAAAAACATCGCACAGTGCTCTGGTCAATCAGGGCACAGAGAAGCAGCCAAAAGACCCACTGTCACTAGAGGAGCTGCAGAGATTCACAACTCAAAACTAACATACAAGTAACTTTTTGTCAAGAAACAGGAGCTTGTTTTAAGCCAATAATCCCTTAATATGTGAAATAATCTGCCAGTGACAAATATTTCCAATATTATAAGCTAAAATATTCACTCATGACTAATATTGTTTCATCAATATTCACAAACTACTGATTTAATAAAAGTGTCACTACTTTTAAAAACTACTTTTAAGTTAGTTTTGTCTTTTTTTTCAAGCAAAATGAAACATTTATAGAAACTAGACCAAAAATACTTGGTCAGATTTGGTGCTTTTGCAGCAATTTCGTATTTTTTTACACCTAAGCTCAAATTCATTGAGAGTGTGGGTGCTCTCAAGCTCTTTTCATGTCAGGATCGCAGTGAAAAACTGGGATTCACACGTGTTTCTGGCACATAATGCGATTTAAAAGTGACGGAGAGGACATTGCTGCTTTTAAGCTAATCGGCAGCCTTCAACAATCCCCGTGGCGTAATTGGGAATCGCATCACGCCAGTGATGTGATCCTACTTTCATTTTTGCAGCGAAACAAATGATTTCCTTTTCATGTCGTGCTTTTAAACACAGATTTGTGAATGCAAGGGGATGATGATATAACACTAGAACAGATGCGCTTAGCTGTGTTTGCATGCAGACAGTTTGTCGACCCCCTTCTGCAGACTCTCCCAACGTGATTTATCATTTGAAATACCAAAGGGCTCAAGTTTTGGCTTGATTTAATTCATTAATGGAAACAGTACTGGATGTTTCACCTCTCTCTGGGTTTGAGTCTCGGAGGGAAAAGGCTCCAAATGGGAGCATAATGTGAGAATTAGCTTTCGGAAAAGATTCAAGCTCAAGTGAAAAGGACAGTATGGGGGAGACAGAGGTTTTAGTTGTTTTACAGCTCCGTGGTGGCGTTTGAAAGCTCTGCCTTCCAGCAACGTGGGTGGCATGGTTGTTCCGAGCATCTCCTCCAACGTATTGTCACTGACTCTGGTGCACTTGTCAGCGTCTCTCTCTCTCTCTCTCTCTTGCCCTCCTTTGGGTGAAAATGTTGATTTGGTTTTATCTCAGGTAAGTCGAGGCTTTGATTTGCCTGAATTCCTCTGACATGTTTACTGTTTTCTTAGTTTTTTTTCGCCCTGCAGAGGTCACTCTGCCCGGCGCCTCCATGGTTCCCGGATGACATCTCATGTTTTGCATAAACAGAGAAGCGGAAAATAACAAAAAAAATTTCCCCTGTTTTACACCCATACTCAACTCAGAACACCCCTTGTTGTCCTTTATGTGCAGCCTAAGTGCTTTGGCATTAAATCTTTTTTTTTTTTTGTTAAATAAACCAGTTTCTGGTTGGAATTACACACAACTTGGTGTGAGGTCCCTTTCAGAGAGGGGGCCTGGATCCTTTTATCCAAAATGTTTTCTATTTCTGCTTTTGTAAGACACTTTTGACTGCTTTGAAAAGAGAGAAACCAGGTTTTTCTTGTGTTTCTGGGGGTGAGGTTGGGGATTTTTCTCGGCATTGTGGTGAGATTTATTCTAAGAGGCTGCATTTTTTCCTGATTTCCCTCTTTGTTCTCGGTAAGTAGTTCCAGGTCCCCCCTCCGCCCCGAAGCCCCTCACTCACAGTCACACGCACACACTCGTTCAGCGCGCGGGTGCTTTTTCCAACGCCGGCGTGCACGCGTGTGAGTCTGTGTGTGTGCGTGCGGCTGAGGCGGGGACTCGGTGTGACACCTGCTGCTGGGATGAATGGGGTCAGTGGCAGGGCCCTTCAGCGGGCAGCAGCTGCTTGTTCTCACTACAAACCCGACTCCCTCAGCGCATCAAAGGATTACAACTGAAGGACACAACACATAGTGCCCTCTACCATCATCTCCTCTCATTACAGTTATTATCTCCAAGCATCGCGACCCCTGTCTCTCTCCTGGGGTCACGGACGTAATCGTCGGGAAGGAAACTTGAAATTGACCAAGGGGAAACATCAAAAACAAACTTCAATTTCCCCTCCTGCAGCTCTCCCAATGCAGGAAGAGGTCTGCAGACAGCTGCTGACAGACAGGATTCCTGGTATTTGGTTGGTCTGACCTGTCTGTGCTCTCTTGCTGTGTGGTAGTCTGCCCTGCATGTGACTCAGTGGGTCTGAAAACATTCCCCCACAGGCATAAAATAAAGCAAAGGTTGGTGGATAAACACTGAGATATGAAAACAACTGTCTGTTCTGCAGCACCAACAAGTGCGTCACGTCTGTTCCAGTCTCGTTTTCAGGATTTATTTCTTGCCTTTTTTTATTGGAAATTAAGAGGATAGCAGCAAACATTATTTTCCTTTATCTATCCAGCAGAGGTCAGCCTTTTATTAACAAATTATGAGGGTTAAAGTCATGCAAAACCAAAATTAAAGCTAAGATAGCATAAATTATCAATGGTGCGTCATATTTGTGACTCCATAGTGGGAAAAACCTCCAGTAGGTTTCTTTAATGTCCAGGTGGGATCATAAATGAAGCTGAAGGAGGGAAAAAAAGGGATTATAAACCTGGAAAAGAGCAACGTATATCACAGATTAACCCAAAACAGCTCTCTGTTAAAACAATTCCAGTCAGAGTTTTGCTTGCTCTCATCATTCACATGAATGTTACATTAATATTAGGCTTATTATGATTTTTCTCTGGGTTCGGATGAGAATCAGCCATCATCCTGGATAATTTTTAAAAATAAAAATCAGGAAATTTGTATGTTTCAATTTGCTCTTGGTCAAACTTATCTTTACAGGATCAAATGTAAACATATATCCCCTCCAATATTTAGCCTGCTGCTCCTCTAAAGTAGGTTATTCAACCTACTTTGTGCAATGCAAATAGTCCCACATTACAATGCAGCCACCACCATGCTGGTACAGTGTCATTCAAACTAAAATACCTCAACCTTTTCCTCGTCTAACTGTTGCATTTTTCTGCAGAAGTGTTTTCTCTGGGCAGCTGCAACATTTTTATCACCCTAAAACTTGTTTTCAGTGTTTTTTTGTCTTCCTCATCAAAACCCTTTCAGTCCATGCTGAAGTGAAACTGATTTCACTGGGAGACAGAGACTCTTGAGTCCCAACATCTTACAGTTTTTGATAGTTTTAAGCATTGCTCATGTTTGTTTGTTTGTTTGTTTGTTTGGTCCACACCAGGATTTGCTCAAATGACCGAACCACTAGGGGAAACAAAGTCTGGCCCATTTAAATTGGACCAGCTGTGTCAGGTGTGAATGGCCAGATTAAAACAAAACTCCCAATAAATGCAAAGTTGTGTATTTAATTCTAAGTTGTATTATCATTCCAAGAAGAATGTCTCAGCCTAAATGTACTATTGTTTTAGGTCTGTATTACAGTATATCATTTATTTTTGTTAAACTGGAGCAGTGCTGGTCCTAAAAAGCAGCTCTAGAAGAACACGGTGTGTTTGGGTCTGGTCCATTTGGACAGTTTGTAGGTGAGGATAATGGCCGCCTTGGACCGTGGCGCTCTCCTGGGCCAGCAGGAGCGTCCGTTTCCAAAGTGGTCCTCGAAGCACCGACACGAGTCTGAGCCCTCTGAGTCGATGCACATCTGGTCTCCAACAAGACATTGAGAAAAGCAAGAAATTAGGAACACACTTCAAAAAACAAGAGGTGACTCGATCAAAAACCAGAATTTCTTTATACTTTTCTTATAAGCTACGATGGCGCATTAGGCTCACTAAGAAAATATAGATATAAAATACATTTACAAGAATAAAGTAATAAAATAACAAGAATAAAATACTGCTTTCTTGTTGGCTGTGCAGGAGGCCCTACTTATATTTTTCAAGGATATATGGTTGTATCATTGCACATCTGTTTACAACCATTTTTATGGGGGCGTGGCCAAGAGCAGAGTATTTTGATTTAAAGAGACAGGACGCCCTAAAACAGCTGAAAAGAGGCAGAACTGAGCAAACTGAAATGTAATTATATTAGCTTTGATTTGTGCAATAAATGTGATGATGATTCTTCCTATTATTCAAGGAAGCATAATAGGTCACCTTTAAACTAATTTGAACGATGAACTGATGAACTAATGAACTAATGAACTTGAATTTAATTGAATATGAAGAAAATAGACTTTGTATTCATCCTTTTCACAGTAAAGCTGCTTTGCAATTTAATACTCGTTAAAAGTGAGAGAGTAAAGCCTTTCAGCACCGCCTGCTGCGGATCCTGTTTGAGAGATAATTTAGCAGCGCTCTGGTTGAAGATGAAAACAGAAAGAGCCGGTGGCTGATCCCAGAGCTGAGTGGGTGAGCTGTCAAATAAACACGGCCTCTCTGGATTCTCCACTGCCAAGCTCTTCTTCACAAGACCACGGATGAGACGAACATCTGGGGACGCGTTCTGATCAGTTCAGTCTTTTTCAGGCCTGATGTCAAACATGTGAGTGAAATCTGCAGCGCTGGTGGTCATCGTGACACTTCTGGCTTGATTCTGGAGAGAGATCGCCAGGAAAAGCTCCCACTGAACGCTTCTTCATCACCGATTTTGCATGCATGGCGTGAGATTTGCTTTGTGTGCTGCAATCATCCAATATTATGGTGATGAGTCATTTGCTGAGGAAAATAGACAAACTGAAAATAATCGCTGTGTAATTGGGGCAAAACCTGCAGATTAAATACAATCTTGCTAAATGTAAGTTTGAACAACCTTATATCTATATTTAATGTCATCTCACATAACATGTAAGAAATATATTTTATTTGAGTACATTTATTTTATTCCAAATGTTTACTGCATAACACGGGAGTCCATTTCCCTCAAGACCAGAAAACATGTCTTTTAAACAAGGTTTATTTTCAAATATCAGCAACTATCAAGAACTGCAACTAATTAGTATTTTACTAATCAATTATTCTGATGATCAAATGATTAATAAGATAAAATAATTAATTCTGCATGTTTTTCATTGAAACACTTTTCACACAATATTACAAATACATTAAAAGATGCAAATAAGCAAATAAATCAATCCCTTTTATAAGAAAATGAAACATTTATTGTCTAAAATACAATATAAAGCACTCCTTGTTTGATCATTTGTAGCAAAGGATGTATCTGCAGCTAAATCAATACTGTCATTTAGTCTGCTCATTATTTTTGGGATGAATAATTGGATAGCAAAAGCTGCTTATGAGGACGGTTTTTTCGTTTTGTTTTATTTTGTTTATTCATTTTTACTGAACTTTAACCAGGTGAAGCTAAAACTAAAACTGTCACTTGAGGAGTTCCGGGTAGAACATATTTACAGACAATTAAGGTTTTTGTTCATCTTAAATATGAGATGTATTTATATTTTTGTACAGTTTTGGCTTAATTACTGCTGTGACTCTAATGTTCTTTCTGAAAATTGCTATTGTTAAAGTCTCCAGTTAACAATTAATTGATTGCTAAATTAGTTGACAATTATTTTGATTATAAATTAATCATGATTAATGTAATTAATTGTTTCAGCCCTATATCTATCCTTCACTTGCTCATTCCTACAGTTGGTGAAGGAAAACAACCAGAACTGCCAAATAAAACTGATTTAGAGCCACAAATGATAAATTAAGTTTTTAAAAAGGGGAACTTTCACTTTTGAAAATATTTACAATAAGGAATTTGTCATAATTTTTAAAGAACCAAAATCTTATTTCTACTTTTACATTTCAAAACAAATTAAAACTTAAAATCTTTGCATAAAGAAAAAGGGGGAATTTATGTGGGCTGTTGATTTAATACAGGATATGATATAAATTAAGTTAAACGTAGAAGTTAAATAAAATTTGAAAAACAACAAAAACATACATGTGTTAATATGCCTATATTTAAAAACATTAGTTATCTCTTTATAAGTTTTAAAGAACCATTTTTGAATATTCAAAGAACCACTTGTAGACTAGGTTGTTAGCGGCTGACAGAAATAAATAATAAAAGATCTTATATATGTTTTTTTTATTATGTGGGTGTTCGTGACGTTTTATGTCGACACTCCACTGATCCCTGCAGACTTCCCATCACGACGCCGTCCCTGCAGACGCAAACGAAGCTGCTGAAAGTGTTCCTGCAGGGTGGACAGACATCAGCCTCCTGATCTACATCTTCAACAAAACGCGTTCAACAAGCGATTCTTTCACGCCCAAACAAGAACAACCTAAACTGTTCTTCAAAAACAAACAAGCTCAGGACAGGATGCCAAAGCGTGTCTCTGTCTTTGATCAAAACTGAAATGTACTTTGAAAAGAAACCAGTGATCTGAACAGGCAGCTCATTGTTAGCAGGGATAAAGTTCACTCTGTGCATGTGGGATGAAGAGTTTTGAGTTCAAATAACTGGCTTTTAGTTGTCTCATAAAAACCAGCACCATGTTCTATGCTTCTCTTCGTACAGTAAAAGTGAGCGGATTGGTCCAAAATATCGATAATATCGATGCCCAGTCTGTATCAGTATTGGATCAATGCTAGCATGGTAAGATCGATACTTTAGTTTCAGATTCTTTGTAGAAATTTTCTTTAATTCTTGTATTGTAGTTTCTCCAATTTATTTCCATCAGAACAGATTTTGGATTAAGGAACACTCAGCAAAAACATATAATTTAACCAAGTATTTTTGTCTTATTTCTAATGTAAATCTCTTAGTAAACTTGAAATAAGGCAAAACAACATTACAAGTAACTTTTCAGAAAGATATAGGAGCTTGTTTTAAGTAAATAATTCCTAAATATTGATGAAAAAGGACGAGTCACACTGGCAGATTATTTCACTTATAATAAAGGAAAAATGTTTTATTATTAAATGAAACAAACTAATAATAGAACTAATCATTTTTCACCAACGTTAAGAAATTACTTAAAATAAACCTGTAAGTTAGTTTAGTCTTGTTTCGAGTTTACTAAGAGATTTGGACTAGAAATTAGAGCAAAAATACTTTTGATTATTTTGTGTTATTTCAGGCTTCTGTACGCGTTTAAGGACTTTGTTCGAAAGACAAGACATTTCTGCCAGGAAGCCGAACAATTTCTGCTAAAGAGAAGGACCCAACATCCAGCCAGAACACGGTATTATCCAGTAATGATTCAGAAACATTTTCACAGCAGTGAGGATACATTTGTGACTTCATTCTGGCTCAGATTTTACCCAGAGCTGCTCCCACAGTGTGAGAATGTTTCCCCAGCAGCTGTGGGAGAAACTCGGCTCATTACAGGACAGGAGCTGTCGGCTACTGAGTTATCGGAGGTCACAACCAGACGCTGATGAGAGTCCGCAGTTTTCTTTACTTTAGCTAATTAGAGGCTTTTGATAATTGGTTGGGCAGACCGCCACTACTAACAGAGCAGCAGGAGCTGAGCTATCATCTCTGGAAACTTTAGTTTCTTTAAAAACAAATGTAACACAGATGACGTTTGATGAATCTGTGTGCAGGTTTTCTTTTGGTGATCACAAGGAAAAGTGACTTTAACATCCTTTGGTGGGAAGAGTTGGATTATATTTTTTAGATAGTTTGTACACAGTTTTACAGGATTAGGGAAACATTTTTCAGAGGTTTACTGATTTATCATCCTCTTTCAATCACTGGGTTAAAACACATGTAATCACTAACAGAACCGAACAGAACCAGGGACCGACTTTAGTTCTCTGAGGATGTAAAAGATTGTACTTAAGTCAAGTTACAGACGTAAAATGCTACTCAAATAAAAGCAAAACGTATCTAATTAAAATGTTATTTTAAGTAAAAGTTACTTATAAACGTTTTTATGAACAAAAAAAAGTTCTGCTCATGGATTCACAAAGGAAAAGATTGGCCTCAAACTGACCACTGGGAAAAAATTATTTAAAAATCTGACTTTTTTCTCAAAATTCTGATGTTTTTCTGTTTAACATTCCTTTTCACTTGTATTTTATACATATATAATACATAAAAGAAAAGTAAAAAATTTTGACTTTTGATCTCAGAAGATTAAAGACAGAATAATTTTTTTTAAATTAAAGGAGTTCCGTTATAAATAAGAATGCAACTTGTAATTAGCGCTTTAGCACACTGTATGCTAAACACCATGACAGTGGAGCGCTTTAGCTAATGCTAATCATTCATGCTTTGACGCTAGTGAAGCTGACTTTTTAGTTGGTTGCGCTAGTTAGCAAATGGTGACTATTTACTTATTGGAAGATTGGATTTTATCGAGGTCTGCTGAGTAAAGAGGGTTGGACAAAAATGCACATTTCTCTTATTTTTAATTTCGAAAGAATTTGAAAGCCATGCGTGCCTTTTCCTTTCCTTTTGTAATTTTTATTAGCATAGAAAGTACCAATAAAATGCACTGAGATTTGAGGTTATAATGTCACAAAGCGCTTCGTTATGGTGAATTAAAGTAAGCATTAATTTTGCATGTTAAGTTTTTTTAATTTTAAATACTGTCATTGATAAAATACAGTTATAACTTCAAGAAGATCAGTAGTAACAGCTTGTTTCTTTCATGGTTTTGCATTTAATTCCAAAAGTACCACCATAAAAAAATACCTCAGTAACTCATCAACATGGTGAAAAATGAGAAGAAATTGACATTTTTATGTATCACTAAGATGTTTTGGTCTGTTATGCAGAGATGTGTGTCTCTTTAAAGGGGCCCCTACCTTTACAGGTTTCATTATCGGTCGCCAGGTGGAGGCCAGGTGGACACAGGCGCTGAACTGTTCTCGATCTCTCCAACTGGCAACCAAACTGGCAACGCAGGGAGAACATGTGGTATCTCCTGAAAGAGACAGAGAGGGGTTGTGCCGCCATGCAGCACAGTCTGCAACTATCAGACAAGAACTGAAGCCAATCAATATCTAACCCCATTTTTCTACTTCTAATTTTCTACATTTGCCTTCGAATGTGGCCATGAGATCTATCCATGATTTTAATTTGTTGGCTATACGTTGTGGAGATGTAAATATGTGGTTGAAAAAGGACTTTACTCACTGGTGCAGGTGTACCCATCTGCAGTTAGGGAGTGTCAGTGCTCACAGTAACAACGGTAGCTGCCCAGCGTGTTCATGCAGCGCTGGGAACAGGGTCTCTTCAGCAAACCGCACTCATTCACATCTGGAGTTAATACGGAACATCATTAACGCAGTAGATAGAAATCCTTGCGCTAAATGATCCAGAAGGACGCAGGTAATGGTTAAGAAATTGAAAACATAAGCCTAGCAGCGGTTTTAGAAATTGCACTCCACCTTCATCACAGTGTGGTCCTTTATATCCTGCGGAGCACAAACACTTGTCTGGTCCCACACATTTTCCATTTACGCAGGGCTTCCTGCACTCTGCTGTGGAGCAAAACCCCAGCACAGCTTTAACCCCTGACATGAGGAGAACTATTATTTTTTTATGCTGCTAAATAAAAAAATGAATGCATCGTTAGTGTAAATCTGATGGGCGAAAATGAATGTCTAAACTAACAGTTTCCAGCAGCTTCAAAACTCTGAATGAGCAGAAAAATACTCAAATAGTACGACTCCATCAGTCAAATCAATCTCGTCAGAGTCATCTTCAACATTGCTGAATGACTCATATATCAGGGTTTTGCATGTTTCCAAAATAGTAGCATCCATCAATTTAGCATCATGTGCTAAACTTGGTTCAGTTGCTTCAGCTTCCAAAGCAGTGGAAAGCACTGAGTGCTGAGATGGCAGCTCTCTGATCGCTTGCAGTTTGCCAAAAACGCCGCACTGCGTCTATATTAGAAACCATGATTGCATTACTTCAGCCTGCATTGGCAGGCAGCTTTCTTCACATATAGATTTATTACTTTACTTCATTCTCTCCATTATTAGAGGCAGCAGTCAGAGCCTCAAACCTGCTCAGTCAGGATGACTGTGTGCCCATATAAATAGGCCTGTTGCAGAAGTTATTGCTGCAAAATGATAATATTGCTGTTTTGAGGCCATTTTCGAGTAATATAATGGTAATGGCAAACACTGCATAGACAAAACCTTTCCAGATATTTTTGCTCTACTTTCCAGTGCCAATATATCAGTTGACTTAAAAAAAGACAAAGATATTTGCACTTTAAATTAGACCAAAATTCAATGAGTTTAATCAATACTTTAATTTTTAGTCACTTTAATTGAGAGCCAAATAAAAGTATGAAAAACACGCAAAAAGCAAATTTTACATAATCAGTCTCTTCAATGCTGGCTTATCAGGTCACTGTCAACTGTGGCCACTAGGGGGCAGGCTCAGAAATGACCACAAATTATGGTTGTGAAGATGGTGTTTTTGTTCTTTGTAAAAGCATCCAAAGAGCCACATCAGGGAATGTGTCACTCTGATGGCGATGTAACTCTTTGCAGAAATACTGAGATGCCGTTCGCATTCCTGCAGCCAAAAAACAGGAAGCAGTTTGTCCAATGGGAACCGGCGGCGTTTGACCCCAGATGTCTCCCAGAGCGACCTCCACCAGCCTGTAGCGACCGGAAGACGACGGAGAAAAGACGTCTGCTCATAAAATATTGTTTAGACTGCTGAGAAATAAGATACAGTTTGATGCTAAAAACACACATCAACACTCTAAGGAAGACCTTCTGCATTTTTTCTGAGCATTTTATGTGATAAAAGTATAAATATTCACCACTGCTAATAATCTTCGGTCTGCTGTCGTTTTCCCAATGCCTGTAAAAAAGTGACACCAGAAAACAAAGGACAGAAATGCAAAACCATCTACAAGAGTTAGAAATCGGACAGCCTTGCACAATTAATTGTTTTTATTTCTACATATATAAATTTGTTTGATGATTAGAAATATTTTAGTGTTACTTAAAAGCAAAAATAGGAGAAAATGTGAAAAGAAGAAATTTAAGGCACTAAAATCTCTGTGTTGGGTCATTTTTGACCATCTTCAGGTTGGTAATATTCCTCTGAAAAATCTTTTCCACCATTAAGGGGGCATTTATTGTTGCATTAACATGGAAACAACTGCACTGATGCAAACCACCTTTTTCATTCCAACACATTTGCAAAACACTGATTTCAAGGGTCAGTAGATGGTCTGCCAACAGCCAATTACGTTTGAGTCTCTGGCGAAGGTTTCACCTGTAAGACGTCCATAAATATGAGACGTTCTCATTTATTTAGATTTCATCGGTTTGGATGTTCTAGGGGTAGAAAAACTACTTACAGCTTTAAACAGTAACATTAATGAAATTAAGTCCAATAGAATCCAAATTGTTTTCGAAAACAGGTTGAATTAACTCTTACCTTTTTTGAAGATGAGCTGATGAAAGCAGAAAAATATTAAGCATCACAACAAGATTTTTTCCTGTTTTGCTCATTTTCTCCAACTTTAAAACCAAATAACTCAAATTAGAGTCCTCCATCTGCCATGATCTTGTCTCTATTTGCTGAGAGGTGTGTTTTGTTGTCTCCAAAACACAAAGTTGTTGAGTTCGTCTGCAGAGCGGAGGAGGTTCCTGTGGTCTAATTGAAGGCCGCTGGGCGTAATTGATAGATACCTTACGTGCATGCAGAGAAAAGCACAAAGACACCACAAAAACACTCTTAGAGACGCACCTTTTCCTCTAAATAATGAGATTTTTGGGGGGCCAGTGTGTTACTGAAAGAATAAATCAAAAAGAATTTTGAAATAAATTTAAAAGACTGGTGTTTTGATGCACCAGTTTTTGCAAAAACCTGTAAAATCCCAATAGAAATTGTTTGAATTTCTGTTCTGCGCTCTGTGAAATGATGAGATCATTTTCAGTTTCATAAAATGTAGATGTGGAAAGACATAAATCTTTCAGTGTCTTGACGGTTAAATTCTGATTTTCAGGGTAACAATTCAGAAACGATTTTCAATTCCGAAACAATTTGATCCAGAAATAATTTTTCTATTTGAACTTTTCAGAGATTGTGATAAGAAAAAAAGTCCTACTCCCAAATATTTCACTCATAGCAAAACATATTTCCCATGTTTTACGTGAAAAAGTCTGCTTTGTTTACTTAAAACAACTTCTTATATCTTCCTGAAAAATAACGTGCTTGTTAGTTGTGTTCTATTTCAACTGTACTGAGATATATGTGCTAAATTGTAGATGAAAAATACTTGGTAAAATGTCGTGTTTTTGCAGTGGATGACTGCATTAAGTCCAAATTGCTCCCATCTGCTGTTTGGTGGTCGTTTTTGTGTCTGCATGTCTTCAATGCAAACTTTTTCGCAAACACTGTGCAAAAATAAAGCCAACAGCAGAACCAGACATCAGGGAAACATGCCGGCAATTGCACTGCTTCACGACTTCCTCCCTGAATCTTTCTGCCGATGATCTGTGGATCTACATGAAGCTGTAGCCTGCAGCTTTTGTTTTCCTTGGTTTTGCTAAATTACGCCTTCATCTTCATTCTGTAATGGTTTAAGGTTTTGTGGTGCTTTTGATTTCTCATGTCTTTCATGACTTTGAATTTTTATGGGTATGTTAAGGTTTTGTTAAAGTCATTATAATTTGTGTTTGGTGTAATTTATGTCATTTTGTTTCCTTATTTCCACTGTTTTGTCTCAGCTTGTCTGAACGCTGCACACAGACTTCTTTGTTTCTTAATTATAAAATCTGCTCTGTATCAATATTGACTCCCTCCGTGTAAATGTGCTTCTAGGTTTTCAGCTGTTGCAACCTTGTTTTTGTGCTTACATCAGTTTTTTGTTCCAATAGTGGTTGAAATTTTGTGATTTTAAGTTGTGTTGTGCTGTAACCTACCAGCTAAAGAGTCAATAATTTCTAATCGTCGTTAAGCATTTCCTTGCTCTGAATGCAAGGAGAAGAAAACTCTCTAATCTTGGGGCTTAGTGTGTTTTCTGAAGGCTCAAACTGGGATCTTATGGTCGGAAATAACTGCTGGCAGCCTCAGACTTGGTGTCTTTGAAGCTTTAACTATTACCAGGACTGATCAGAGCGCAATCAGTTGTATTAAGCTCAAAGGCGGAGTCTGCGTCTGGACGCCCGGTGGTCCACTCACTAAGCGACGTGAACACATGCTCGTGTATCTAAGAGATTAGACATTACTGTGACCTACGTTCTCCCCCTGGAGGGTTTTTTTATTCTAATTTTAACCACAATCACTGTTTGCAGTTCCTCAAGATTGTCCAAACCTTAAATCATGTTTTCACTTTAAAAATGTAATGATTTATAAAATGAGGACTAATTTCCCACAAAGAAAATCAAGTCCCTGTTATAAGCAAACAGTCTTCGACAAAATCTGAAATCTGAATTCTGGTAATGAAGGTGCTTGAAATCCTTGAAAATGCTTGAATTTCAAATCAAGGTTTGGAAAGTTCTTGATTTTTGCACAGTTTTGTAATAAAGTACTGTCTAACATTTGATTAAAAGCCTCAATCTGGAAAACGTTGCTGGTATTTCCACCTAACAGAAACACACACACAGTTTTTCAGACTAAACTTTTCTTGTTTTACGATAGTTAAATTTACCAAAATAATTTCTGGTTGCTAAATGTCTGAGAACTTGGCACTAAAAAATTTCAGAGATATTTTTGTGATTTTCTTTTAATATTGTTTTAAACATTTAACCTGAGCATGAAGGTAATTTATTTTAACACAATTTGCTTGGATTGCTTCAATGTCATGACTTTTTGATGAGTGTAACTGAAATAAAGGTTTGCTAATCTTTTATATATTAAACACTTTTTTAAATCAAAAGTGTAGGATTATTTTTGTTAAATTGGTGTCAGGTAAATCAGACTAGTCTGGCGTGTTGAAAGATTTTACGACATAAAATGTATCTTAGTTTGCCTTGTCCCTGCTCTACAATGTAGAACAGTATCACAAGGCTTGAAAAACTAATAAATGATATGATTTAAAATGGATTATTTAGCTTATTTGATCATTTAATTCATTTGCATTGTGTGGTGTTAGAAAAAATTAAAAATTTGCTTTGAAAAGTCTTGAATATAACCTGGAGACAAGAAAAAGCTGCTTACTGTTACAATAGTAAAACAGCTAGTAGGGGTATAACGATGCATTCATCTCACTGCATTACCTCACAAATGTTTTGTGGGGGATTGCAATAGTTTTAAAAGACAATGCAGAAGAAAAAAAATTCCACATTATCCTCCAAAGGGCTCCATAGAGTAGAACATTCTAGTATCAGATATTTTTTGCTAGTTTAGTCAGTTTAGAAAAAATAAAAACACCAAAACATGTTTTTTTTTTCTTTCTAGGCCAAAAAATGTTTTAAATGACATCATACAATAAAAATTACTTTTTACTGTATTACCTCACAATATTTTTTGCAAAGTACTGCAAAAGTATTGTTTGGATATGCAAAACCTTTGCGAGTTAGAGCAAAAGTTTTGGATAGGAATGCAATAATTTTGCATCGACTTGCAAACGTTTTGCAGTAAAAAGATATTTGCATTAGGTGTTGTCATTTAAACCTTTTTAAGTGTCGAAAGAAAGAAAACATGTTTTGTTGGTTTTTGTAACACTTTAGTCATGTTATTTTGAGAACACAAAATAAATAAATTCCCCCAATATCCTCTCGGGGGCGCTAAAGAGTAAAACATTCCAGTATCAGATATTTTTATGCTAGCTTAGTCAGTGTAGAATAATACTAAAAAAAAGTTTTCTTCTGACCTAAAACTGATATAATAAAAATATAGATTTCTTTATTTTTTTGAGGTAATGCAACATTATTCCTCTTTAGCCAGAAAACACAAAAGAAATTCCCCGAATATCCTCTAGGGGGCTCTGTGGGGTAGAATATTCCAGTATCAGACTTTTTTATATGCTAATTTAATGAGCTTAAAAAAAAAAGCATAAATTTTTTCTGACCTCAAAACAACCCTCAGATCCATTAAAACTTTTATAAGATTACGGGACACAAAACAAAAACAAAGTCATCCTTGAAGGTGCTTTTTGGTACATTGGTGCGTTTGGTCCTGGTTCATTTCCCTCTGGCTCTCTCTGAACCCCAACCCTTCACCTTGGATGGTTTTTGTCAAATGTGTCACCACCACACACCAGTGAGTGAGGTGGAAGGAAACCACAAAATAGCTGTCCACAGCCTGTATCGAATTAGTGTCAAGCTCCGGCCTGTCATACACAATACAATTAAACCTCCTCCTGCCTGCCAAAGAGGAAAGCAGGAAGGAGGGGGGGGGGGGGGGGGGTGCAAGAGGAAAAGAAAGTGGCCGTCAACGGTAAAACAGAATGACAAATGTTACCGGCGTCCGCTCAGTGTGTGGCAAGTGCAGGAGTGGATCAGAGAGTCGAGCCATGCTCTGCTCCATCTGCCAGCGTGGACAGGGTGGGAGAGAACCGAGATGTTTTGGGGCCAAAGCTGCAGATCCTCCCCCTCTTCCTCCCTCCTCCTCTTCCTCCTCTGACCACATTAGAGGTGTAACACTCCGGTGGTCTTTGATTCCTCGGGCTGAAAAGGGATGCCCCACAACGAGATCAGATATCATTTAAAGCTCACGCCCCACCTCAAATTGCTCGAAAAATGCAACATATCCATCATAAACGAGGAAGGCGAGCAAATCCAATTATGTTGAAAATATGATTCCAGGAACTTTGTTGGTGGTCATTTGCACTGAAGATACGAGCAATGCTTCATGAGTTCTGTTAAATTTACATGTTTGTACGTAGTAGTAACTCCTCAGATGAACTTCTGTTCTGTTTTTAGCATAAAATTTAAAGCAAATTGATGCTTTTAAGTAAAAATTAAATTTTTAACTGATATATAAATGAAACATTAATCAATGATAGCACTATAAAATGTAATGAAAGCACTTTGAACTGCCTGGTTGCTGAAATCTGACATACAAATAAACTTGATTGATTGATTGATTCCTGATTCAGCTCACTTTACTTTCCAGAACAGAGTTTGGCCAGACAAATGTATTCAAATGGTCATAATCATTGAATAAGAAGAAATATGAGCTTTGTGACTCACTGTCTGACTTCAATCTAAATGCTTCCTGCTTCAGGTCAATTAAAGGGGGAAAAATTCACATTTTTGTATTTCGATTTGGGTTTAATGCTCGTTTCAACAAGCAAGAATAAATAGTTGTTGTTGTTTTTAACTTCTTTAAACTTAATCTATTTTTATTATTGCATGTTGTTTTCAACTCCCATGTTCAAGGGAGTTTCTTGCTGAAAGGTGCTCCATAAATAAAGTTACCTCGCTTAAAAAAAACAGCTGCTTTTTGGGCGATAAGTTTATGTTTTATGTTAAGTCATAATCACAAGGTACTGCGCTGTTGCCGAGCATCATGATTATTTATTTTAATTATGATGACTTTCTGCTAACAGCAAATGAAAACACAACATTAAAGATCAGACTAACAAGAAAGAAATCTATTTTTAAAAACACAAATGTTGGATTGATGTTGAACACCTGCTTAAAGAGAAAAAGGTACTTTTGATGTAACAAAAGAAGAAAAATGACCTAGATGTTAGAAAAATGTGTTGCCTCCTGTGTCAAACAGTTTTGGTCGCTGTTTTTAGAGACCTGAGTGAAAAATCACGCTGAGTGTCAAAGTACTGGTGCATCATCATCCTGCCCTGATTTATGAGCCCAGACTTTCAACGCCACAGAAATGCTTTTAACAGGTGACCCCCAGGATGATCCACAGTACGCGGGGTCAGAGTTCAGAGAGGGTCAGCCGAGGCGTCGCCCAGGTGGGAGGGTTGAAAGGCCAAAGGTCGGCAGGAGGGACACCTGCGAGGACGTGATGAGGACACCTGGGACGGCTTTGACAGCAGGACAATGTGTAAGGTTGAGGAAGGGAAACGTGGCCTCAGGTGCTGACATGGCAACGCTGAACCCGTTTTCTCATCCTGAACATGAAGCTCTGCTCAGCTTCATGTTCTGGGTTCTGACACTTCAACGGGCCACAGAAAGAGATGTTAAATTTTAAATATGAGAATGATTTCATACAAGTAGAACAAAGATGCAATAATACCAGAAGAAAGTTGTAAAATGACCAGAAAAAATAGTTTTAAAAGAAAGAAAAGCTTCATTAGAGTCATCAAGATCCGGTAATACCAGCATTTTATTCTCATACTATTATGACTTTTTATAAGTAATACTATGAGTTTATTCTCATATTATTTCTTTGTTGCATGACTATATTGTGTATTTTAAAACAAATCTTTTAACTCCTTCCTCTCCTTGCAGTTCGTGTCGCATCCTCCTTGTTTTGCCTGCGTGGTGGCAGCTGAAGCGGAGGCACACAGAGCGCGGAGAGGCGGCGCGGCCATTAGACACAGAGCTGTGGAGAGATTAGGATGCACACAGCACAGCAGCACCACAGGCAGAATCAGTACCAAAGCGAGGATTAAGGATTAGGCAAGGTTCAGGCTGCAGCACCAGAGACTCTTAGCCACTCAGCTCACCAAGGAGATTCACTGGTTTTTATGGCACTGAGGATGAACTGCTAGTGCTTTCTGAAAAAGAATGGGACATACAATAATTCACTACTAGAGATTTATAGTTTTACTTTATTTCATCTTGCAGAACATCTGATGCTGGACTTGGTCTGAGCCTTGATTTTCAGCCTTTCGTCCTACTAAACATGATGTTTCTTTTGCAAACTTATGTCTTTGTTCTTTTGTGTGTTTAGATTCCTGTTGAACTTCAGTGAAACTTTAAGTAGAGTCAACAACATGCTGATGAGAAAAATCAGACATTTGGTTATGAGGTTTTGGAGAAAAGATGCATTTAAAAAGTGGACTTGGGGATCCTTGATGAAGTCCGTGTGGATTATGTCCAGAACATTTGCAAATAATCTATAAAATTTGGTCATAATGTGGTTGAGAACTATGAGAAAAAGATAACAGTCATCTATGTAAAACTTGTTTAGAGACACAAATGTTACATCAGCTTTTGGGAAATATATATATTTCCCAAAAGCTGATGTATATACATCTACTACTTTTGTTATTATTTTTAAAGAACCAGAATATTATTTCTATTACATTTTGAAATAAAGAAAAATACAAAGCTCTGTAAAAATAGAGTAGAAAGATTGAGTGTTTCCAAACTAAAGACAAAAAATAGATCTAAAAAGTTGTGGAAAATCAGTGCAATTATTCCAGGAATTAATACTAAAAACTTGCATTTGGTGTTATACCCAAATTTAAAAACATGTTTTTTTTTATGTCATTTTTAGTCAATGAAGATGGTCCAAAGAGTCTAATTCTGTTTCAGCATTTAAGCATTACAAGATATTTGTTCCTTTATTTTGGCTGCTTACCTGAACCTGGAAGTAAAGTGCCTCAGTTCCTATGCTGCGTCTCCTATCCATAAAAAAATCAGTTTTTATGAGACACTTTGCTTCACTTTCTGAATATTCATTCACATCTGCAAAACAGGGAGAGCATTTCTCAAAACAATTCATATGACAACAAACAGAATGGATAACCTTCAAAATCCAGTACATTTCTCATAATTAAATATCTGCATCAATAAATGTTTCTAGACCTTGTTTCACTGAGTTGGGATAAGAGAGTCAAATTGATTAGTCGTGTTGTAATAAAGCTGTGTATTTGGAAGTGCACCAAATATTCCTCAAATATTAAAGGATATTTGATATAAACTATGGTAAAAGGTCTTCAGACTTTCCGTCTCCATGCTGAGAAAAATTCCTTGATGGGGTTCAGGAATGAGAGGAACTCCATCAGCATCCTGTTGTGGGTTGCAAACCATTGCCTGATGATGGTGGAGCGATGGAAACTGGCATCATGTCCTCAGTCTCTTGTTTTTGTTGCTTGTTCCCACATGAAATATCTAAAGTTTTCCACTGAAAAACAAAGTGTGAATCTTTTATTCTTCCCCAAACAGCGCTGTTAAAGGCATCAGGGTGAGCTGGACTCAGTTCCTGTTCGGCAGGTAAAAAATATCTCCAAACATTTTCATACTTAGCATTAAATACTTTACAGTATTTTTCTGATGCCTCGCCAGAAGCTGCACCAAAATTCACAGCAGAATCACCAGGAATGAGGAGATAACAGAATAAATCAAATTCGCCTAAACCCACCTGGACTCCAGTTTCATTTTTACTTAAGCCCATAATTTGTTATCAACTAGTTACATTTACTTGAAAAACTTTTTTGAAAAAATTTACTTTTAGGAGCATTTTACTACGTTGTTCTTTGAGTAATTTTATTATGAAGTATTTCTACTCTTAGTTGAGTAAAATTTCTGGAATTTCTACCCACTGAATGAAAAACAAGCAAAATATTTTAGCCAAAAATTATGTATACCAACATTTCCTATTAACTTTATATTCTGGTCCATCTGAGGATGTAATGTTTAAATATTAAATGACTGATACTTTGACCAGTTAATCATCACTTGAGTATCCTTTTTACCAAATACTTTTTTATTCTTATTTGAGTATTTTCTTTGAAGGCTACTTTTTACTTTTACTTGAGTAAAAATATGTTAAAGTAGAGCGACTGTTATTTGATTACAGTTTTTAGGTACCCACCTGGAGTCCAACATTTCTGGACTCCAGACCTTTAGTTTAAAATCAAAATATCTTTGAGTTTTTGCTCATTCTCTGCAGGAATGCCAACCTGAGGCGGCAGTGGGGTAATGCGTTTTCCTGCCTGTGAAGCTAACAATGCAGCACTGGTTTGTCCACTGGTTTGGACACAGAAACAAAGAAGACGACTCAGAGGAAACCGCATGTTAACTCTAGAAGGAAATCAAGACATTACAATCGGCCTAACTGGGAAATGAAGGAAGCGTCTTAAACAGGATGTTGTTGCTGTGGTCAGGTGTCGCTTGCACTGATCCACAACCAGACATTTTACCCTCATGTTGACTTTGGTCCAAGTGGTCCAATGTCTCTTTCTGTTGCATCTAAGTGATGTAAACTCAAGATGAGCCCTGCAGATTAAAAGTGAAAACAAACAAAGGCTCCTGCCAAACGGAGCCACAGTGTATGCAGATTAATGCAACAGCGCAGCCACGCGAGCACTGGCGTAAACCATTTGCATAACTTCTTTTAATGGGTTTTGGAAAATTTCTCCGCTTTGCTTAGAGGATGTACCTCCGCATGGAAACTTATGCTTTGGTGGTCCATTCCAGCCTACATCAGTTGTTTATTTTACACGACAGACTGGATCAGAGAGGGGAAGCAGACCAAGGACAACATGTTGCATTTGACAGCCAGGCGAATGTTCAGATCAGAGACGGCCCAACAGAAAATTTAGATGCTAATTTGCTCCAAAGATTCAGGCGGGTCCTCAAAAACCAGAGTGGACAGCTTGAACTGAAACCTGGGTCCACTTACACTGCTTGAAATGTGTTTTGCTTGAATTTCATGCTATAGACTGAAACAAGCTAATGTCAGAAAAGAAATACAATAAAAACTAACAGAAATATAGCATTTGCATTAAGCCTTGTTTGCTCTGATATTCCTAAATAATACACATTGTACTCACTTGAAGTTTCAAAAGTAGAAAAAATCTAAAATCTAAATCAAAACGAAATTTGCTGTTTATTGGGAGCCGTTTGTAGTTACACATTCAAAATGCACTGATCTCAATAAACCTCATAGTCAAATGTTTCAAACTAAATATTCAATTCGCTAGCTAAACGTTTCAAACTATTCATTTATCAAGTAAGCTAAATATTCAGCTCTCAACAAAACATTTAGTTTGAAGTTAAATATTTAGATTTCAGAAACCTAAATATTTAACTTGAGACTAAACATTTAGCTCAGAGCTAAATAGCTGAAAGAATACAAATACAGCTTCAAGCTAAATATTTAGTTTGAAACTAAACAATCTCAAAGCTAAATATACAGCTATATACTAAATATTTAAAACATATTACGAGTTAATAACAGATCTAAATAATTAGCTCCAAGCTACATAGTTAGTAAAAGTTGAACCAAACATGTATTTGAATATTGAAATATTTAAAAAGCAAGGAATATATTAAAGTGTTAGGTAAAAATTAATCTTCAAGCTAAATGCTTAGCTTCAAACTTTACACTGAGAAAGTTTTGGTTGTGAGTTTATCTTCAACAGCAAACGACTTGTTTTTACTGCTCCTTGTGCTTCATATTAGTAGATGTCTTTGGGAAGCTCAAATCTGCTGTGAACATTCAAGTTGTGTTTTCGACCCAGTCACTTTTGGACAACCTC